>CM055127.1:273208583-273669758 GCA_029206835.1 Rana muscosa
TGTTGTACTGGGCCCAGCCAGCAGGGGGGCCCGGCAACCTTCACAGAGAACTAGTGTTAATGTAGACGGAAAAAAAAAACACAGCCCTGACATAACATCTTTAGACCAGCCAGCTCTCCTCCGCACCATCCCCCGCCTCCCCCCCCCCATTGCGTTTTTTTTTTCCAGCGGAATACCTGTTTCGTTCATCGGGGTGGCAGCAGGAGGGGACTCTTTTTCCTATTTCGGGCGCGGAAGAATATCTCTTCTCTTCCGCGCCCAATGCTGGCTCAAGTCCCGGCCAGCGTGTCATTCCCTGGCGTGGCGCTGCGGAGTGATTCATCTCTCTCCGCACTTGGCGCTCTGCTCTGTTCTTCACGGGCAGAGAGAAGAAGCAGAGCAAGCAGCGGCTTCGGCAGAAGAGGGCGAGGCTGACTATTTTGTGACAGTGTGTCAGACTGGACTGTGACACTCCAGCCCAGCGAGTCCAGGCGCCACTGCCCAGATAAGACACTCCTCGGGTCTATGGATAAGAAGAGTGGACTTGTATTCCTGTCAGCACCCGAGCCTTCTTCCCCCCTCCTCGGGAAGGACAGAGCAAGCAGGACAGAACACCTGAGATCACCTCAAGGCAAGATAACAGATGACAGATTGCATTCTTCTCCTGTGAGTCACCAATTGTTCTTCCTCCATACAAATTTGTACTGTAAACTTGTCCTGTACCTCAGTAGGACAGGTCTGGTGAAAGTGAAAGTAAAATGCCTGAATATGTTTGGAATATAATGGGACTTTTCAGGTACTACACACAGATGCATTTCACAAAATCATTCTTTTTAATATATGTGTATGTAGAATATATTTATGTAGCACCTGAAAAGTCCCAGTATATTTCTAACATATTCATAAAGTTGAGCATTAACAGCAAAGAATGTGCATATATATATATAAAATACAGACCATCTCCAGGAAATTAAATAAAGTCCAATCTTGCAGTGTGTGTGTGTGCAGTGTTCTCTTCCTCCACCAAAACCTCAGCCTCAGAGTCCATCATATACCATACAGGAACATTAACCCTGTATGGTATGATAAGGGGGCTGGAGTGTGAGCAACTGAGGCGTTTTTCAGGTGCTTTTGGGCTAAAAAATAGCACCTGTAAAGCGCCTGAAAAACGGCTCCCCTGCAGTCTCAGGGTGAGAGCCCAGGTGCTTTCAAACTGAGGTGATGCGCTGGCACGACGTTAAAAAAAAAGAAACTCCTGCATCTTCTTGTAAAAAAAAAAAACTCCTGCAAGCAGCATCATTGGAGCAGTGGAGGAGCGGTGTATACACCGCTCCTGCACATTGAAATGAATGGACACCGCTGCCAAAGCGCCTGCAAAGCGCTTCGGCAGCGGCGCTACACGGGCACATTTGACCCTTCATCGGGGTTGAAAGCGACCCGCTAGTGACCGAATAGCCCTGCTAAAATGACGGTAAAGCGCCACTAAAACTAGCTGCAGTTTACTGTCACACACACTTTCCAAGATTGTTATTATCCATTTATTTCATCAGTCTGCTGTTTTGGATACCATCTCTTTTTATAGACACTTGTTTTCATGGACTCCTACATTGGAGCCTGATTCCTTTTTATTTTCACAAAAAATTCCTGCACGGATATGTTGTTATTGGAGTTGACTTTATGAATCACATTTATTTTGTATTTTTGTTTTTTTCCACTTATTGTGCATATATATATATATATATATATATATATATATTGACACTATTGCTTCACCTATGAATTTTACCTGTTGATAGGGGCACTCCACAATCTGAGATCTACCTCCAACTATATCTAATTTTTAACTTGTATATGTGATATTCCCATTTGTCACCTTTTTTTATTCAATAGCGCTGCACTTCTTTACTTCCACTTTATACTGTCAACACCCGCCCGATCCATTGTGAAAGCAGCCTAAAACATACACAAGCACTGTGGGGAACCAGTCAGCGCTGAAAGAAGCCAGCTAAAGCAAGGAATTAGGTAAAGTTGGGTACACACACATCAAAATTCAGTTTAGCAGGGATCAGCCAAATTTTGATCTGTGTAGCCTTCCCTGTTAGAAGCCAATCATTAGACCACCTTAGTATATTCATGCCATCCCACATACTGACTCCTACCACCTTGACCACTTCAAATCACTGAAGTGGTCATGGTGCTTAGAGTGCTCCTTTTATATCTCTCAGAAGAAGTAAACCTCTGTATACTGATTCCATTTCATTCGATCATCCTCTAATTGTATTCAATTGGTGGGGGGTGCTCTCTGTATACACTAGCCTGTCTACATACCCTAGCCTCTCGGTATAGGGGCGGGGCCAGGGGTGGGGCTGAAGGAGGGATCAGGGGTGGGAACAGGGGTTGGGCTAAAGGGGGCCCCGTCAGGTAGGCTGTACGGGGCCCCATGATTTCTATCAGCAGCCCTGATGAACTACATGTGTAGTTTATGCCAAGATGGGCACAGCTTAGAAAAACCAATATCCACAAGTCACAGCCCTTTACCAGATTACAAGATAATTCCAAAGCATGTGCAGAGTGAGTGTCATTAGGAGAAATACGATTAAAGGGTAGCCCAATGAACCTGCCCTTGAACACTGACATATCCCACCGATTGTCACGTACCTGGTGGTAGAGCCCAATGTGCAGGGAGCGTCCTCTCATATACTTCTGACTCAGGAACCCCTGGTAGAGCAGACAGGAGCTCAAAAGTACAATGGGGCACAAGCAGGAAAGTTGATGTAGAGGGCTGGATGCAGCAGCAGCAGCAGGGAGGTGTTCTGTAGTCCCGGAATAGGATGCAGGCAGAACTTTCAGGCTGGAAACTGCAGACAGCAGGGAGGTGCTTGGTAGTTCAGGAAACTGGTAGGTGAAGACAGGCCGGGTCAAACACAGGCGGGCAGATCAGGTACAGAAACAGAATCCAGAGAATGGTCAAAGTTCAAGCCGGGTTGGTTATCAGGCAGTATTGGTCCAGCAACGCACCAGCACCTTTGCAGCCATTGTGCTACATGCTGGGTGTTTGGTGTGCTCCTGTACCTTTAAGGAGGGGTGGCTCCCCTTCAGTCCACCTGCCCTCATCTAACCATCAGAATGCATGTGCCTCCATTGTGGGGACACTCATTGTTAGTGTAGGACCACAGACTCCAGGGGGCCTTGGCGTGGCTCTGTGGCTCACGCATGCGTTTGCAAATGCGTGCGGACAAACCCCTGTTTTTAACGCATACTGTTAGACAGGTTAATTGGTTGTCAGCGAGCTAGTCGGTAAGTAGGCTTGGTTTTTCCCTGGGCATTCCCCAGGCCATGTTGTTATCTGCTTTAGCCTTCCAATGCTACTTACCGTGATAGCCAGCTATAGATGGGGGCGGTGGACATGTTTTTGTTTTCACCTGTGGTGCTTGTATTGGTCCAGCAACGCACCAGCACCTTTGCAGCCATTGTGCTACATGCTGGGTGTTTGGTGTGCTCCTGTACCTTTAAGGAGGGGTGGCTCCCCTTCAGTCCACCTGCCCTCATCTAACCATCAGAATGCATGTGCCTCCATTGTGGGGACACTCATTGTTAGTGTAGGACCACAGACTCCAGGGGGCCTTGGCGTGGCTCACGCATGCATTTGCAAATGCGTGCGGACAAACCCCTGTTTTTAACGCATACTGTTAGACAGGTTAATTGGTTGTCAGCGAGCTGGTCGGTAAGTAGGCTTGGTTTTTCCCTGGGCATTCCCCAGGCCATGTTGTTATGGTTATCAGGCAGGCAGCAATCAGGTTTGGAGGAGAAGCAGAAGCAAGGTCAAGACAAGCCGGGATCAGAGGCGGGCAGCAAGCAGGAGTAGTCAGGGAAGAGCCGGATCAGGTAACAGGTCAAGCAATCAGAATCACAAATAGCAGGGATCTCAGGAAACGCTGTAGACCGGACAGCAAGTCGGCAAGGCAACTGTTTCCTTTAAATAGCCAATCTTGGCGACAAGTGCTGTCACTAGGTGTGCGCACGCGTTTCCGTGCACACCCATTTGCCGCTATTGCGCATGCGCGTTCCCGAGCGCGACTGTGTGCCGCTATTGCGCACGCCTTGCGCCGAACGGCCCTTCTGTGCACAGGCATTCTTCTGACACCTAGATTGCTGGGGAGATTGTTGAAATGTCTTTCCTGACACCGATACTTGTGGATATTGTTTTTTCTAAGCAGTGCCCGGCTGGAATGTAATTAGACAATAATAAGGTGATAGTTAGGACTAGAAGTTATAGGATAAAGCAGTATCCCAACAAGGGACTATTTAAACAACACAAAAAACATACTGTAAAGTTCCTTAATCCTAAATGGGATATTTCTTCCCTCGAATTGTATGTCAGTAATCGTATAATAATGCGTGGCCTACGTGAACGAGTCATTTCAGCACAACACCTGCATATATAGCAATTTATGAATGAATGGAAGAAACTACGTATTGATCACGGTTTAGATGTTATGAAATGTATTATCGAGGAAGAATCTAGACAGCCAGTAGAACTGAAAACTCAGATTGAGGAGAACACCAAACTTCTCGAGCCACATAAGGATAAACCCGAATTTGGCAGGCATAATGAACTCCTGAAAAAGGATATTGATCAAGTTCAGAGAAACCTCCGGGTGACCAAGCAGTCCAAGTTTCAGGGTGATTTGGACGATTGGGCATGCGGAGAGATTTTTTAACTAACTGCTAATCGGGGGACATAGTGGTTTGAGAAGATGTCGCTATCGATCACATTCCTCCATGGGGGGCCCATATTTCATTGGAGAGTGACGGAGAGGAATCTCAATCTGTTGGTTTTTTAGACAAAGAGATTCCTCCTCTAGACGGGACAGCCCCATTACGGGGAATATTGAAGCCATCCACAGTAGACAAGGGACTAAACAGTCGAAATGGAAAAGGCGGCGGAGGAGGAAAGTCAGTGATAAAAGAACTGAACAAGACAGTCACCAGGAGTCAGCGATGAAGGTAGACACTTCAGAGGCAGCAATAGGGTCCTTGGAGTGTGGCACAGGCACCATGGAGATTATAAACCTCTCTGAGTTTAATCTTCAGGACAGACATATACGGTTGCTTCGCCGTGGGCTGTTCTTTTCACCATCAAGCCAGAGGAATCATTTTGAGGGTGAGAGCCCTCCCCTCCAAGAACCATGGAAGAGACAAGCTCATCTTAATATTAGATCTACCAAGATGCCCCAGTTCAGAAACAAACGGTGGATTGGGATATTTCTTGATCTCATCCAAGAGGATCTTAAGACGATCAGTTAGGATAGAATTACGAGTGATAATCTCCTCACTGATGAACGGTTGGCACTTAAAGAACTTGATGAGGCCCCTAACCTAATCATCAAGTTCAGCGATAAAGGAGGCAACATGGTCCTTCTGTCTGAGCAATATTATAAGGGGGAAATCCTGAGACAATTAGGTGACCACTGGACGTATCTTAAAACTTAAATCTAATCCATTTCCCCTCGTGGTCAGTTCCCTAAATTTCAAACTTCAGCTGGCCTTTGAAGCACATCTACTAACCAAGAAGGAACTAAATTATCTTATGGTTGAGGAATACAACATACCCACCATATACATACTCCCCAAGGTCCATAAAAATCTAACCAAGCCTCATGGGAGGCCTATAATTTCAGCTATCAAGCTTGATAGCGGACGAGTAAATTCCTAGACGCACTGATTAAGGAAATGGTCAGAGATTTGCCATCTTTCATTCAAGATCCTAGAGATGTTCTCTCCAGGATTGCTGAAGTGGAGGTGCAGGATGGGGCAATACTGGTCGGTATTGATGTAGAGTTCCTCTACACCTCCATCCCCCATCAATGGGAGATGGCGGTGGCCCACTTCCTGGAGGAGAAATACCCCAATATGGGTTCACAAAATGTGTTTATTCTAGAACTCCTTGACGTTGCCCTTACCCACAACTGCTTCCAGTTTTCTGGAGCTAACTACCAGCAGATAAGAGGGACCTCTATGGGGGCACCATGGCCGCCGCACTATTGCAGTGTCATTATAAGTCGTTGATCCCTGTCATTGATAGTAAAACAATTAATTAATAAAATTCCAGCATATATACCATAGTTTGTAGGCGCTATTACTTTCACGCAAACCAATCAATATACACTTATTGGGATTGAACATGAAACAGAATACATTTTGGACAAACTTTATGAAGAAATATAATGTTTTAATCGGATATGAAAGAAAAATATATACATTTTTTTTTTTTTATAGATTTTAGTTTGGGTACAGCATTGCATGATCGCGCAATCGCCAGTTAAACTAGCGCAGTGCTGAATAGCAAAAAATGGCCTGGTCATGAAGAGGGAAAAATCTTCTGGGGTTTAAGTGGTTTAGCAGACCAAAAAGGAGCAAATAAGTGAAGTCCTGTATATACTCGAGTATAAGCCGAGATTTTCAGCCCTTTTTTTTGGGCTGAAAGTCCCCCCCTCGGCTTATACTCAAGTCAGCGAAATTTTACATTGTAAATAGTGCCTGAAAAAAAGTTGAGAGGCTGCGGCGTCCATCGTTTAAATCCCGCGGTCTCTTCCTGGTCCCTTCCGTGATAGGCGATTCTCAGCAGACACTCTCCGCCTATCACGAACGTTCTCTCATCCTCAGTTTCCCAGCAGACGTCTGTGATTGGCGGAACACCGAACACAGTGTCTGCTGGGAAACGATGGACGCCGCAGCCTCTCAACTATTTTTTTAAGGTACTATTTACAATGTTAAATTTAAACAGTGAGGATAGGAACAGTGAGGATAGGAACAGTGAGGATAGGAACAGTGAGGATAGGAACAGTGAGGATGGGAACAGTGAGGATGGGAACAGTGAGGATGGGAACAGTGAGGATGGGAACAGTGAGGATGGGAACAGTGAGGATGGGAACAGTGAGGATGGGAACAGTAAGGATGGGAACAGTAAGGATGGGAACAGTGAGGATGGGAATAGTGAGGATGGGAACAGTGAGGATAGGAACAGTGAGGATGGGAACAGTGAGGATGGGAACAGTGAGGATAGGAACAGTGAGGATAGGAACAGTGAGGATAGGAACAGTGAGGATGGGAACAGTGAGGATGGGAACAGTGAGGATAGGAACAGTAAGGATAGGAACAGTAAGGATGGGAACAGTAAGGATGGGAACAGTAAGGATGGGAACAGTGAGGATGGGAACAGTGAGGATGGGAACAGCGAGGATGGGAACAGCGAGGATGGGAACAGTGAGGATAGGAACAGTAAGGATGGGAACAGTGAGGATGGGAACAGTAAGGATGGGAACAGTGAGGATGGGAACAGTGAGGATGGGAACAGTGAGGATAGGAACAGTGAGGATAGGAACAGTGAGGATGGGAACAGTGAGGATAGGAACAGTGAGGATAGGGAACAGTGAGGATGGGAACAGTGAGGATAGGAACAGTAAGGATGGGAACAGTGAGGATGGGAACAGTGAGGATGGGAACAGTGAGGATAGGAACAGTAAGGATGGGAACAGTGAGGATGGGCACAGTGAGGATGGGCACAGTAAGGATGGGAACAGTGAGGCATTGTTGGCTTATACTCGAGTCAGTAAGTTTTCCCAGTTTTTTGTGGCAACATTAGGTACCTCGGCTTATACTCGAGTATATACGGTACTTTGTTAAGTTTTACATAAAAACTTTCAACAAATTTTTGTAGTTGGGATAACACATTAATTTAAAACCACTGAAACTAAATTCTGATTGGCTGGAATAAGTTACTGTTCCTTATACATTGCTGTCTGCTGTACAAAACCATCATTCTTCTTTTCACAAACTGGTAGATATTTTACATAGCAGTAATTCTAGGTTTATTTGAATTTTTTCAATGCTTGAGTTTACCACATGCACAAGTGGTTTTCCCCTTTTGATGATCACCATAGCAATTTAATTAAATACAATTTTGTGAACACCAATGCAGGCTTCATATCTCAGGGTCATCTATCTAGTAAAAATCCTAAATTTAATGCGTAATTCCATGTAAGCAGCTTAATACAATCAGGTATTTCTGAGGATCAGAATACTATCACATAAAATATAATATGCACTCCCATTAAATCGGTTCTAATAGAAAAACCACCTTGCTCAGGACAAGCATCTCCCATGTTTTTTTCATTTGAATTTATTTTCCCAAGTACTATATACTGTACGTAAACAGTTTTTATTGTTGCACTCTTTCAAATATAGACAAAGCTAAAGGGCTTTAAATACAATACAGTTGTGCCTTAAAGAGGAACTGCAGTCTGCGCACATAATTTGTAATAAAAACATCTTTGCCATTCTGAAGCTTCCCTCCAACCACTTTGTATATAATTTTATTTGTCGTCAGAGTCTTCGAGTCCTCGAGTGTGACAGTGATAACCCTAATGCACCAAGGCCTGAGGTGTGCCTTGGCCTAGCTGGTCAGTATGCCTGAAAAGTGGGCATACCCTGAATGTAAGAATAAGAATAAGGAAAATAGAATGAGTATGCATGAATCTGGGGGAACGGGTGGGTGGGAGCCCGGAAATGATGGCAACCCAGACCCGACAGGGGAGGAGGCTTAAGTAGCCCTCTCAGTCTCCTCCCACAAATACAGGCTGGCCTGCGGCCAGCCTTACCACTTGTCGTCAGAGTCTTCGAGTCCTCGAGTGTGACAGTGATAACCCTAATGCACCAAGGCCTGAGGTGTGCCTTGGCCTAGCTGGTCAGTATGCCTGAAAAGTGGGCAAAAAGAGACAACTGTAGGTGAAGAAGGGAAGGTAACGAACAGAGAAGTAGCACGCACCCGGACGGCAACAGTATCTGAACCCGGTCCCATGCAAGAATGGAATAAGCCTGATGCCCGGCACAATCCAAACATGAGAATGACCTGCTAGCAAATGAGAGGATACGTGGGGGGAAAGGAAGCGAAGGCTGGCCCGAGGAGCCTCTGCAACCGATGGGCGAGTAGATCGTAATACTCCAACCGGACATCAACGATGTGCCTCCGGCCTACCCATACTAGGTATGGGGAAGAGAGGGAGAGGGCAAAAATTGACAACTGGCAGGAGTTGTAGGACTGGATACCTGGAGGATGGGTTGCCGGAGTAGGCGGAAAAGGCCAAGCGCTACGGCAATGAGCATAGTCAAGCATGGGAGAAACATGCCAGACACAGAACACTGGTCCCACCTGACTCAATCGGATCGTGCCACCGCCTGTGACCTGACAAGCGACTGAATCCTGAACCTAGAAAGGAAGGTCAGACTCCATCCCGGGCAAGAAGTCTCATGGCATGATGCAGACATGCCTGGACAAAAGATCAGAGCCGCTAGCGGAACCCCAAACCCACCCCTAAGGCCGACAAGGGGCCGTGGCTCAGCACATACCCCGAGAAAGACTGAAACCCTAGGTGGTGACCAGGGCCTCAGCAACAGAACGACGATTTAGTAAAATGAAGACTGCTTCCTACCCAAGGGTGAACCCAGTGATGAATGACATCCGCACCAATCAACTAGCCCTGGCAAACGGGCAGGACTGATGGAAGCGAGTGCAAGCAATGTTTGATGAAGGCGAAGATGCCAGCGCAGCCCAACCTGAGAACACAAACCAGAGAAATGACAGACAACCAGACATGAGAACAACAACGAGCCTACCTAAGAAGAGAACATGCAGAAGTGACAAGACCACCGCGCGTACATGAACCTGATGACGGATGACCCCCCCCCCCCACCTTGTGTGAGTGGCGAGTGAGCCCGAGTAACCTGACAGGCAATTAACTGAACACTCAGGGCTGGTGTACCCACGGACCGTGGTGGGTGATCGTATAGGTGTAAGAATGAACGTGCATCGTATGACGTATGGTATACGGGCGAGAAGATTGTGGTCAACAATCATTAAAAACGAAACCTCAGCCCGTATGGATCTGTAGACGTGACAGATCCGGAAATGTGTGCCCTAACTAACCCAGGTACAAACATGGACGAAGATAACATGAAACATAGAAACCAACAAAGAAGAGAACAGCTACCGGAGTATGCCGTGACTGGACCACAACACCCCTCTGGAACGCTAAGACTGAAACGTTGCAATGGAAATGCTGAGACTGAATGCTGAGGCGGAAATGCTACGACAGAAATCTAGGGGCAGAAATGCAAGGACAGAAATGCTGAAACGGAAACGTTTGAGGCAGAAATGTGAAGATGGAAACGCTGAGACTGCAACGCTGAGGCAGAAATGGAAAGACGGAAATCCTGGAGGCAGAACGTTAAGACAGGAATGCTGAGGCAGAAACGCAATGCCAGAATCGCAGATACGCTATGATGGAAATGCTGAGACTGGACACGGAGACAGAAATACTGGGGCAGAATGCTACGACGGACACGCAGCAACAGAAATCCTGGGGCAGAGACGCTATGACAGAACTCCTGGGGCAGAAAACGCAGACAGAAATCCTGGGGCAGAAAACGCAGACAGAAAACCTGGGGCAGAAAACGCAGACAGAAAACCTGGGGCAGAAAACGCAGACAGAAAACCTGGGGCAGAAAACGCAGACAGAAATCCTGGGGCAGAAAATGCAGACAGAAATCGTGGGGCAGAAAAACGCAGACAGAAATCCTGGGCAGAAAAACGCAGACAGAAATCCTGGGCAGAAAAACGCAGACAGAAATCCTGGGCAGAAAAACGCAGACAGAAATCCTGGGGCAGAAAAAGCAGACAGAAATCCTGGGGCAGAAAACGCAGATAGAAATCCTGGGGCAGAAAAACGCAGATAGAAATCCTGGGGCAGAAAAACGTAGACAGAAATCTCGGGGCAGAAATGCTGAGGCAAAAACGCAGACAGCAATACTTGGGCAGAAAAGCTATGACAGGAACGCCGGGCAGAAAACGCTATGACAGAAACGCTATGACAGGAACGCCGGGGCAGAAACGCTATGCCGGGGCAGAAACGCAATGACAGAAATGCCGGGGCAGAAACGCAATGACAGAAATGCCGGGGCAGAAACGCAATGACAGAAATGCCGGGGCAGAAACGCAATGACAGAAATGCTGGGGCAGAAACGCAATGACAGAAATGCTGGGGCAGAAACGCAATGACAGAAATGCTGGGGCAGAAACGCAATGACAGAAATGCTGGGGCAGAAACGCAATGACAGAAATGCTGGGGCAGAAACGAAATGACAGAAATGCTGGGGCAGAAACGAAATGACAGAAATGCAATGACAGAAATGCTGGGGCAGAAACGAAATGACAGAAACGTTGAGGCAGGAAACGCAATGGCAGAAACGCAATGACAGAAATGCCAGGGCAGAAATGCCGAGGCAGAAACGCAATGACAGAAATGACGGGGCAGAAACGCAATGACAGAAATGACGGGGCAGAAACGCAATGACAGAAATGACGGGGCAGAAACGCAATGACAGAAATGACGGGGCAGAAACGAAATGACAGAAATGACGGGGCAGAAACGAAATGACAGAAATGACGGGGCAGAAACGCAATGACAGAAATGACGGGGCAGAAACGCAATGACAGAAATGACGGGGCAGAAACGCAATGACAGAAATGCTGGGGCAGAAACGCAATGACAGAAATGCTGGGGCAGAAACGCAATGACAGAAATGCTGGGGCAGAAACGCAATGACAGAAATGCTGGGGCAGAAACGCAATGACAGAAATGCTGGGGCAGAAACGCAATGACAGAAATGCTGGGGCAGAAACGCAATGACAGACATGCTGGGGCAGAAAACGCAATGACAAACGCTGGGGGAGAAACGCAATGACAGAAATGCCGGGGTAGAAACGCAAAGACAGAAATGCTGGGGCAGAAATGCAATGACAGAAATGCTGGGGTAGAAACGCAATGACAGAAATGCTGGGGTAGAAACGCAATGACCGAAATGCTGGGGTAGAAACGCAATGACCGAAATGCCGGGGTAGAAACGCAATGACCGAAATGCCGGGGTAGAAACGCAATGACAGAAATGCCGGGGTAGAAACGCAATGACAGAAATGCCGGGGTAAAAACGCAATGACAGAAATGGCGGGGTAGAAATGCAATGACAGAAATGCCGGACACCAAACGGATGGCCCCCCATCTCTTGACACCAGCATGGACAGCCCCCCCCCCTCCTGACACCAGCATGGACGCCCCCCCCTCCTGACACCAGCATGGACGCCCCCCCTCCTGACACCAGCATGGACGCCCCCCCCCTCCTGACACCAGCATGGACGCCCCCCCTCCTGACACCAGCATGGACGCCCCCCCCTCCTGACACCAGCATGGACGCCCCCCCTCCTGACACCCGCATGGACGCCCCCCCTCCTGACACCAGCATGGACGCCCCCCCTCCTGACACCAGCATGGACGCCCCCCCCCTCCTGACACCAGCATGGACGCCCCCCCCCTCCTGACACCAGCATGGACGCCCCCCCTCCCTCTTGATACTTCGAGCCCCGGGAGATGTGACAGGTGGACAGCCTCCCACCCCCATGCTGCCAACATGAGCCTGGGACGAATCAGCTAGAGCCCCATGAAGACAGGGAGAAGGAGGGCGGCCCTGCAAGGACACCAGCCGCCAAGCCACCGCGCTGAACATAGAAACTCTTCTGACATGCATGGAAAAACTGGCTTATGCCAAGAATACTAAGTGGCAAGGTGGTAACACCTGACGGTGGGGGACAGCGGACTGCTGGGAGTGCTGTGCAATCCATGGCGGCTGGCTAAGCAGGGCCCGAGGACTAAAAAAGCCCCCCCCCAGGCTAAACTGAGGCGGTGGATGCCCGGGAGGTTAGCAGGCGGGTGAGCGCCCCTCCGCAGCCGGCGTGAGAACTGGGAGGCATGCGGGCATCCCCTCCATGCCTGACATGAGATCCAGGGAGGTGAACTGGCGGTGAGTGCCCCCCCCCTCCCCAGATGGAGCGGCGTGAGAAACGGGCGGTGAGTGGCTCCCCCTACCCCTGCTGCTCAGCGTGAGGACCGGGATAGCAGGCAGGCAGGCAGGCAGCCCCCCCCCCCCCCCCGATACCCGGCGTTAGCACCGGGAGAGGAACCGCCACGAGACTCCATCGGTCGATCAGCCGTAACCGGAAGTGACACGGTCCCCGAAAAATGACGGCAGGAGGAGGGGCTGGCTGCAGCCCGGAAATGACGGCAACCCAGACCCGACAGGGGAGGAGGCTTAAGTAGCCCTCTCAGTCTCCTCCCACAAATACAGGCTGGCCTGCGGCCAGCCTTACCACATATACTGTGATTCTCTACTTGCCAAATATGCTGCCGAAATCTCCCTCCACTGAGTCTGACTGCATCCATTTTAACTGTGCGAAGCTAAAGCTGCTGCCTGTTCACTTCCTGGATTTACACAGATACACCTATAGCTCTGCAGCTCTCATTGACCCTCTTATGACTCATGCACCCTCCCTTCCTGGCAAACTCTCACAAGAGTGAGAGAAAGAGCTGTGCATGATGTCATAAGCCTAGGATTTTTACTAGACAAGAAACAGGAAGTGGGCTGTATAAGGTATTTACTGGCAGAACAAAACTGTTTTACCATCCAAAGTTAAAAGAACAAGGGCAGAAGATTTAATAGATGGAAAGATGAAAAAATAACTGAAGTTTCGCTTTAATATTCTTCTGGACCTAAATCCTACTTCTACACTTTTGTTTCAGTATACTATATAGATCCATATACATAGCACTAAGGCTTCTTTCACACTGAGGTGCTGGAAAACTGCCAGTAAAACACTGATCGCTTTTGAAGAGCTTTTCAGGCGCTTTTGAAGAGCTTTCAATTCATTTCAATGGAGAGGGGTGTTTTTTCACCGCTCTGTCAGCGCACTGCCCCAGTGTGAAAGTATTCATTGATTTTAATGGAAATACGTTTTCGTAAGCTTTTCATGCGCTTTTTTTTAGCGTGAAAGCGTTTGAAAAGCTCCTCAGTGTGAAAGTGGTTTTAGGATTATCAATCTATCCAATAAGTCTATTATACATTGGTTACGTTAATGTGGGTTATGTTGCACATATATGTTAAATAAATATATCATGGAAATATATCTGCTTTTTCATAACCCTTAAAGCATATATAAACTATGAAACTGATCACTCTGCCATATGTTCTTTTCTGGTTTGCTTTCAGTGGGCTGTACATTGATCCATGGTGACAGGGGAATTCTCTCACTTACCTCCTACTTTACCCAGTATTGCATTTCTACTTCATACTGACTTTTTTTCACATGATACCAGCTGCTGGTCACTGTAAGCAGCTGCTTGTTTGCTGTAGAATTTGACATTAGTGGCCAGTTTTATATAAGCGTTATAACTTACATTTTAAATAACAGATGTCTTTAACTACATTCATACCGGACACTTTTACCCCCTTCCTGCCCAGGCCAATTTTCAGCTTTTAACGCTCTCACACTTTAAATGTTAATTACTCAGTTATGCAACCCTGTACCCAAACAAAATTTTAGATATATTTTTTAAACAGATAAAGCTTTCTTTTGGTGGTATTTATTCCCCCCTGGAGTTTTTATTTTGCGGTTCAACTAAAGAAAAGACCGAAAGTAAAAAATAAAAAAAAAGGGGTTTTCTTAGTTTCTATTATAAAATTTTGCAAATAAGTACCGGTAACTTTTCTTCATAAATTTAGGCCAAAATGTATACTGCTACATACACTGATAATCTACACTTATGGTGGCTGTGACAGGTACACTGATAGGCTGTACTGATGGCTGCTGTGATGAGTAGACTGATAGGCTGCACTGATGGTAGCCGTGACAGGTACACTGACAGGCTGCACTGATGGGTGCTGTGACAGGTACACTTTATTCCAGGGCAATCAGGGCACTGTTGTGAACAGAAAAGAAGGGGTTAAAACGGTAACTCACTGTTCTGGAATTTCTCTTCCTCACACAGGATTGGTGTGTGAGGCAAAGAAGCCGGTAACAGCAGGTTACAGTCTTTGTTTACACTTGCAATCGGCTGTGATTGGACACAGTGATCACATGGTAAAGAGCTGCGGTCATTGGCTCTTTACCCTAATCAGTGATGTGGTGTGTCTGATAGGACACAGCTCACCACCGATCACCGCACTGCACAGCCACGGGATGTGCACGAGCGGCGAAACCGGGAGGACATCATATGACGTCCACCTGGAAACAGGAAAGTCCTGCCTGGCATATAGTACAATGATGGGAACTGGTTAAACTTTTTATATGGTGATTATGCTAAAGTATAGCTAAAGCCCACATTTTGGATAGGGTAGAGAAGGGTCACAAGTGCTATCAGTATTTTTACAATCTGTGTCTCATTAGGGAGATTTCTCCTTACTTACTGTCCTATAGACCAGGGGTCCCCAACCCCCGGGCCGCGGCCCACTGCCGGGCCGTAGCCTGT
Organism: Rana muscosa; assembly: GCA_029206835.1. Taxonomy (NCBI): domain Eukaryota; kingdom Metazoa; phylum Chordata; class Amphibia; order Anura; family Ranidae; genus Rana; species Rana muscosa. The sequence continues at coordinate 273,223,976 of CM055127.1, forward strand.
TTGCAGCCAGGCCGCCGCCAAGGCTGTACTTTCAGAGGTTCGGTAGTGGCGGGCAAGCAGAGAGATGACATCACCTCTCGCCGCCCGCCCCACAGCTGTTCCACCCTCACAGCCGGCTGCGAACACAACACTGTCTGAGGTGCTGTGTGCGAGCATAGAGATGACGTCATCTCTCACCGCCCGCCCCGCATCACCACCATCCAGTCCTCACAGCTGGCCGCGAACACTACACTGAGTTTTGGCAGGCGAGCAAGTAACAAGCTGCATCTGGCAAGTGACAAGTCACATCTGGCAAGTGACAAGCCGCATCTGGCAAGTGACAAGCCACATCTGGCAAGTGACAAGCTGCATCTGTTGGCAGGTGATGGTGGCAAGTGACAAGCTGCATCTGTTGGCAGGTGACGGTGGCAAGTGACAAGCTGCATCTGTTGGCAGGTGACGGTGGCAAGTGACAATCTGCATCTGGCAAATGACAATCTGCATCTGGCAAGTGACAAGCTGCATCTGTTGGCAGGCGACGGTGGCAAGTGACAAGCTGAATTTGGTAGCAGGCGACGGTGGCAAGTGACACACTCAGGGTTCCCATTGATTTAGCATTATGGTGAGTTGAACTATTTCTTTTTTTATTACAATGTAATAATGGAAATTATGTGCTTCAATCCTCCTGACACCATATCAACCATGGTGCTGTGATTATTGAAGCGCAAACACCAGCCATTGCCACAACAAAACGCCCGCGAAAAATAGCTTTCCCCCTGTGGGCCTTGGCATAATTTTCTTTTACGCAGCCCGTACCCAGTGTCAAAAAGGTTGGGGACCGCTGCTATAGACTCAACAGGAAGTTACCTTTCCAATATGAGGGAGTTGTTACATGAACCAATGCCCCCATTGGAAGATGGCCCTTCTATTCCCGACCTGGTGGCAAACCAAAATTTTACCCTCATTTTCATTCCTAGTGACATCGGTGATTGGGATAATTAGAGAGGGTGAGTTTCTCTAACAGGGATACAGATAGCAATTTAAAAAATGGACAGTGGTTCTAACCCCTCACCATTCCAAATCTACAAAAAAAAAAAAGTGGTCTTTAGTTATGAGCTGCATCCAATTCGCAATGGTGTGAACCCAGCCAATAGCAAACCTGTGATTTTCTCAAACTTCTCTAAACTGAGTTTACAGAGCTGTAATCATTCTCCTTGCCCCCTTGTGAAAGGGCTGAGTCATCTGCCAAGCACCAAGCTCCTCCATACCTGGAAATACTGAGCATTTTCTTTGCTCCTTGCAGCTAAGAAGTGAAGCTGGAGAACAAAAAAGAGATGGGTATGTGCTGTTGGGAATACAAGCCAACCTGTTGCTTTGCTCTGCATGGGCAAAGCTCACGTTTCATTTAATGCTTGCCTACCTAGTATTTAGCTAGATGTAACATATGGCACGGGACAGGGTCATCCGCCCAGGGCAAGGATGCAGAATTGTGCCCCCATCGCACTATTAATACATGCCGTAGAATGGGTGTCCCTACGACCATTTTTTGCCCCTTTGCTTTACTGTGCCCTGGGCCACTGCCCCTCCTGCCCACATCTTGTCCCACCCCTGGTACAGGCATATGCACATGAAGGGATGTCTGGTCTAACAACCTACCTATGTTTTGATGCCAATTTCTCCAGGACCCAAAAGCAGTCCCCCAGCCTCCCTAATACTTACCTGAACCCCATCTCGATCCAGTGATCTGCACAAGAGCCTCGGCTCTCTGGGGACCCTCCTCCTCATTGGCTGAGACAGCAGCAGGAGCCACTGGAGCTGAGGCACGGCTCTGTGTGAATGGTCACACAGAGCTACGGCTCAGGAACGAGTCTGCTTGGGTGCCCCCATTGCAAGCTGCTTGCTCTGGGGGCAGGAGAGAGGGGCCAAAAGAGCCAGCGAGGGACCCGAAAAGAGGAGGATCAGGGCTGCTCTATACAAAACCAGTGCACAGAGCAGGTAAGTATGACATGTTTGTTATTTAATTTTTTTACTTTTTTGGTGGAATTGCACAGAGCAGGCCTAGAGCTCCTCTTCTCCCGTCTCCCACTGGTGCTAAAAAGCCTAAAAAGGTAATTTAATACTGAAAGGTAAACCAGGGCACTTTTTTTAATAGTATTCTTACTATTTTAAAGTGGTATTAAACCCTAAACCTAAAATTTTATATATTGCAGCTTACCAATCATTAGATGTGGTGGCTGCATTAGTTTACTATTCTTTCCCTCTGTTTTCACCTGGTGATCTGGTCAGTAACACACCTGTATTAGTGAGACACAACAGTGGAGGAATGAGCATAGGAGGCACAGCAGACGGCAGCATCATCAGTCTGGAGGGAGGGTAGTGTTAAATGTACTGTATTAGAAGATTTAGAAACACTAACAAATTGAAGCCAAAGTTCTTCTTTTTTTTTAGCAGCGACCCTAGAGAATAAAATGGCTTTTAAACGCAATTATTTTGGGAAAAAGCACACTAATGAATTTTAATGCAAAAAAACACAATATATAACCCAATTATTTGTAATGTATAAAAGATTATGTTACATCGAGTAGATAGATACCCAACACGTAATACGACATGCTTTAAAATTGCGCACACTTGGTGAATGGCGCCAAACGATGGTACTTTAAAATCTCCATGGGCGATGCTTTAAATATTTTTACAGATGATCAGTTTAGAGTTACAGAGGAGGTCTAGGGCTAGAATTATTGCTCTCGCTATAATGTTATGTTACTTATGTATGCATTCTCTTCTGCGTGCAAGCATGAGGGGACAGAGGCGCTTTAAAAAAAAGGTTGTTTATTTTTTTTACACTATCCCTTTATTTATTTATTTTTACACTTTACACGGAAATGTAAACATCCCCTGTGATAGACAGGTCATTTTTATGGAATCATCTGGTGTCTATACCCCAGATATCTCCTCTACCCTGGAAAGCATAAAAAGAAAAAAAAATTGATCTCTTCTTTCTAGGAAAAATCTGCCAGAGGCGAAAGTGAAGTCATTACATCGCTTCCGGCCTCCCAGCGTCATAGAGATGGCCGGGGACCATCTGATCCTCACCCAGCTCTGTGGTAACCTGGCACTGCTGCCAGATCGGATCTCCGGCTTTCCAATCACATGGGAGAGCCCTGAGAGGAGCCGATGGGCGGCGGTGGGAGGGTGAACATCCCCTTCCGCTGCCTGTAAAAGCCATCCAGCGGCAAATTAGCCACTAGGATGGCTTTAACATTACAGGGAATCGCCGGCTGAAAAAAAGATATCTGGATGATCCCTGTAGCTGTAGGCATCATCCAGATATAGCCACTTCAAGTCCACAACGTCATATGACTGTATGCCGGCGTGAAGTGGTTTGTCTCATCCATGTAAACGGATACAGCCATCACATCTAAGCGTTAGTAAGCTACAGTAAAATAAAATAAATGTTTTCTTTCGGGTATAATACTGCTTTAATACATGGGAGGAAGAACATTGACATTTATTTGCTGACAAATAAGATTTTTTAGGGGACAGAACTCCTCTTTGTAGTTTGTAACTTTTTTTAGGCTGCTTTCACACTGCTTCAATGGAATAAAACACGGTAAGGCTCGATTCAAACTAATGCTTTTTTTGATGCATTTTGCAGAAATGCAGGGAAATTTTTTAACATGGGTTCCTATGAAACATGTTCACATCAATGCTTTTTTGTGCCACTGCGTTTTTGGAAAGGGTCGTTGCCTTTTATTCCTGCAAAAAGCAGCGTTTTGCATGAAATAGAATTCAATGGACCCGCATCCAAAACACAAGTACCGCGTTTTTACCGTGATTTTGCCGTGATTTGCGTTTTTTTAATAAAAATTTTTGACACTGTATATAGCTGGTTGCTAAGGAGGGGGCCAGGGAGCCGGCCGCCGCGTCCATAACAACCGATGAGTCATCAGTTGTCAGCGGGCTCGCTGAATGTAAAAAAAAAAGAATTGCCGGCTAAAAAAAAAAAAAATTTTGAAAAAAAGACAGCGTGTCTTTGTCCGGTGTTCTTCTTCCTCTGCCGCCGCTCCCGCCGCCACTCCTCCTCCGATGCTGTGTCCCGCTGATCTGTCGGCACCGATGTCCTGCATTACTTAAATAATGGCGGGGGCGTGGCAAGCGGATTGCGTCATCTGGAGGCCACGCCCCTTGTGACATCACCGCCTGGAGCATGGTGGGTCTGTGACGTCACAAGGGGGCGTGGCCTCCGGGTTACGTAATCCGATTGTCACACCCCCACCGTTATTTAAATAATGCAGGACATCGGCGCCAACAGATCAGCGGGACGCAGCATCGAAGGAGGAGCGGCGGCGGGAGCGGAGGCAGAGGAAGAAGAACACCGGACAAAGAAGACAGAAGAACAGCGGAAGAAGAAGCAGGGGGAGGAGAAGACTGGAGGATGAAGATGCGGGAGAAGATAGAGGAAGAAGCGGAGATGACGATTTTTAATAAAAGACTTGTCAAAAATTGTTTACTGTATTTATTAACACTACACTACACTACTTTTTTTTTGTGAATGGGTAGGAGTTCAATGTACCCCATACTCATTCACATAGGGGGGGGCCGGGATCTGGGGGCAAGGTGCTTTGGAGTGGGGGGGCGCAGAGCCCCCCTGCCCCAAAGCACTCATCCCCCATGTTGAGGGCATGCGGACTGGTATGGTTCAGGAGGGGGGGGGGCGCTCGCTCATCCCCTCCCTTTCCTGACCCGTCGGGCTGCATGCTCGGATAAGAATCTGGTATGGATTTTGGGGGGACCCCCATGCCATTTTTTTATTTTTTTTGTGGGGGGGTCCCCTCCGAAACCATACTAGACCCAAGGGCCTGGTATGGACCTGGGGGGGGGGGGGGGGCACACACTGTCTTTTTTCTAGATTTTTTTTTTTTACCCAGCAATTCTTTTTTTTTTTACATTCAGCGGGAAGCCCGCTGACAACTGATGACTCATCGGTTGTTAAAGACGCGGCGGCCGGCTTCCCGGCCCCTCCTTAGCAACCAGATATATACAGTGTAAAAAAAATACGCAAAACGCAAAATCGCTGCAAAATCGCGGTAAAAACGTGTGTCGAAAAATAGGATTTTTTGTACTCACCGTAAAATCCTTTTCTCTGTCGTCCATGGAAGGACACAGCCTTCTCAAACCTTGACAAAGTGGGTTATGTTGCTGTTCATAGGAGAGGACTAGGCAGTACATGTTAAATGTTTAAACACGTTATAACAATCAGAGTTGAACAGCCCCGCCCAGGGGGCGGTCCCTCCAGACATGACCCTCCGCCCTGCAGTCAGCAGCTCAGTTCGTAACAAGCAGTACAAACCTAAAAAAGGAGGGGTGGGTGCTGTGTCCCTCCATGGACGACAGAGAAAAGGGTTTTATGGCGAGTACAAAAAATCCTATTTTCTCTTTTCGTCCATGGACGGACACAGCCTTCTCAATCCTTGACAAAGTGGGACGTCCCAAAGCAGTGTCAAAAAACGAGGGATGGGAACAGCATCAAAAAACAACTAACTTCACCCCAAACAAGCAAAGCTCCTCAACAGAGGAGTTGCAACCTCAAACAGCCGCCTGCAAAACCTTGCGGCCCAAGGAAGCATCGGAAGATGCACTCACATCAACCTTGTAAAATTTCGAGAAAGTGTGCACGGACGACCAGGTCGCCGCCTTGCACACCTGTGAGACAGACGCTTGATGTCGGAAAGCTCAGGAAGCACCAATTGCCCTGGTTGAATGTGCCGTGACCGGAAAGGGGGGCACCTGAATGACGGTCTGTCTGATCCACCGAGAAATGGTGGCCGACGAGACCACCAGGCCCTTTTGTGGACCAGACACCGACACAAACAGCAAGTCAGACCTCCGAAACAGAGCCGTAACAGACAAGTACACCCGCAAGGCACGTACCACGTCTAAAGTATGGAGCGCAGTCTCTCTGGGATGCGACGGCCAAAGACAAGGATGGTAGCACAATGTCCTCATTTAGGTGAAAGGCCGAAACCACCTTTGGAAGGAAAGAGGGCTGTGGGGGTAGCACCGCCTTATCCTTATGGAGGACCAAGTATGGTGACTTGCAAGACAAGGCCGCCAATTCAGAAACCCTTCTGCCACTAGAAAGGCCACCTTCTGAGATAGTGTCAAGAGAGGAATCTCTCTGATGTTCTCAAGAGGAGGTTCCTGAAGAACCGAGAGCACCAGATTTAAATCCCATGGAGGAAGAGGTGGTCTAATAGGGGGAGCCACATGTCGAACCCCTTGCACAAAAGTACCCACCAGGGAATGGGACGCCAAAGGCCGTTGAAAGAAAACAGCCAAGGCTGAAATCTGACCCTTAATTGGTGCTTAAGGCAAGTTTCTGATCTACTCCACGCTGTAAAAACAGCAGGATCCTGGAAACCGAATATGTCCGTGGACGCCACTCCATCTCTTCACACATAGAGATGTAGGCCTTCCAAGTACGATGGTAGATTTCCGTGCCCTCCGCATGGTTGAAATGACCGAATCCGAAAGACCTCGGTCCCTTAGTACCTGGCTTTCAATAGCCATGCCGTTAAAGCCAGCGAATGTAAAGCAGGATGAAGTATGGGACCTTGAGACAGAAGGTCCTCCCGCATTGGCAGCCGCCAGGGTACGTCCGCCACCAGGCGCACGAGGTCGGCGTACCAAGGATACCGGGGCCAATCTGGAGCGATTAGAATCACTTGGATCCCCTCGGTCTCCACTCTGCGGAGCAGACGAGGAAGCAACTTCGGTGGGGGATAGGCATAAATTAGTCGATACTGACCCCACGGGGCCACCAACGCATCTGCCCAGGGATCCTTTCCGCCCACCACAGGATGTGAGCGACCTCGGACGCTGCAGCCAAGCTCCTTGTTCCCCCCTGATGGTTGACATAAGCCACCGCTGTGGCGTTGTCTGACTAAATCCTGATTGGGGCGTCCCTGTAGTCTCCCCGACCATGAGGAGAGACACAGTCTGATCGCCAAAGTTTCAGGACATTGATCGGCAGACGGGATTCGTCCGGAGTCCAGCAACCCTGGGCCGACTGGACTCCCCAGACTCCCCCCCAACCTGTGAGGCTGGCGTCCGTCATAATCACAGTCCAATGGAAGGGAATGGAACGACTTCCCTGACTGAAGAGCCGGGGATCTCAAAAGGCTCTCCTCAAAGGGATACCTGACCACCAGGCGCTGAGGGACAAAGGACTTATCAAAAAAGGACATATAGGGAAACACCTTCACAGAGCGGGTCGATTTGTGTGACCCACTCAGCTGCACCATCCAGCTTGAGAGTGTCCCTCACAGCATTGATAAGCACACCCACAAGTGCCCTGTCATGCGCTGACCCGGATGAAGGGTCTTCCTCACAAGGAAGGTCCTGGTCCGCATCCTCTGATAACCCAGAACCGGGGTCCTGTGCCGCAGCTAGGCCTGGGTCTGAGTCAGAGCATTCCCCCCTTACACTCGCACGCCGCTTCCACCCTGGCAACAAATGATTCCAGCACTGCCGACAAAGTGTCCATGGTAACCGCAGGTGCAGGGGCACTGGCTGCCGCCTCTGGCATGTTTGGGGAAGAAGGGCCAGACACTGACTCCATTACTGACAGCTCTCAGGGACTCAGACAACAACTGAAAAGTCCACCCTCCTTGCTGCACTGACCGGGGGGGTTACCCAGGGGACTCACCACCCAGCAGGATACCGCTCAGCGCCGCTGCCCGCCTCCGTCTGTACACAGCGTGTGTGAGGAGAATACTGTGCCTTACATGAAGCCAGCACTAGAGGCCAAAACTCCATCTATAATGGCCACCAGAAAGAAAAGGGCGCGACCACAAGAAAATGGCCGCCCGCAATAACAACCTGCGCCACAGCACGGCCACGGCAAAATGGCCGCCAATGGGAAAATTACATATAAACAGCAGGCATACAAGAAAATGGCGGTGGCGCCGCAAAAATGGCACCCGAGCAATGTGATGTGGACGAGAAGGCCGAACACAGGGACTTCTCCAGAACAGAGCTTCCCCTCACAGACAAGCGAGCCCAGGCACCCCACAGTCCCCCACCGGGATCCGGAGCCCCCCCACAGGTACGCCCTGGTCGCAGCACGCCTGCTAGAGCAGAAGGGGAAATGTGACAGAGAGCAGGGAAAGGGAGGACAGGAGAACCTCTAATTCCCTGAAATGCCCAGCTGTTCCCACCTGCCGAGGCAAGGGGAATAGTACTTACCCGTCCCACGAGGACTCGCTGGTGCGTCCCTGACAGGCCTACAATCGAGTTGGAGTAGCTGTCGGCCCGGTCCACTGTGAGTGAGACAACAATCAGCCCAGTCATATGTGGACCCCGGAGCATGTGCTCACCGGCCACCCCTGGGTACGTCGTGGCAGAACCAGCGTGAAGCTAAGGACTGGCACGCTCAATGGCCGGAACTGGGAAGACTACAAGGATATATATAATTTCCAGCCTGTCGCCCAGCCGGCAGTTGATAGAAGATATAAAAAATAAATAAAAACATTCCTCAGGACTCTGGTCCCAAAAGGGAGCCAGGTTCTTCTCCTCTGAGGGTTATGTCTGGAGGGACCGCCCCCTGGGCGGGGCTGTTCAACTCTGATTGTTATAACATGTTTTTAAACTAGGGCCAAAACAACTAATCGATTAATCGACAACGAATCGATTATGAAATTAATCGATTACAATTTTCATAATCGATTAATCGGGCAGTAACATAATGGGGTTAAAATAAATTAAAAATTAGTCCTTTATAGTACAAAAAGAAATATTACTTTCACTGACCCACAGTAAAAAATTAACCCCTTACAGTAGTGATTATTTGCTCTTTTTGTACTAATTTTCGTTTAATTAACCCCATTATGTTGCTAAACATCTCAGGCCTGGGTCACACCTCTGTTTTTTTGGTGCTTTTTGCAGAAACGCACTACAGTTCATTTACATGGTTTCCTATGGGACACGTTCACATCCATGATTTTTTCAGCTGCTGCGTATTTGGAAAGGGCAAGGACTTTTTTTTTTTAAACGCAAAACGGTGCTATTTTGGTTCAATATACTTCAATGGAGAAGCTGCAGAGAAGCATGTAATGTGTTTTTGCAGAAATTTGTGTTTTGTAATTCGCCCAACAACAAATTGGCCAATTTTTTTTTTTAAATGCAGCAAAATTACCTTCTTTTTTTTTTTAAGGTTATTAACCGATTAATCGACTAATCGAAACAATAATCGGCCAACAAATCGATTATGAAAATAATCGTTAGTTGCAGCCCCAGTTTAAACATTTAACATGTTCTGCCTATTCCTCTCCTATGAACAGGAACATAACCCACTTTGTCAAGGATTGAGAAGGCTGTGTCCGTCCATGGACGAAAAGAGAAAACACGGCAAGCACTGCAAAAAGCACTGCAGAAACGCTCAAAAGCAACATGCATAGGTGTGAATCTAGCCTAAAACCGCATATGCTTAGCGCATGAAGCATGGACCCACACCAAAAATGTGTTTTTGGTGCATTTTTGATGTGTTTTGAATGCATTTTAATGGGGAGGTGGGTTTTTGGTGCAGTTTTAAACACGTACCAAACATTTACCCAAAAAAAAGCAACTGACCGGTGTGAAGAGTTCCATGAGGTTTAAAGGGATGGATTTTTCATGGATTTTTCTTCCTCTCAAAAAATGATCAGTGTGAAAGGGCCCCTAAACTTTGCTGGCTGCCATTAATGATGTGTACAGATATGAAATGGTTATGTAAGAGAAATTTTTCCTGGAGTCACCTAACCGTACTGCAACTGCTAGACATGCAAAGCACAGATCAATGCAGCAATGTGAGAAAAGGTTCATGCAAGTATAGTGTAAGCTTGAGTGATAACATTTACAAGTTAAAGTGCATATACCTATTTAAAATATGTAGGGAAAAAATATATACTGGAATTTGTGAGCGCATTATTATAGTTATTAGTAATATATGTCAGTTAATTTATGAATTGATGCTTTCAGGAGTTAGAATGATAAAACAAACAAAAATGGAAATTGCAACAGGTAACAAAAATCATCAACATTCTTTTCAATATTTGCCAAAAACAGCGACCAGGGTGGTAGATATATTTGATGCCTTTTTTTATCAGTAATGTTTTTAAGAATGATCTTTAGTACTTTCAATTTTCAATATTCCAATCAGAATGTTTCCTTCTACTGACAAAAATAACTTGGTAAAAAGATCTGTGTATTTTTAAATTTCAATATTTTTTTTATTAATGTTTTAAAACCACTTCCAGATCAGACCTTTTCTGCCACTTTTTGTTTACATGTAACAATCAGTTTTTTGCTTGAAAATTACTTAGAACCCCCAAACATTATATTTTTTTTAGAGAATAAATTGGTAGGTTTTGCAATTTATTTGTCACACGGTATTTGCACAGTGGTTTTTCAAATGCATTTTTTGGGGAAAAAATACACTTTATTGAATTTTAATGCAAAAAAACACAAAACATAACCCATTTTTTTTTTGTATATCATCACAGTCGATGTTACGCTGAAGAATAGCAACAGCGACAAACAATGTACATTTTACTGTCCATAGGTGATGCTTCAATAGCCTTTACAGGTTACCACTTTAGATTTACACATGTCATCTGGTTTTAGAATTACCGCCCATGATCTGACGTTCATGGCGATACCTCACATGTGTGGGACGCGTGTGCAAGTTTGCATGCGTGCGGGGCCAAAGTGTGCATTCGCCTTTGTGCGCGAGCACAGAGGGATGGGGGCACTTTAAAAAAATATTAAACATTCATTTTTATTTTTATTTTATTTATACACTGTTGCTTTAAAAAAAAAAGTGCTCACTTTTATTGCTGTCACAAGGAATGTAAACACCCTTGTGACAGCAATAGGCATGTGACAGGTACACTTTATGGAAAGATCTGGGGTCTATAAGACCTCAAATTCCTCCTCTGTCCTTAAAAGTATTTAATCACAGCAAGATCTGTGTTTTTCAATGCTTTTGATTCTTAAAAATGGCGCCGTTAACATCAAGGTAAACTGGAAGTAATATCAGGTCATCGTTTCCGGGTTACCATATCCGAGAGCCGTTTAAAAACTATCTGGGCTTTGTTTAGCTCTCTGATCAGCCCGTGAAAGTGTCAGCTGGGTGCTCGGGTCTTCTGGTGGGACGGGAGAGACTGAGAAAGTGGTGGCCTCTAGGATGCTTTTACAAGAGAACCGACAAACCGCTCTAAACAACGGTACTGGGGTGATCCCAGGATAACTCCTTGAAATCCAGCGACGTTGGCAAGTGGTTATGTAAAAAGAGATAACAATACATCCGTAGACCTTTAATGGTAAGTTTAGGTAAATCTCGCAACACAGCTGAGGAAAACAGAAAATAATAGTGAATATAGTAGATACAGCAAACTTATAATGGTCGAAATAGACCATCTAAAATCAACCAGGGATGGTCAAGTAGGAAACTAAGGAATGATGTGCTGAATCAAAAGGCATAGATCAGATAAGCCGGAGACAAAAATCTGCTCTGGAGGATGGCCGAAAGAAAACTAGCAATTTGCAACACAAAATTTGTCCCATCAAAAGCGAGAGAAAAAACAAGGGGGGGGGGGGGGGCTTAGGAAAAGAAAAGCCAGAAGAGAGGTACAGTCCACCTGAGAGAAAAAAAATGTTTAGGAAGGGGATTTATGTAGTTGTCCACGGGTTCCAAATCTGCTCAAACCTTGTAGAAGTGTCACGTAAGATGCTAACCAACTTTACATTGATCATTATGCATTAAAGTTTGCGTTTCAGCAACGTTAAGTCCACTACTGGGCTCTTCCAAGCAGTTGCAATGGCGATACAGTGAAAAGAAAAAAATAAACTGCTCTCTTATATCATAAAATACATGTCACCATAGTGAATAAACAATAGTGAATACATAAATAAATACATCTTCATTTAAATTATAAAAAATACATAAAAATTGTGAAGTCCATATGTAGATCCCACATGTGAATAACACCCTCAGTGAGTATAGTAAAGGTTCCTTTCCACCCACATGCAGACACACAATGCACTCACCAGGCATATGGGAAAATCCAAGATGTCATACATGAGGTCACAGGAATAAATCCAAACCACTGCTGTCATACATTCAACATATACAGTTAGGTCCATATACATTTGGACACAGGCACAATTTTAGATTTTTTCATGTATATACCAAAACACATTCCAGCTATAGTTATATAATGGATATGGGCTGAAAGTGTTTAATTTGAGGGTATGTACATCCAAATCGGAGGAAGGGTTTAGGAATTACAGCTCTTTCTTCATCAATTAAGCAGGTAAAAGTTCTGCAGTTGATTCCAAGTGTGGTATTTGCATTTGGAATCTATTGCTGTAAACCTACATAATGCGTTCAAAGGAGCTGTCCATGCAAGTGAAACAGGTCATTGTAAGGCTTCAAAAATGAAACAAATCCATCAGAGAGATAGCAGTAACCTTAGGAGTGGCCAAATCAACTGTTTGGTACATTCTAAAAAAAGAAGAAGAAGAATGCACTGGGGAGCTCAGCAACATAAAAAAAAGGCCTGGACATCCACGGAAGACAACAGTGGTGGATGATCGCAGGATCACAACATCCAGACAAGTGAAGGACAATCTACAGGAGGTGGGCGTATCATTGTCAAAGTCTACAATCAAGAGAAGACTTCACGAGAGCAAATACAGAGGGTTTACCACAAGGTGCAAACCATTCATAAGCCTGGAGAATAGAAAAGCCAGATTAGAATTTGTCAAAAACATCTTAAAAAAGCCAGACAAGTTCTGGAAAAGCATTCTTTGGACTGATGAAACCAAGATTAATCTGTACCATAATGACGAGAAGAAAAAAGTGTGGAGAAGGCTTGGAACAGCTCATGATCCAAAGCACACAACGTCATCTGTAAAACATGGTGGAGGCAGTGTGATGGTATGGGCATGCATGGCTTTGGGTGGCACTGGGTCATTGGTGTTTATTGATGATGTGACAGAAGACAGAAGCAGCCGGATGAATTCTGCAGTGTTTAGAGATATACTGTCAGCCCAGATTTAGCCAAATGCAGCAAAGTTGATTGGACGGTGATTCACAGTACCGATGGACAATGACTCAAAACACACTGCAAAAGCAACCCTGGAGCTTTTGAAGGAAAAGAAGTGGAATATTCTGCAATGGCAGAGTCAATCACCTGATCTCAACCCAATTGAGCATGCATTTCCCTTGCTGGAGTCAAAACTAAAGGCAGAAAGACCCACAAACAAAGGACAACTAAAGAAAGCTGCAGTTAGAGCCTGGCAAAGCATCAGAAAGGAGGAAACCCAGTCTTTGATAATGTCCATGGGTTCCAGACTTCAGGTCATTGCTAGTAAAGGATTCTCAACGAAATATTAAAAATGAACATTTTATTTATGATTATATTCATTTGTCCAATTACATTTGAGCCCCTGAAAATGGAGGGACTGTGTATAAAAATGGTTGTAGTTCCTAAAATTTGTACTTGATATTTATGTTCAACCCCTTGAATTAAAGCTAAAGGCCTGCAATTCAAATTCATTTGGATTGTTTTGTTTTAATTTTATTCTGGTGGCATACAGAGCCAAAAGTATGAAAAATGTGCCTGTGTCCAAATATATATGGACCCAACTGTATGTAGATAGTGTATTCAAAGCTCCAGTATTGCCATATAGAGAAAGAGAGGAAAGAACGCTCTCATGGTGCAGTAATCCAAATCATTTATTTAAAAAAAGGCTGCATTGCACTTACATCAAAGAAGACAAGGATCAGCATGTATTGTAATCGCTGGTTAGCGCTCCACCTGCGCTCCAGCAGACCGGAAATGACGTATCTCAAACACCACCCAGCGTAGGCTGACAAAATGGCATTGGGTGATATTTGAAATGTCATTTCCGGTCAGCTGGATAGCAGGTGGAGCGCTAACCGGAGATTCCTATACAATCCATGGTGATCCTTGTCTTCTTTGATGCAAGTGAATACAACCTTTTTTTAAATAAATGATTTGAATTACTGCACCGTGAGAGTGTTCTTTCCTCTCCCTCTCCATATGGCAATACTGGAGCTTTGAATTCGCTATCTACATATACTACATATATATTGAATGGATGACAGCAGCAGTTTGGATTCATTCCTGTGACCTCATGTTTGACCTCTTGGATTTTCCCATATACGTAATTTGACTCCCTGTAATAGGGGTCAATTAACCACTTGCCGACCAGCTCACATACATATACGTCGGCAAAGTGTCTCATTCTCGTGAATCCATGTATAGGTACACGGGCTCCTTTATGACCGCCGGCCACCCATGATCGCAGGTACGAGAGCCAGTACGGGGATTTCTTAATGCAAACACACAAATCCCTGTTCTGACAGGAGGGAAAAGACAGATCTGCTGTTCGTAGTAATTACGAACAACGATATGTCTCCTCCTCCAGTCAGTCCCATCCCCCCACATTTAGAAACACACAAAGGAACACATTTAACCCCTTGATCGCCCCCTAGTGTTAACCCCTTCCCTACCAATGACATTTACACAGTAATCAGTGCATTTTTATAGCACTGATTGCTGTATTAATGTCAATGGTCCCAAAAAAGTGTCAAAGTGTCCGATCTGTCCGCCGCAATGTCGCAGTCCCGCTAATAATCCCAAATCACCACCATTACTAGTAAAAAATAAAAATAAAAAATGCCATAAAAATTTCATAAATCTAACTTCTATCTTGTAGATGCTATAACTTTTGCGCAAACCAATCAATATACGCTTATTGCGATTTTTTTGTACCAAAAATATGTAGAAGAGTACATATTGGCCTAAAATGATGAAGACATTTTTTTTTTTAGGGATATTTATTATAGCAAAAAGTAAAAAATATTGTTTTATTTTTTTCAAAATTGTCGCTCTTATTTTATTTATAGCGCCAAAAAAATAAAAAACGCAAGACGTGATCAAATACCACCAAGAGAAAGCTCTATTTGTAGGGGAAAAAAAAGATGTCGATTTTATTTGGGTACAGTGTCTCATGGCTGCATAATTTTCAGTTAAAGCAACGAAGTGCCATATCGCAAAAATGGCCTGGTCATTAAGAGGGAAAATCTTCCGGGGTTGAAGTGGTTAAATCTGGTGAGTGCATTGCGTGTCGCATGCGGGTGGAGAGAAACCTTTCCTATACTCACTGATGACGTTATTCACGTGTGGGATCTATATATGGACTTCACAATTTTTCTGTATTTTTTTAAAATTTTAATGAAGATGTATTTATTTATTCACTATTGTTTATTCACTATGGTGACATGTATTTTATGATATAAGAGCGCGGTTTCTTTGTTTCTTTTCACGTTCTAGGTATTTTTTACACTTTACAACACACATTGATTTGCGCGGGTTTGGAACCTATTGGTTCCTATATTTTCTTTCAATAGCAATACAGTATATCAAAGTCTGAGTAGATCTGGGAGCTTCTTCAATGGGTTTGCTACTCTGGGGATTTTAATGACATTATTCATGGTGTGACAGCAGGAAGGTAAAGTCACCTGGTTGCATCCAGGGGGGTAGATATATTTCGCCCAGATTCAGGCTTTACGCCGACTTATACAACTAGGTGGAGAGTTGTATAAGCCCAGCTGAGGCTAGTGGGCTCATGGATGACTCATACCTCTAGGGAGAGTGTGGGGCGTCGTGCAGACAGGGAGTTGATGAGACCAGCTGAAGCTTGTCAGCTCATTTAGGCCTCTATAAGAACTCCCAGATTCATTAGGTGTTTGCTCATGCCTGGAACCAGACCTGTGTGGACTGTCTAGGGAGAGTGAACCCCTGTGCGGTGAGACAAAGCCTGTGTGGCTATTTGCTTGGACATTTAAAACCAGGGACTTAGGGACTAGGACAGCACTAGGCTGATCCCAGTTGTTAGTTAGGAAACCTGTATGTTTAGTCAGAGGTCAAGTTGACCAGGATTTATTTTGTTTATGTTTCTTTTGCTTTGCTGTGTTTTGTCACTGTAAATAGAAAATAAACCGCACCTTTTTGATTTTGAAAACCACAACCTCCGTTTGCTGGGCCTGTTTTTGTGTGGGGAGCCCATCCCGGGGGTCACACACACCCGCTGCCGAGCTAACCCCCTCACAGTTGGTGGAGAATGCAGGCAGTTTTTTTTTAAGCCAGCATGGAGGAGATACTGAAGCAGCTGGCTCTAGCAAATGCCAATCAACAGCAGACAAATGCAGGTTTACAAAAGAGCCTTGCAGCTCATCAACAGAGCTTTGCAGCCCAGCAGCAAGCTCATCAACAGAGCCTTGCAGCTCAACAACAGAACTTCGCAGCCCAGCAGCAAGCTCATCAACAGAGCCTTGCAGCCCAGCAGCAGACAAACGCAACTTTGCAACAGAGTCTGGAGGCTCAGCAACAAGCCCAGCAGCAATCTGAGGCCCGCTTCATAGACCTGTTGCAGAAGCAAGAGCAGAGACTACAACAACAGATGGAAGCAGTAATGCAGCAACGTCCGCAGACCAGTGAGGAAAGCCGTCCCACTAATACCGCGTCCTTTGGGGTGAGTCGTTTATTGACAAAAATGACTGGAGAGGATGATCCAGAGGTATTTTTGACCACATTTGAAAGGACCGCTGAAAGAGAAAAGTGGCCTGAGGAGCAGTGGGCTGGACTGGTGGCTCCTCTGTTAACTGGTGAATCGCAGAAAGCTTACTATGACCTAGAGCCTAACCAAGCAAAAGACTATGTGATGCTAAAAGCTGAAATATTGGCAAGGCTGGCTGTCCGGGCTCAGCGTGTGCATAACTGGACTTTCCAGCTTGGAAAACCCCCCAGGTCTCAAATGTATGATCTCATTCACCTGAGCAGAAAGTGGCTACAGCCAGAGACTTTGTCCGCACCAAAGATTGTGGAACGTGTTGTAATGGATCGATTTTTGAGAGCTCTTCCTACTGCCATCCAAAAGTGGGTAAGCCATGGAGACCCAGAGACGGCCGATGGTCTTGTGGATCGTGTGGAGAAATACTTGGCTACAGAGAACCTGACGGCCTCTTCCAGAGACTCTCGGACTTTCCACCCTAAGACCAGACCATCCCCAGGGGCGGATAAGAGGATTCCAAGGGGTGAGGGTGGAGAGAGTGAGAGGGTGGGAGCTCTACCCCAAGTTTGGCGAGAACAGCCTGGGAAATCAGCGGCTCAAGAGGCGGCAAGAAGGATCGTTTGCTACCGCTGTCGGCAAGCGGGACATATTGCAGCCAATTGCCCGGTTGTGGAGGAACCCATGCAGTGTGACTTTCTGACGGGCAGACGTCAGTCGCTGTGTGCGACAGTCGCATGCACTGCCATTCGAGGAACTGAGAAACATTTATGCAAAATGTGTGTTAACGGTAGAAATGTTGTGGTATTGCTGGATTCAGGTAGCCTTGTGACCCTGATAAAGGCTGAGTTAGTTAAAACAGAGGTCTCTGGGAATAGCAAGGTAGCTGTTATTTGTGTGCATGGGGACACCCGAGAGTATCCAGTGACTACAGTGTGATTCGAGACCCCCAAAGGTACCCTCTCTCATCCAGTGGGCTTAGTATCTCAGTTACCGCATGACGCCATTGTGGGAAGGGATTTTCCGAAGTTCTGGGAACTGTGGGATGATCCTGAGCCCCCCACTGGTGCCCCTATGTACCAGGAATGTGATAGCCAGAACTCCCCTGAGAGTGGTGAGGACTCTCCGGAATTTCCCTTATCAGTATTGGCAGGGGAGACTCAAGAAACTGGAGAGGAGCCCACCTCCTCAGACGAAAACCTACCGTCTGTGGAGTTTTCTGATCTTGAGGTTCACAGGGAAAACTTTGCCACAGAACAGTTGAGAGACCCCGCCCTAATAAAGGCACGGGAAAACGTAGTGAAAATAGATGGCGAGTTAGTGAACCCAGATAATACCTGCACTTACCCATACTTCAGCGTAGAGAAGGACCTACTGTATCGGGTGGCAAAAAGGGCAGAAGAAACCGTTGAGCAGCTTGTGGTGCCCAAACCTTACAGGAAGTTGGTGTTGGAGTTGGCCCATGGGCACATTCTTGGAGGTCATCTGGGGACAGAGAAAACCCGAGAGAGGGTATTACAGAGATTCTATTGGCCGGGGGTGATGAAGGACATAGAAAATTATTGTTCCTCCTGCCCTGTGTGTCAGAGGTTGGCCCCGATGCCACATTTCCGTAGCCCGCTGGTCCCTCTACCCATCATTGAGGTCCCGTTTGAGAGGATCGCCATGGATTTGGTAGGTCCTATAATCAAGTCCGCTAGGGGGCACCAGTACATATTAGTTATAATGAACTATGCCACCCGTTATCCAGAAGCGATCCCTCTCCGAAATACCTCGGCCAAAACCATAGCCAAAGAGCTATCTCTTGTGTTTAGCCGGGTGGGTATTTGTAAAGAACTGCTTACGGACCAAGGTACACCCTTTATGTCCCGGGTTATGAAGGAGCTGTGTAAATTGTTCAAAGTGACGCAATTACGTACATCTGTGTATCACCCCCAAACCGATGGGCTGGTTGAAAGATTCAACAAAACCCTAAAACAAATGTTGAAGAAAGTGGTGGATAGAGATGGAAAGGATTGGGACTGTCTACTTCCTTATCTGATGTTTGCTATTAGGGAGGTGCCCCAATCCTCTACGGGATTCTCCCCCTTTGAGTTACTGTATGGGAGACACCCAAGAGGGCTGTTGGATATTGCCAAGGAAACTTGGGAAAGTGAGAGTTCTCCCCACAGGAGTGTGATTGAGCATGTCGCCCTGATGCAAGACCGAATTGCACAGGTAACGCCCATCGTGAAGGAACATTTGGCCCAAGCGCAGTTAGCACAGCAGAGAGTGTACAACCGTGGAGCCAAGACCCGTACCTTTTCCCCGGGGGATAGGATACTGGTACTTGTCCCTACGGTTGAAAGTAAATTCCTTGCCAAATGGCAAGGCCCCTATGAGATAATGGAAAAAGTGAGCGAAGTGAATTACAAGGTCAGACAACCAGGAAGGCGAAAGCCCGAACAGATCTATCACGTTAATCTGTTGAAAGCCTGGAGGGATAGAGAGTCCCTAGTCGCAGACACTTGGTCACCAGCTCAAACTGGTTGCGTGATTCCTGAGGTTGGAATAGCAGCCACCTTGTCACAACCCCAACAACAGGAGGTTAAGGAGTTTGTGCTTCGCAACAAGGAGGTATTCTCTGAGCTGCCGGGACAAACATCTGGGGTAGAGCATGACATCATTACCCCACCCGGTGAAAGGGTGAAGTTAAAACCCTATCGGATCCCAGAGGCCCGACGGGAGGCAATACGGGAGGAAGTACAGAAAATGCTGAACTTAGGGGTGATAGAGGAGTCCCAAAGTGATTGGTCTAGTCCCATTGTGTTGGTGCCTAAACCGGATGGGAGCTGGCGATTTTGTAACGATTTTTGTCAGTTGAACAAAGTTACAAAATTTGACACCTACCCCATGCCACGTATTGATGAGTTGATCGACCGGCTGGGAACAGCCCGATACATGACGACTCTTGACCTCACAAAAGGGTATTGGCAAATCCCCCTGGCCAAGTCGGCCAAAGAGAAAACCGCATTTGTAACCCCAGACGGGGCGTTCCAATATAAAAGAATGCCGTTCGGGTTACAGAATGCGCCGGCCACATTCCAGCGGAAAATGGACCAGATGCTGAGGCCCCATCGGAAGTATGCTGCGGCTTACCTGGATGACGTAATTGTCCATAGCACAGATTGGGCCTCACATCTGCCAAAAGTGCAAGCAGTCCTGGACTCTGTTCGGGAAGCAGGGTTTACGGCTAACCCCAAGAAGTGTACCATTGGGCAGGAGGAGGCCAAATATCTTGGGTACACCATTGGGAGGGGAGTAATAAAACCCCAACTCAACAAAATCGAGGCCATCCAGAGTTGGCCACGTCCCAACAGCAAGAAGCAGGTACGAGCCTTTCTGGGAATCGCTGGGTATTATCGGCGATTCATTCCCCACTTTGCTTCTAAGGCTGTGCCCCTAACCAACCTGACGAAGGGGAAAGGGTCGGTCATGATTAAATGGACCCCCGAGGCTGAGGCAGCATTCCAATTCTTGAAACAAGCCTTATGTAGCCAGCCAGTGTTGTACTCACCCGACTTCTCTAAAGACTTTGTCGTACAAAGTGATGCGTCAGATGTGGGGTTAGGAGCAGTATTGTCCCAGGTCTGGAACGGGGAAGAGCACCCAGTCATTTACCTCAGCAGGAAGTTGAAGTCCCATGAGGTAAATTACGCCACCGTTGAAAAGGAGTGTTTAGCGGTGAAGTGGGCTCTAGATTCCCTTCGGTACTACCTGCTAGGTAGGCACTTTGACATGGTTACGGATCACGCTCCATTAAAGTGGATGGCTCAAAACAAGGAAACAAATAGAAGAGTGAATAGGTGGTTCCTGGCCCTCCAGGAATTCAACTTCACAGTAAAGCATCGCCCTGGCGTTCAAATGGGGAATGTGGATGCTTTGTCTCGAGTACATGAATGCCTGATTGCTGGTGTTCCAACCCCGAGGTTAAAACAAGAGGGGGGGGGTATGTGACAGCAGGAAGGTAAAGTCACCTGGTTGCATCCAGGGGGGTAGATATATTTCGCCCAGATTCAGGCTTTACGCCGACTTATACAACTAGGTGGAGAGTTGTATAAGCCCAGCTGAGGCTAGTGGGCTCATGGATGACTCATACCTCTAGGGAGAGTGTGGGGCGTCGTGCAGACAGGGAGTTGATGAGACCAGCTGAAGCTTGTCAGCTCATTTAGGCCTCTATAAGAACTCCCAGATTCATTAGGTGTTTGCTCATGCCTGGAACCAGACCTGTGTGGACTGTCTAGGGAGAGTGAACCCCTGTGCGGTGAGACAAAGCCTGTGTGGCTATTTGCTTGGACATTTAAAACCAGGGACTTAGGGACTAGGACAGCACTAGGCTGATCCCAGTTGTTAGTTAGGAAACCTGTATGTTTAGTCAGAGGTCAAGTTGACCAGGATTTATTTTGTTTATGTTTCTTTTGCTTTGCTGTGTTTTGTCACTGTAAATAGAAAATAAACCGCACCTTTTTGATTTTGAAAACCACAACCTCCGTTTGCTGGGCCTGTTTTTGTGTGGGGAGCCCATCCCGGGGGTCACACACACCCGCTGCCGAGCTAACCCCCTCACAATGGTCACCGAATAGATCAGGGCGTGAGTTCATATCCAGAACCGTCTAACCTTAGGGCATGTCCACCACGTATGGTACATCACTCCCTCTTGCCCACATCCCAGAAACAGAGAGAGGAGGAGCCAGGGTACATTTTCGACTAACAACCGGGAACTACATACCAACGAGAAGTACCTTATAGCCAGACTCTACAAGGGAGACATTCATAATGCTTTTGTAAATTCTCATAGATAAGTCCCCCCAGTCCTCCTCATCTATCTTTAATCCTATATTTCTTTCCCAAGCTTGAACATACAGAAATCTACCAGAAGTGGCAACAAACAACTTATATACAGACCCAAGATGCCCCCTTCTGAGCTTCACTACAAAAACATTGGCTTTCAAAAGCTGTCTGTGTGGAAATGTTAGTAGTACTCCGTCGTAGGGAGTGGAGAAAATGGAGAATTTGCTGCAGGTGTTAAAGCTCAGCGCCAGGCACCTCAAGCTGTTGTGTAAAATGCGTGGTGGGGCGTATCCCCCTGTGGACCAGAAAGTGGTCTATACGGTAAAGGCCTTTGCTTATCCACCATTTGAGTTCCCGTGGGCAGAGGCCAGGAGAAAATTCCAGATTATTGAATAATGGTCCTACTGAGGAGTGGAGTGTGAGTCTCACAAATGTAAGGAAGGGGACAGAGTAGAAAAAAATTGCCTTCTGATATTTGGGGGATACCCACATTAAAGTGATTGTAAAGTCGAAATGTTATTCTTTTTTTAAATAACAAACATGCTATACTTACCTGCTCTTTGCAATGGAACTGCACAGAGCAGCCCCGAACCTCCTCTTCTCTGGTCCCCGACCGGCGCTCCTGGGTCCCCCTCTTCTTGGTGTGCCACCATAGAAAGCCTTTTTCTATCGTGGCACAGCTGCTTGCGCAATACGGAGCAATACGCAATACGTGTCCCTTGACATAGACAGTGAGGTTCAGCCCCGTCCCCGCATCACAGGATTTGACTGACAACAGTGGGAAGCCTAAGCCAAGCCTGTGAGAGCAGAGATAAGAGGAGAGGACCTCTGCAGATGGGCACTGCGCTGGATTAAGCAAAGCCTAAGGTAAGTATAAGGGGGGGTGAGGGGGTGATACTTTAACCTAAAAATTTTTTACCTTAATGCAGGGAATGCACGAAAATGATGACGAAAATATTTTCAGCAACAAAATTAACACTGGTCGGTGTAGGGAGTGAAGGTCCAACTTAAATAAGTTAGAATGGTAATCATACCGAGTGTGAATAGTCATTCGCTCTTTCTAAATTTACTATCTATACTCTGCATTAACCAGAAGTCTATAGATACATTATGGAACACACGGTACATACTGTATACACAAAAATATAATAAATCTTTAAAAATTAAGCTTGTTGCACCTAATATTTTTACCTCATAGCATTACATAAATACTGCTAATTATTTATTTCTAATAAAATTACCATTACCAAATGACAAGTACATACTTCTGAGAGGTACTTCTGCAAATGAATCCCATAGATGCTGAAAAGGGCTTAGCTTTGTTCCAGGGGTTATTCTTTAAAATGAGAAGTAATGATGAAATGTAGGAACTCTACACTAATACTAAAAGCTGCAGTGCTGATGTGGAGAATTATTAATATTATTAAATTATTTAGTATTATTTTCACTTACAATGGTTCTACTCGTTAAGACTAACTATTGGAATATCACAAATGATAAAAATAAAACAGGTGAAACATTTACACATTACAAGTCAATGAGAAAGCCAAAGCTTATCCCCTGCTTAAAGCGGAGCTTCGGCCAAAAAGTGAAGTAGTGAAGTTACACTTTAAGGACTCGTCCCCCACTCCTCTTGATCAATTGGCACTTTTGAGAAGCGGGGGGGAGTAGATACCCAATTTTGACAAAAAACAAGAAGAAAAAACAAATCCCTAAAGTGCATTTCCTCCAGTTCTACTTTAAATAATGTAAGTCTAAATACCATTAGCCTGTAGTGGCACCATTGTTGTAGCAAAAGAAACTAGGCAAAAAAGGAGGGGGAAACACCCCAAGATGGTCTAAAGGGGTGTAGAAAGTTGCTACTTAGTACAATCGTGGGTATAGACTGAAACTGGGGGAAATGGTTAAATAATTTATTGTTATCAAAAAGGATGCTCAGAAAATTTCAAAATGCATTAAAAAATTACACAGGTAGCTGCTACCACAGACTACTGACGATCACCAATTTGGTGATCTCAGTAGGGGGGAAGTGGTCAAACAGGACGGAACAGGACTAACAAACATGACAAATGACAAATAGGGGAACACACAACACAGAGAGTCCGGACATCGGCACGAAATTCGGAGTGCGGCTGAATAACGCTGATCAATACTTAAGGTATCAAAAATAATGGGGAAACCCCAAATTAAAAATAATAAAGCGTATCCAGCTCCACTGCGAATTACCCCGGGGTGGTACCATCAAACAAGTGCCAATCCTAACATCTAAACAATGGTCCCAAGATAATATTCAATATTCAAAAAAGTGTTAGCCACAGTTGCCAAAAACAAGGGGCCTCAATAAGCAAATAAGTGCCAGGATTCATCCACAAAGGACTACGAAACAGTTTTCAAGGTAATCTATAAATGGTTATCGTATGCTTCCTTTTCCCACTATTTAGAGAGCAGCAGACCTTGTTGTTTTTTTATATAGAGTTGATTTTTTATGGTTTGCTGTATCTCTAGGTGGTACAGAATCAGTGTTCATTCAGGGGAAGAGCCAAATTCATTTGATATCTAAGCATCAGCAAGCTGTTCCTTTAGCATAAGTCTGTGGTAATCAAATTGGTTGAACCCTGCAGCTATATTATAGTGGCCAGTGGAGCCTGTTTCATACGTTACCATCCCGGGAGCGTTCCTATATTGTAGTGGGCGCCTGTGACGTTGCAGCTCTTTCCGGCACTGGTAAATGAGTAGTTTAGATTTACTCGGTCCGTTGTCATCTATGATGAACTTGTTGCTACCACTGTTTCAGGAGCCTTCTCCGCTCGCCTGGGTGGATCACGTACTTGCGGTGTCAGCGTCTGCGGAGATATCCTTCTCTACGCTAGAGACGCCGCTCTCTGCTCCACGGCTATGCAGGGCGGGGATTGCGTTGCCGACGTCACGTGACTGCTGTGACGTCAACGCGTTTCGCTATCTGGATAGCGTAGCTTCGTCTGGACTGAGTGGTGGGGCGGCTCCTGGCGGTTCTATTTATGGACAATGTCCTTCCGACAGGCCGCCCTCTTGTGTAAAAAGAGGGAATAAGCATGTAGTTCTCCCGTTCTTAGTAGATGACCACAACAAATAAATATTAACATACGAGGGAAGGAAATTCGGCCAATATAGCCACGGCTTTTGTTCACGTTTGCTATAATTAGGTGGAATAATATAGCTACGGTATTTGGTTCATGTTACTACAACTAGTCAGGAGATTTTTTTTTTTTAATATATATATATATATATTTTCATCAACATAGATCATATACCAATAATAATTATTAATTTCACATGTAATTACCCAAATCCATCATTCCCGTTAGGGAATGAAGGTGACCCAATGGTGATAAGTCCATGTCTAAAACTGTAGATATAAACAATACTAATCAGGGACTCCGAGCTTTAGGGTCTACCTGTAACTCAGTTTAGATCTGTTGGGGTGCCTTGGGGTATATGTCAAGTGGCTTAAACTTAGTAAGCCACATAGTCGAGGCATCATGGTTTATTTCATATATTGATCTTCGCATGCTCCCAGGTGTGGCCCAGCGTCCACACAGCCAGCTTCCCTAGTGGTGCTAAGGTCGATATAGATATAGCCAGCATTTCAACTCGATATGTCGATAAACTTATAGAAGATTAGAGAGATGGACACCGAGTCACACTCAAGGAGCAATGTAGACGCACAATACTAAACTTTTCTAACAACCACCCCAAGGCAACCCACACACCAAACAGGAAGGGTCCATAATTAAACCATGATTAAACTTGCCTGGTTAATAATGGAGATAAATTCACCAGAAGAGATCAAGCAATGAAGAATGATTTAATCAGTATCATCTATTTTAAATTTTTAATTTCTAAC
This sequence comes from Rana muscosa, assembly GCA_029206835.1. Lineage (NCBI taxonomy): Eukaryota > Metazoa > Chordata > Amphibia > Anura > Ranidae > Rana > Rana muscosa. Next base: position 273,249,312 of record CM055127.1, read on the forward strand.
ACAGAGGGTAAGGTTGTGGAATAGAAGGGGTGATGTCGGGGGGGGGAGGGAGTGGTTTGGTCAAGTGTCTAGGAAAACCTGAAGATTGAATTCGGTGTTTAACCCCATAGGGGCCAAAGAGCCTAAGCGGAAAATCCACCATTTTTCCTTTTGAAGGAGAATGCGGTTAAAGTCGCCCCTTCTTTTAGGCAATTTAAGTACATAAATGCCTTTAATTTTTATGCCATCTATCTTGCCATCATGGCACAAGGCGAAATGTTTAGCCAGTGTTTTTTCCTGACTTTTTTCCGGGTCCCTCTCTCTTTCCTTTTTGATGTCACAAAGATGCTCCCCTATCCTGACTTTTAGGGGCCTTTTGGTCTTATCTATATACATCTTCGGACATGGGCACGTAATCATATATATCACCCTACTTGTAGAGCAGTTGATAAGGTCACGTATTTCAAAGGTTTCCCGACCGAGTGTATCCATGAAAGATGTAGTTCGGTCCACTAAAGGGCATACTTGGCATTTGTTTTTTTTTTTTGTTTTTTTAATTTATGTTTATTGATTTTTCCATTGAACAGAGAAAAATTACAGAGCATATCAACATACACGCTTACACATTATTTTCTTGTATTCAGTAGCAATATACCAGTATTACACCGTGAAGCGGGAGCATAAACAATATAGTCTCGAAATAACATTCAAGCCTAATAAGGCCTACAGCTTGTGGCCACATGGCCACATAGGTGTCCCAGTTCCTCAACGGAGGAGAAGAAAAAAAAAAAAAAAGAAACACAAAACCCTAATACCAAAGGTGTATCGAGAGTATTTAACTGTGATTTTTACAGGACTCATTCGGTTATTCTTATTCAGTAATACTTAAGTGCTTGCATTCACTCACACAACACTCATACCCATTCACCCAGCACTTCCACCCATTTCCCCAGCCGAAACTACAGCTGGGTGGGGGCACTCCTCCTACTCCCCCCCCACATTTATGTGGGATATGTTTCATGTCCCCAGCTTCTTTATTTAGGATAGGAGGTAGTTCTCCCCCCCCCCCATCAAACAGGAGGGGCTGAATCAGGGCCCACTACTGCTGAGACAGAGGGGTATCCTTCCAAAAGGAGCTGTCTATATCCAGCCAAGGTTGCCAGATCTTGTAGAATTTCTGTATACAGGCCCTTCCTTTATAGATTAGTTTAAAGGTTGGTACGACTTTGTTTATCATGCGGTACAGCAGTTGGATGTTGGGAGCAGATTCACACTTCCATTGTAGTAATATCAGTTTTCTGGCATAAAAGAGTATCAAGCGGACTAGGGTCCGTTCGTGGGTTCTGGGTATGTGGTCATTAAGGATGCCCAGGAGCCCCACTTCAACAGTGTGGGGGGTCACTAGGCATAGATTGTTTTCAAAAAAAGAGAATAGGTCCACCCAGAACCCCAAGAGGGCCGGGCAGGACCAAAACATGTGTACATAACCAGCATTGGTGCACTTACATCTAGGGCAGAGGGCCCCTGAAACATAACCCATGCGAGCCAGACGGGCCGGCGTGTAATGCAGTTGATGAATAAATTTGAACTGTATATATTGGTCGTTAGACCCAACAATATCCAAGAAACAGGCCCCAGAGGCCTCCTCCCACCCCTCCTCTGAAAGCCCAGGGATGTCGACCATCCACTTCCGCTGTGCAGCACGGAAGGGAGAACTCCCACCCGTCTGCAGTCGGGAGTAAATGGTCGTGGCTAATTTCGTAATGCCAGAACACGACATCAATGCCTCAAGCGGGGATTCAGCGAGCTCAAGAGTCAGGCCATGAAACTGCGCACGGACAGCGTGTCGTATGAGAAGATATTTAAAATAGAATTTATTTGATAATCCACTTGTAGCTTTTAGGACTTCAAAAGAGATAAATTCACCATTGAGAAAAATGTGGGCAGCGTGGGTAATGCCCAGCCGTGTCCACCACAATGCATCGGGGTGACCCATGAGCTCCAGAAGATTGGGGTTATGCCATAGGGGGGTTTTCGGTGAGACCCCCCCCAATTCTGAAATCGTCTTATTCCCTTCATGCCAGGCCAACCAACTCACTTCTATCGGGGAGCCGCGGGAGCATCGTTTTGGTAAAGATCTATGCATAATATCTACCAATGGGGTCTCTAGGCCAGCAAGTGCCTGCAGTAGATAGGTAGAGCAGGATGCGGAGGCCCCCTGGAACCATTCATAGACATAGGTTAATTGGGCTGCTATAAAATAGTGTCGCAAGTTGGGGCAGGCCAGTCCCCCATCACCCTTAGAGGCCTGGAGGGAAGCCTTCGCTATTCTGGGATTGGTCCCCTGCCATAGGAAGGAGGATAATAACGAGTCTATTCTTTTGAAGAGCTTTTTGTAGAGAAAAATAGGGGATGCCCTAAAGGCATATAAAAATTTAGGTAGGTATATCATTTTAAATATGTTCACCCGCCCTATCAAATTCAAAGGTAATGAGGCCCAAGTTTGCAACCTGGTCTCCATGTGTGTAACAACTGGGGCAATGTTAAGAGATTCAAAGAGGGCCAGGTCTGCATTAATGTGAATGCCCAAATATTTAAATGTGGATCTGACTGACAGGTTAGAGTGAGATAAGTAAGTATAATCCTGTTTGGGGCCTATGGGAAAAGCAACAGACTTGTCCCAGCCCACCTTTAGTCCCGAGACCCTCCCGAACTCCTCCACCACTTCCATTAAAGATTTAAAGGACTGTTCTGTGCCATCAAGGTATATTAATGCGTCATCAGCATATAATGAGATCTTCTCTGTAAGATTACCATAACATATGCCGCCCACCGACGCCGTCTGTCGCACCGCCAGAGCCAAAGGCTCTATGGCAAGTGCGAACAGGAGTGGCGAGAGCGGGCAGCCCTGCCGTGTTCCCCTGTGTAAAGAAAAGACATCCGATACATCCTTGTTAGTACATATTCTTGCCCTGGGATTGATATATAGCAGGCGAACCCATTTTATAAATTGGTGACTAAAACCCATTCGGTGCATGACTTCCCACAAAAAGGTCCATTTCACAGTATCAAAGGCCTTCATCACATCCAGGGACAACACCAGGCCACTTTTATGCTCAGTGTCAGCTCTATGGATATGTATGAACAATCGTCTAATGTTGTCATATGTACTCTTTCCAGGCATGAATCCAGTTTGGTCCCTATGGATAAGGTGTAGGATAATCTTTTGTAGTCTCACTGCCAGTACCTTGGCCAGTATCTTAACATCGCTATTGAGTAAGGAGATTGGACGGTATGAGCCACATAGCGTTGGATCTTTATCAGGCTTGGGGATCACCACAATCAGGGCCTCACACATGGAGGAGGGGAGAACGCCCTCCTCCATTGCCTGCCCAAACTGAGAGTGCAACCTCTGTGCCAAGTCCCCAGCATAGTGTTTGTACCATTCAGCGGGCAAACCGTCCAATCCAGGAGTTTTGTTCGGGGGGAGTGAGTATATGGCAGTGGTAATTTCTTCTACCGTCAAAGGTTCATTTAAGATGGATCTGTGTGAGTCCTCCAGTACAGGGAACCGGAGAGACTCGAAGAAACCCATAGTTTCCCATTCAGGTGGAGAGGGCTGGGACGAATATAGGTCCTCATAGAAGGATTTAAAAGTTAGATTAATGGTCCTAGGGTCTGAAGCGATGGAGCCATCCGGCACCTGGATTTGCGGAATAGTCCTATCAACACAGTCCATGCGGGAGAGATATGCCAACATCTTGCCATTTTTCCCACTGTGTTCAAGCAGCCTGGCCGTCAGATATCTCTGTTGTTTCTGCGTTACATCCACCCTGTGGAGGTCCAGGGCCCTATGCGCCCCCACCAGGACCCCGTGGGAGTCCGGGGTGGGGGACGCAGAATACTGGGCCCTCGCAATCTCCAAGGAGGACTCTAGGGCTAAAAGAGTGGCCTGGAGGTTTTTTTTATGTCTGGTAGTGTTAGAGATGTATGAACCCCGCACAGTCGCCTTAAAGGCGTCCCATGTGGGGCCAGGGGAGGCAGATCCTTCATTATCCGCCCAAAAGTGGGACATGTCCTGTCCCACCGGGTCCTGTATTTCGGGGGTGGAGATCCAGCAAGGGCTGAGCCTCCACTGCCGAAAAGAGGGTCGGTGACCCATCACCAACTCTATCTTAAGGGCCGAATGGTCTGAGATTGTCTGCGAGATGTATGCGACCGACTTAACATAAGGGACCATATCAGAGGTTCCCAGGGCATAATCCAGCCTGGAAAGAGTACCATATGTTCTGGATTGACAGGAGTATTCTTTTATCAGTGGATGGCCACGCCGCCAAAGGTCGACGTAACCAAAGGAGGCACACCAGTGGCTAAATAGCTTGGATTCATATTGGAGGGGCCTCAACCTGTCCAGACCTGGGTCCAGGACAGAATTGAAATCCCCCAGCACAAGGGTAGGCAGACCCGGCAATTTAGAAAACTGTAAACTTAAGTCAGTGAAGATTGCAGCCGTGACAGGGGGGGGGGCATACACCACCACCAAGACCAATGGGGTGGCGTGGATTTTACACAGTAAAAAAACGTACCTACCCATTGGGTCAATAACTACCTGGTCACAGGAGAAAGGGAGTCCCTTCCTTATGAGGACAGAGACTCCCCTAGCATAATTTGAGTACGTGGAATGATACCCCTGTGACACCCAGTGTTTTTTCAAAGCAAGTATTTTGGAGCCTAGGAGATGTGTCTCCTGTAGGCATAGTATCTGTGGCCTATGTGGCTTGAGAAATTCAAATAAGGATGCTCTTTTAAATTTAGAATTTAACCCCCGGACATTCCAGGAGATGCATGTGATTATAGACATGGCGGGGGGTTAAAAAGGGGCCCATATATGGTAATACAAATCAGACACTTGTCACCGGCGCGGCTGCAATCCAACACTGGGGGGGAGCAGGAGAAAAGGAGTACCCATGAACACATCCACACAACCACCATCCATGCAAACACACAAACCATTACACATACATTACCAGTTGAAATCCACATTGATTTCGTTACTACCCCTGCCGTACCCCAAGAACAAGGGGCCGGCTTTGTCCCAAAACTGCTAGTAGACACTAGGAACATGGCCAATACAGGCAAGTCAGCAAACTATTTTGATCAGTCAATGATCAGAGAACAAAAAAAGAAAAAAAAAAAAAGAAAACCAAAGGGGAAAGAAAAAGGAAAACAACTGCAGCATCCCAATCTTCCCCTTAAAGATCCATAGCCTCTTGTCGAGCTGTAGAATAAGGTACCTGCCATAGGCACAAAGAGCCCCCGATTGGGGCGAGAAAAAGAAAATGAAGTGGCTTTGTAGCCTGTGCGGGGGGGATACCCCGATCAGGTTGCAGGTGGTCGGTCAGATGCGCGGCCGGGTTTGGACAGGGATTCATACCAGGAAAGCGCAGTAGCAGGGTTCTGAAAAAAGTGCACTTGGTCCTGGTGGACGACTCTCAGCGTCGCGGGAAATTGCATGGAGTATTGTATGGTCTGTTCTCTCAACTTCTGTTTAACATGTTGATACTTGGCTCTCGCAGCACGAACTGCTGGGGAGTAATCTGGGTAGAGGGAGACCGATGCGTTGTTGATTTTCAGGCTTCCCTTTATGCGGGCAGCCCTCAGGATAGCGTCCCTGTCCCTATAATTTAGGAGACGGATAACCATGGTGCGAGGGGGGTTTCCAGCAGGGAGCGGTCTCCCAGGGACCCTGTGGGCCCGTTCGATCACAAAACATGGGGACAGGCAGTCTTTGCCAAATTCCTGGGTAAACCAGCATTCAAGGAAGGATACCGGGTCTGCACCCTCGACCCATTCTGGGAGGCCCACCAGGCGCAGGTTATTCCTACGTAAACGATTTTCCAAATCGTCGATCTTATCTGCCAACGATTGAATTCTGTTGCCATGGGTTTTCAGCACAGGCAGGGCCGGGCCTACAGTGTCTTCCAGGTCACTAATGCGGCGTTCTGTCTCAGCGACCCGGTCCCTGACCTTATGCATGTCCTGGCGCATTATAGTAATGTCCAGCTTTAGTTCCTCCACCTTCCCCATAATATCAGAATGATTTACCTTCAGGATTTTGAGAACATCCAGCAAGGTGGGCTCCGGTTCCGGCCCCTCCTCGAGACCGTCATCACTCGGAGCGGGGTGGGCCAGGGGTATTGAAGGGGCTGAAGCCCCAGGGGATGGTGGTAGTGAGGGGTCCAGATCGTCACCGAAGAGTTCCGGTGTAGATGAGAGAGGCACATGTAGCATGGTGGAGCGGCGGCCATCTTGGGAGGACCGAGTGGTAATATTCATCCTGACCGGGGGCTGTTTTCTCCCTTTTCTTCCTCCCATCCACCAAAATTCTTCCGTGGATGAGTAGCAGGGTCCCTCTTGGGTGTCTGGAGAAAGTTTTGGGCCGATTGGTTTGGCAGGTTAGCAGGATTGCGAAGGATTGTGCAGAGGGATCTTGGAGCTGCAGAGAGGAACGTCTGCTCACATGCTGCGTCAGGCCACGCCCCTACTTGGCATTTGTTACACGGGAACATGCCTTTACTTCTGGGGTACTCTGAAAGCCAGCTGGTACTAGGTTCCTTGGTAAATTCGGAGTGAATTAACATATCCCCAAGATTCCTTGCTACCCGTTTGGGTGCATTTCCTACAATGTCCTGCATCCCAGGGCAATTGAGGAGAATGCCCCAGTGTTTTTCCAGCACTCGTCTAACTTGGTCCCACTGGGCTCCATACGGGATAATCACCCTCACCGGCTCTGAGTTTTGATTTTTTGTTTTTGAAACTGCATTAAAATCAAAGGAGAGGAGACTTTTTCTGTCTTGGCAGGCTGCACGCTGTTTGGCCTTCCTGATCTGCCGATGCGAGTACCCCCTTTCCCGAAACCTCTTATAGAGCTCAGCATTTTCCCTCCTGAGGTCTTCCCTCTTTGTACAGTTTCTTTTAATCCTTAGAAACTGTCCAATAGGGATTCCATCCTTGAGGGACTGAGGATGGTGACTATCAGCTCTAAGGAGGGTATTAGCTGCTGTCTCTTTCCTAAAAGTACGTGTACATAATTTGCCTTCCTCTACGTATATCCAGAGGTCGAGGAAGGAGATCTGTTCTTCATCTACCGTGAAAGTAAGGCGGATATTGTGGTCATTTTGGTTCAATTGACCAATGAAAAGGGCCCACTGGTCCCTACTCCCGCTCCATATCACTAACACGTCGTCAATGTATCTTAACCATGCATACACATGGTCAGTATACATTGGCGATAAGCCAGATGAAGGCAAGCGTAGGCAGGTGCCCACGCTGCCCCCATTGAGGTACCTCTAATTTGTTGATAATATTGTGTGTTAAATTGGAAGAAATTGTTCGCCAAAGCGAATTGTAATAACTCCAAGAGGAACTCGTTTTGGGGACCGTACTCGGGGTAGTTCAAGTCTAGGTGGCTGGCCACTGCCTCTATCCCGCAGTGATGCGGGATTGAGGTATACAGTGACTCTACATCCACACTAAGGCCCCTTTCACACTGAGGCGTTTTTACCGCGTTTTCGCGGTAAAAATAGCGCTGTAATAACGCCTGAAATAATCCTGCCCCAGCATTCTCAATGTGAAATCTCTGAGGGCTTTCACATTGAGGCGTTTTGCTGGCTGGGCGTTGAAAAAAATCCTGCAAACAGCTTTTTTAGAGCAACTTTAGGGCGCATAAAATAGCACTGTAAAAACGCCTATCCCCATTGAAATGAATGGGATTCTCGGTAAAAACGCGGTAAAAACGCGGTAAAAACGCATAGGCATAAGCGTTATGTTAAAAAATAGCGCTAACGCCTATGCGTTTTTACCGCGTTTGCGCTAATTTTAGCGCGAACGCGGTAAAAACGCATAGGCGTTAGCGCTATTTTTACCGCGATCGCGGTAAAAACGCGGTAAAATAGAGGTACAAAATCCTATAATTTTTGAGCGTTTTTTCAACGCCTCAGTGTGAATGGGGCCTAATTAGTAAGAAACCCTCATCAATTTCTAGCTCAGCAATTTGGGATAACACATGTCGAGTATCCTGGACATAAGATTTAAGGCCGAAGACCATCTCCTTTAGGAGTGAGTCCAAGTACCGGCCCACCCTTTCAAGGGGTCCCTGTACCGCCAACACAATAGGTTTATCTGGGCATTTGTGTATTTTAGGGATAATGTAGAAGGTCGGTACATTGAACTCCCTCACGGACAGATGGTCGAATTCACGTCGGCCCAGTAAACCAACATCCTTTGCCTCAAGCAGCGTTCCCCTATTTGTCATGTTTGTTAGTCCTGTTCCGTCCTGTTTGACCACTTCCCCCCTACTGAGATCACCAAATTGGTGATCGTCAGTAGTCTGTGGTAGCAGCTACCTGTGTAATTTTTAATGCATTTTGAAATTTTCTGAGCATCCTTTTTGATAACAATAAATTATTTAACCATTTCCCCCAGTTTCAGTCTATACCCACGATTGTACTAAGTAGCAACTTTCTACACCCCTTTAGACCATCTTGGGGTGTTTCCCCCTCTTTTTTACCCAATTTTGACAGCCTAGGCCAGTGATGGTGAACCTTGGCACCCCAGATGTTTTGGAACTACATTTCCCACGATGCTCAATTACACTGCAGTGTGCATGAGCATCATGGGGAAAGGCAAACTTTGGGGTGCTCCTCCCTCCGCAGTCTTCTGGGACATTGACAGGTCCCAGAAGACTGCGTCCACCATTCACGATGCGCAGCGTTGCTTGTCACAGCCAGGTGCCCATAGTGAAGATGCCGGCGCAGAGGAACAAAGACAGCAGGTGAGAGTGACTGGGGCAAGAACACCGCTGGATCGTGGGACAGGCGAGTGGCTGTTTTTCAAAAGTCAGCAGCTACAGTTTTTGTAGCTGCTGACTTTTATTTTTTGCACAGGTGACCGGAATGCCGCTTTAAGGTGAGTTATAGTCAAAATGTTTTCTTTTAGTTGACGATAAAGTAGAGAAGGGTCCGTTTTTTTTTTCGTTTTTTTGCTGTGTATTTACTGGCGAGATTCACCCTCTACTATTTGTCCTGGTGACCATTGTCACCGGGACATAAAGTGATACAAAATCCGAGCAGATCATAACTTTTCATTGTTTTTTTTTTTTCTGTGAAAACCTGTGACTTACTCACTTTCAGTTACATTACCAAAGCAGAAAGAGAAGGCAAAAAAAAAAAGTTTTGGCTTTACAGTGGAAGAAAAGCCTAAGTTTACCTGTTCTTAAACATGTTCCCTCCCCCTCCTCCTACCTATCCTGCCTAACCTGTATGAAAAAGATGTGTGTACTTACCTACTTTTAATCTGCTTCTCTCCAGTCACATGATCCTACAGCTCTGACTCAGGTAGCGCTCGACAACGGCTGAGAATTCCAGGAGACATGACACTGCCCAGCCGTTGTCGGCGCTCCCTCTTATCCCATGCAACAGCTGCACACTGACACAGGAGGCAAGAGCTGCAGGATCACATGACCGGACTGGAGTGGAACAAAAATAGGTAAGAAAGGTAAGAGCATTGATGAATTTGAAATGGGTTAGGCTGTATAAGTAGGAGGAGAGGGAGGGAAAATATTTAACAATAGTTAGATGAAAGCTGGCCATACATTATACAATTGTCTTGTTCAATTTCCTTTGGATTTACCAAAACCATATACTATGATGTCAAACTTAGACTTTCAATTTGTGTGCAATTAAGCAGGCACTACACAGTTGAAGGTAAATCTAAGGCAAATTGAACAAGAAAATTGTATATTGTATGGCCAGCTTTAGGCTTTTCTTCCACTTTAACCTTACTCTGGTTGTCCTGAAGCACTAGTTTCATATTCTGAAAACGATACCTTAGCAAGGCAAGGCATTTGAAATCATGTGTCCAGTACTGTGTTGTCATTTCAATGTGTAACGAAAGATGATGGATGTAAATCACTTCTATCGTTTCTGAAAAATATAAATATAAATATATATATATATATATATATATATATATAAATAATATAATATTTATAAAGCTACTGCATATATAATATTTTTTTATTTATTTAAAATCACACCAAAAGTTACTTGAAAATCAAATAAATAAAATATATCTAAAGCTGTAAGAAAATTTCAGTTTTCTCAAAGTACCAGAGTGACTTACATCAGTGGTTCTCAACCCTGTCCTCAAGTACCCCCAACAGGCCATATTTTGGGAATCAGCGGTCCAAAATACCAAGCCATTGACTCTGATTTAAAGCACCTGTGCAAGATAAAAGGAAAACATGCGGAGGTGGGAGGGGCTGGCTCCGTGTATGGCTGCTTGAGCTGTGAGCCCCACTCCAGCCTCATACAACGGTGCCCATTACAGCCCGCACGGTGAACGGATTTTCACGAAAATTTCTAGGCAGACTCCTGAGGGGTCCGGGCACATTCCTGGCTATTTGTCATTACATTAGAAAGGACCCAAAAGCTGCAATTTCGTCCCGGTAATCGCGGCCGAAAATCCAAGATGGCCACCACAGCACAGCCTACTGTGTCAGGTACCATTCTCCTCACAGACCTCAGACAAAATATCTCCTCAGAGGGTCTGCCTATTTCCTCAGAACTTAAAGCAGGACTACTACAGACACCTAATACCTCCTCAGCCACTGATGAACCTCTTATTTTTTTCACAAAGCCCGACAGTATCCATTCTTCCACAGGGCACATTATTGCCTCTCATCCCAGCCCTATTACCTCAGAAATTATTCCAAGAGACCAGGCATTTCAGATGGCAGACCTGTTTCAAAAATTTTCTGAACTCCAGGACAGGGGTTTAGCTCAAACTGCAGCCAAAATAACTAGTGATTTAAAAGCTGACTTCCACAATCTAGGAACAAGAATAGACTCTACAAATTGGAAGAAACAGTAGCTTCCACTAACCAAACTGCTAAAATTGTATCCTCGGTACAAGAACAACTGGATTATGCTAATTCAAGAATCGATGACCTCGAGAACAGGTCACGCAGGTATAATCTCAGAATCAGAGGATTACCTGAATCTGTGCTGGATGTCACACTAGCAGTACAAGACCTGATTAAATCTCTTCTACCTAATATCCCCCAGCAGCGCCTTGAGCTGGATAGGGCTCACAGAGCTTTGGGTCCTCCTAGAAAGGATGGAAAGCCAAGAGATATCATTGCTAAACCCCATTTCTTCTCAGTAAAAGAAGGTCATGAAACAAGCTAGAATAACCCCTCAAATACTATATCAAGGACACCCAATTCAACTTTTTGCTGATTTATCTCCTTCTACAATCCAACGCAGAAGAGCACTTAAACCCCTGCTACTGATCTTGTCTCAGAAAGACATTAAATACAGATGGGCCTTTCCCTTTGCGGTGAAATTCTCTGAAAATGGTAGACCTTACTCCTTCTCAAGCCTACAGAAAGGAGAGCGGATCCTTCTCCAACTCAAACTTATTTCTGCTGAAGCTGACATGGACACCTCTACAACTGGTCCTGGTTCTACTAAAAGACCTACTCCAACAAGCCCACAATCTCCCCTTTGGAACAAAGGAAAGAAAAAGAAGATTAAAGACAATAGCCCTACTTGACATTGCTCTTTTTCACCTCTTTTGTTACTACCTTTTTTTTCCTCGGATCTAAAATCCGAGCACAGATTTTTCTGTACCTCAGGTGTTAGGATAAATCCATCCTAAATTCAACCTGTTCTCTGGTTCAATTCTCACAGTTTTTCATTTTTTTCTATAAAGCTCTATGTTCCCTTTTTTTTATTTTATCTAGTAACATATTACTTACTAAAATGTTATGATAATTCTACTACTGTAAAGTATTTTCTAGGTTATAGAGCTTTACATAAGCCTACTCTCGTTTTACCGTGCAAAAATAATTTTCTTTTTTATTAGATTTTTTCTATGGGTGCCCTGTATGGGGGTGGTCCACGTGTGTACCCACCTATCGTCTGGAAATCTTCGGGTTTTCAGGGGATAGGTTGTCTGGCCATCTTAGTCCAGACTCTTTTTTTTTTATCTGGTTAAAAGGATTCGAGAGGAGTCTCCTCTCTCGGGTCCTAACCTTACATGTTAGGAGACTTATTTTCTATATTCCATCTCTTTTCTTACTTTTTTCTATGTTATGTTATTTTTTTTTTCCATTGTGTGTCTAACCCAATTGTCTCTTTTAGAGTTGCCAGCTCTCGGATCAATGATGACCGTTAAACACCTCAATCTCCACTTGGAAGTACACCTGATCAAGCCTCAGTACCAAGGACCTCTAAGGGTGAGTGGGGTCAGTAATAGCGGATATGCCCCCCTTGAATCTCATGGCTAGCAACCAACAAACACACCTTAAAATAGCCTCTCACAATGTGCAAGGCTTGAATTCTCCTGTCAAAAGGAGAAAAAATTTAGATTACTATAAATCCCTTAAAATAGATATTCTTTTGCTCCAGGAAACGCACTTCCCTATACGATACAGTCCTAATTATATTCACCCTCCTTTTCCGCAATTCCACCTTGCTAGTGCGGAAAATAAAACTAAGGGAGTAGCCATTCTATTTTCCAAATCCTGCAAATTCGAGAAGTCTTTCGACTATGTTGATCCAGATGGAAGAATTCTGTTATTACAAGGTTCAATTGATGGTCAACTATACACCCTAGTCTCATATTATGCCCCTAACAGAGGCCAAGCCCCATTCTTCAAAAATATGATGAACACACTGAGCCCTATGTTAGTAGGAACGGTCATTTTGGGGGGAGACTCGAATGTTGCTTTTGACCAGGCTCTGGATAAGTCCAAACCCTCCAAAGACCAATTGACCCGCCCGACCAATGAAAGCCGCAAAATCGCTAAAATTCTTTCGAATCACAATTTAGCAGACGTTTGGAGGGAATTAAACCCTTCCAAATGGGACTTCACACATTATTCATACCCCCACAACACATACGCAAGAATCGACCACATCCTTACCCCTTCACACCTCATTCCGCTCATACTAAATGCCCACATCAAGGATACGGCCCTATCAGATCATTCGTTGCTAATTATTTCCCTAAACTCCAGTTCTCTTAGAAGCTCGAAAGGGTTTTGGAAACTTAACGAATCAATCCTTACAAATCCAACCACAAATGAGATAATAAATAAAGCCTTACATGAATATTTTTCCCTCAACGACACGGAGGATATCTCCTCTGAGACGCTTTGGGCGGCTCATAAAGCCTTCATCCGGGGAAAAATCATTCAAATCTCTACCCAAACTAAACGCAACCGCAAAGCTCAAATAGAACGTTTGGAAGAAGAGTACATAACCCTTAGAAATCGTCACAAACAAGATCCCTCTAAGTTCCCCATATCACTCATAGACAAGGCCAAACTTGAATTAATATTAGCCCTTACAACGCAAGCGGAAAAAGTGATTAGATGGAGTTGCAACAACTTTTACACAAATGCAAATAAAATAGGGCCATTACTTGCTACAAAACTCTCTCCTAGAGTTAGAATTCATTCTATACCTAAAATCCGTATAGCAGGTCAACCGCTTACTGCAAACCCCGTCAAAATTCTAGAAGCATTTCAAGAGTTTTATTCTAAATTGTATGACACTCACTCGAAGCCAGACAAAGATGTTCTATCTGGGTATTTAGACGATCTTCCCATTCCTTCCATAACCCCCTCACACAAATGCTTACTTGAGGCTCCCTTCACAATAGAGGAGGTTATGGGGGTTATTAAACACCTCAAAAACGGATCAGCCCCTGGCCCTGATGGTTTATCCATACCCTAGTATAAGACTTTCGCCAACACCTTAGCCCCCTATCTAACCAAATTTTTTAATGACAAAACAAATGGCTTACCATTAGACACACATCTTAATACAGCATTTATTACAGTTATACCCAAACCAGACAAAAATCCTGAAGACATCAGTAATTATCGCCCTATTTCCCTAATAAACAACGATATTAAAATTATGACAAAGATCATGGCCAATCGATTAGCATCTTTTATTAAGCATTATATACACAAAGACCAGGTGGGCTTCATCCCAGGAAGACAGGGCCCAGACCAAAGCAGACGAGCAATAGATATTGTATCTATTCTGCAATCCAACTAGGAGGGAGGAGAAAAACAACAAGGCTTACTACTGTCACTGGATCTGCAAAAGGCCTTTGACTCAGTGTCATGGACATACCTGTTTTCCCTAATAGATCGATGGGGCTTTGGAGTTCGCTTTAAGGGCCTCTTACATTCCCTTTATTCTCACCCTCAGGCTCTTATCCGTTTACAGGGTCATTATTCCAACCCAATCAATATAGCACGAGGCACTAGACAGGGATGCCCGCTTTCCCCTCTCATATTTGCTATTGCCATTGAAACATTAGCCATAGCCATCAGACAAAATCCCAATATTAAAGGAGTATCCTGTGGTAATCAAATTCACAAATGTGGCCTATTTGCAGATGACATCTTATTGTTCGTGACGTCTCCGCTGATATCCCTTCCTAACGTCTGCCAGGTTATGAAGGCCTTCTCTGAGGTCTCAGGCCTTAGGGTAAATTACTCAAAATCACAAGCTCTAAATGTTTCGCTTTCCTTGTCTAGTGTCTTGTTGCTTAAACAATCCTTTGGATTTGAATGGACAGACACCTCAATCAAATATCTGGGCATTACCTTAACAGCCCGCATTGAGACCCTTTTTTTACATAATTATCCACCTTTATTCAAAAAATTAGAGAATGATCTAGCATCTTGGTCCAAAAACTAATTATCTTGGTTTAGGTAGAATTAATTCTTTAAAAATGACTCTGCTCCCTGGAATCCTTTATTTCTTTAGATCTCTTCCTATTCCCATTACTAAGAATCACTTAAAAAAGCTCAGAAGTAAAATCAATAAATTTATCTGGGGTGCTTCAGGTTACTGCATCCCCTAAAACACATTACTTCGTCACAGAAAACAGGGAGGTTTAGGTCTACCTGACCTACATAAATACTACTTAGCAGCTAGACTAGCCCAGACTTCTTTGATTTATTCTGCAACAGAAAAACCAGACTGGATCAATATTGAAAAAGAGGCTACACCAACACTATCCTTAGAATACCTTTTATGGTGCCCCCCAAAAAAAGACCACCCATAATGTCCCCGACTCTATCTCAATCGTTTGCACTATGGGATTCCCTAAGAAACCTCCCAAACCTTATATCCCCTGAAAGACCTCTTTCTCATTTATTCAATAACCCTGACTTCCCCCCTGGTCTAAATGTAGAGGCATTTAAATGGTGGATTGATAAAGGATTGTATCGTATAGGACAATTTTTTAATCCTGGAGGGCCTATATCCCTTAGTTACTGTATCAAACATCTGAAACTTCCAGATTCTGAAAAACCGCTGTTTAATCAAATTTTCACATTTTTAAACCAAATCTGGAAGGAAAAACTCCTTCCTCCCCAATTTACGAAGTACGAGTTATGGTGCAGCCAGGCCGGTTCACAAAGGGGAGGCATATCTATGGTATATTCATGCCTCACTCACCCTACATCAAAATCTTCCTATATGGAGGCTTGGGAAAAAGACGCCCAGTTTTGTTGGAATTTGGATACCTGGCACTTAGCCTTCTCTAAATCTTTCAAGGGGATTCTTAATGTCTCTTTAATGGAGGCAAATATTAAAGTTATAACCAGATGGTATCTGACTCCTTCCAGACTGGCATCTATATATCCAGCATCAGATCCAACGTGTTTCAGAGGTTGCCAACTTTACGGCTCTATGTCTCATATTTGGTGTGAGTGCCCCAGAGTTCGCCCCTTCTGGAGAAAAATATTTTTTTTAATTTTTAAGGTAACAGGTTTTCAGGTCCCTAGGTCCCTACCAGTAGCCATTTTGAACGCTCATATTCCTCACATACCAAAGGTTTCACAAAAATTGATACACTTTATCTTTACAGGCGCCAAAATCACAATTGCCAAATCATGGAAAAAAACAAAACCTTTCCTGTCAGATGCCAAAACCAAAATATCTTGGATACTAACTCAGGAAAAATTAGCTAGCATCTTATCTAATACCATTCGCAAATTCGAAAAAATATGGGAACCTTGGGCCAAATATATGGGGATTTCGATTGGTGAAGATGCCGTTTTACCTTCTATTCAACATTAAGTTGGACACATACCCATCCCTTTTCCTCCGTCCTCTTTTTTACCCGCTGTCTTTATTTTTCTCTTCCTTCTAAAAAGGATTTATGGAAACTCTTTTTCTGGGAATTCTAGTTTCCCATTACATGTTATGTCTCTTTTATTTAGATTTAATGGGATACTATCAAATGTTTTGTTCGGCCTTGTTTAGTCCATCCCGATCTGTTGGCCCTGATAATCTTCTTGGGGCCTAAGTGTCAGAAGGAGGTCTCTATGCCTGGAGCAGTTAGTTCCCGATAAGGGGCTCCAGGTTACCAAGGAGAGAGGGTTTCCCTTCTCCCTTCCATTATATTATAAGGATGAAGAGATCTCCCCCTGACAAACTTTTGATTGCTTACATGAATCTATCCTTTTTTCTAGGATGTTTTTATTATTTTATCCATTTATTGACTAATGTTTGTTTATTCCTAAACATAATCTTTTTTCTTTATTTTTATATAACATGATGTAATGTTCTGTATTATTTATCTTATGAAAATAAAATATTTTGAAAGTAAAAGGAAAACATGCAAACAGGGCCTGTTGGGGGTACTTGAGGACAGGGTAGAGAACCACTGATTTACATTACTGTGCAAAAGTTTTAGGCATGTGTGAAAAAAATTAGGGCTGTGGAAATTAACTATTAATTCCTCGATTAATCGATTAATTGTTTTGATCGATCAAAATTCTTTGGGCTTGCCGTGTCCATCTGAAGGGCTCCTTTGCTGTGCCTTCATATCTGCATGCCGGCAGGACCTTACTATCTGCCACACGCAAGAGCTGTTACACTTCCCTCTATCATTTCCCTCTATCAACCTGGGATTCTACAGCCATCCACTGGGAGTTTTGATAGTTCCCTTCACGGGACATCTACATGCCGACGGACTGATGTTAACCCCTCCTCATCTGGATTCAGCAGTGGTATCGTTGTACACATTTTTATACCAGTATCATACTTAGCTACAGGTTTTTAAGACTGCTTTTGCTACCGTTTGGTATTACTCGCACCATTTTTACAGTCTATGGAGCTACATCGATTTCATCTCCAGTGCAATATTTATTACTTGAAGACTATAAAAGTTTTAATGCTATTCCCATCAAGCGCTGCCTTTGTGTGTTTTTTGTATCCTGCTATCCATTTTTCCAGTGGTTGGTAGCTGCACTGGGAATCGGCCTGCAAGGAGATCAGCTAAAAGTAGTTGGATCTATGTGCGTTATAATTAATCGAAATTAATCGATTTAAAAAAAAAATCGATTAATCGAACACGAAAATTTTAATCAGTAACAGCCCTAAAAAAAAAATGCTATCGATAAGATACACAGAAGCTCAAAAACGGTAGTTTTGAACGCCAGATTTCTGGCAGAAAAAGCTGCTTTAAAATATAGCTTTTATCAGAGTTTTTTACTAGCGTTTATTAGCGTTTTCAGTGTAGCGTTTTTTAGCTTTTTTTTTTTTTAATGGATCAAAAACGCTAAAAAACACTGGCGACCAGCGTTTTTGAGCGTTTTGCGTTTTTTTGCGTTTTTTCCCGACGAAAAACGACACTTTAAACGCAAATTTCTTGCGTTCAGAAAAAAGCCCATTAACTCCACTGCTCATTAACGCTAAAAAATGCTATGTGTACATGAACACATAGGCTAACATAGAGTGCAGTTAATGGGCTTTTTAAAAAAACGTCAAAACACCAATAAACTGTAGTTTATCAGCTTCAGTGTACATGGAGCCTAAAAGTGATTGTAAAGGGTAAATAAGAAAATAAATACATAAATAAAACATGTCTATACTTACCTGCTCTGTGCAATGGAATTGCATAGAGCAGCTGCTTTTTAGGTCCCCCACCAACGCTCCTGGTCCCTCCCCTCTGTCCAGTGCCCCCCCCCCCCCCCCCGGGAAGCTGCAAGGAATGCATTAAGGTAAAAAATGTTTAGGCTTTACAACCACTTTAAGAATGCTTTCAGAAAAATAAGTCTTAATAGTTTATTTTTATCAATTAACAAAATGGAAAGTATATGACCAGAAAAGAAATCCAAATCAAATCAATATTTGGTGCGACTATCCTTTGCCTTTAAAACAGCATAAATTCTTCTAGGTACACTTGCACACAGTTTTTGAGAGAACTGGGCAGGCAGGTTGTTTCAAACATCATGGAGAACGAACCACAGATCTTCTGTTGGAAGTAGGCTGCCTCAAATCCTGCTGTCTCTTCATGTAATCCCAGACAGAATCTATGATGTTGAGATCAGGGCTCTGTGGGGGCCAACCATCACCTCCAGGACTCCTTATGTATATTTGGGGTTGTTGTCCTTCTGCAGAATAAATTTAGGGCCAATCACATGCCTCTCTGATGGTATGGAACGAAAGCAAGTGCAGCGCTCACTTCAGGGAACATATATATCCAAGCAAGGAGTCGGATTAACTGGTCCTCTGGCTCCAAGTATCTTCTATGCACTTACTATAGAATGCAAAGAAGAATTAAGAGCCGGCAACTCGGACATCTGTGTTTAAATCTTTATTGGCTACATAGCGGTGACATTTAAAAGCATCTTACGTGTTTCAGTGAATAACCTTAAAGTGGTTGTAAACCCTTGGAGACAACATTATCTTAAAAAGTAGTCCATAACACAGGCAGCTGATCGCTGCCCGTGAAAGTGTACTCACAACTGTATTTACCTCTAAAATCGTATTTTTCTTTTTCATGACATCACCCGCGCTTGCACACTTTTGCCCCTCAAAACCGGCATCTAAAGCTTGCCGGGTTTTAATTTTAATGCTTTCCGGTGTACTGCCGAGCATTGCCCCCCAGCCGATTCTGCCCGCTCTGTACTGCGCAGGCGCTGCGCTTTTTCCGAAAATAGCCGAACATGTAGAGCTGAGAGTCAGCTCTACATGGCGCCTGCGCACACCAAATTGTGCTACACTGCTGACATCCAGGCTCTTTCTTTACCATCCCCGTGGACATGGAGGATGTTAAAAAAAGAGCCAGGAGGCCGAGCGAGCGTAGCGAGCCGTCCGAGCGAAGCGAGGACGTGAGGCCGACTGGCCACTTACATCTAGGTCCACACAGGCGCCGTGTAGAGCCGACTCTCAGCTCTACACGTTCGGCTATTTTCGGAAGCTCATTGACGTTCGTACTGCGCAAGCGCCGCGCCTGCGCAGTACAGTTGGGGGCAGAATCCGCCGGGGGGACGTTTGTCGGCAGATCACCGGAACTGACTCTGAGCGAACTTCCCCTCTGTCCGGAACAGAGGAGAAGTCTTGCGTTGTTTCACTCCTTCTCTTGTTCCTCATACTCCCCTGTGTGACTGAACAAGACGTCACAAAGGGGAGTGAAACAACACAGCAGCCGCAGACACATACGGCGCATGCGCGAGATTTCAAAAAGGGAAACAGTAAGGGCGGAAGTGACGTCAGAAACGGAACACAAAGACTGGCGCTTTAAATACCCGGAAATACAGAGAATAACAACAGAAGAAAAAAGGTATTTGCAAGCCTCTTTTGGAAATTTTATAGGTACTATGCATTGCGTTGAGCTTTTGTAACATAATAATTGAAAAAGAGAAAAAAAATCGGCCGGGGTTTACCTCCTCTTTAATTATAGCCTATGATGAGGGCTATTTGCCGAAATGCATAAGATGCTTTTAAATGTCACCACTATGTAGCCAATAAAAAATTGCACAGGTATGTCTGAGTTCCCGGCTCTTCCTACTTGTTTGCTTTCTGATAGTATGGCATGATGGATAAGTATCTGCCTGTATTTCTCAGCATTGAGGACACCATTGATCCTGACATAATCTCCAACTCCATTTGCAGAAATGCAGCCCCAAACCTGCAAGGAACCTCCACCATGCTTCACTGTTGCCTGTAGACACTCATTTTTGTACCACTCTTCAACCCTTCGGCTATAGCCAAATATTTCACATTTTATCCAATCAATCCAGAGAACCTACTGTCATTTTACTGCACATGAAAATGACACAGGATTCACAGTAAGGCCTAATGCAAGGTTCCACACTATCATTTGTGAGCAGAGAAAGCTGTGTTTTTGAGTTTCTCACGAATCTGTAAATCTGGATTGGGGTCTGGAGCTTGAAGATTCCAAAGTGTCTTGTGTGGGACGGAACCTTCAATCCTGTGTCTGGATTTTACTGAATGCCTACAGCTTGCGAGTACACGGGTGTGCAGGGTCGTTATATACTCAAGCCTAAGGATAGCTCAGGGCAACCTGTTTGGAGACAGCTCCCATATTAGAGACAGAATGTCACAGCCAGGGGTCAGAGGTGCCAAAACTAGTTGCCTCGAAACAGGAGGTCTCATACCATGAGTCAGGTTGGCTCCTATCGGGGTATCAGGAGAACCCCTATCCAGAGGCCAGGAGTGGGCCTTGCAGCAGGGTGCTGTGACTAAAGGCTAAGTAAGCCAACTGAACCAGGAGAGCTGGGCAACGCAGTCAGAGGGATTGGTAAGGAGAGCAGGGGTGCTGCTTACAAGGAAGCCAGGTTGCTTGGCACTTTCAGTTGACTTTTCATGTTGATGGAGGAAACCCCTGCATGGGCAACTGATTTCTATGTGAACTTTTCCATTCTGTTTAATAAAAGTGGTCTGTCACGCCCTATAATGCAGTTTGGACTGACATAACTCATTAAAAAAAAAGCATATTGTACACATCTATTTTTTTTTTTTTTATCAGACTCTCTCATGTGCTCTCCTAACAATAACTACATACAGCCATTAAAATTTCTGTTGAGGGCAGTGGGCTTACAATGTGACTTTCTGATCTGACAAGCATTGCTTTTGTCACCCTCCCTAAATGTATGTACCAAGTCCTGTGTTACAGCTCCTTCGCCTTTGTGGCATGGTATTCACTAGGCTGCGAATGTGGTTCATGCTTTGCCTCACTCCCGCCCTCTCCTTATTCCACTTCACCTTCATATTTTCCATGTATATGTACACATTCACCTAGTTTTGGTTAAAGATGTTTTATACTTTTGCTTCAATTCTTTATCTTTATTTGGATGGATATCTGTATAGATACTACCATTATTAACATAAAATGTCAGCACTCTTTGTTCACTTAAAAAAAAAAAAAACACAGTAAGGCTCTGTTTCCACTACTGCAACCCCAAAGCCGCGCGATTTGCAATGCAATTTTTGATGCGATGTCATGCGACCGGTGAAAACCATGTGAGAACAAGACGCACCGAAGTCGGAACAAAGTAGTGCAAGAACCTTTTTTTGGGATCGCTGCGACTTAACCACTTCCTTACTGGGCACTTATACAGCTTCCTGCCCAGACCAATTTCCAGCTTTCTGCGCTGTTGCACTTTGAATGACAATTGCGCGGTTGTGCTACACTGTACCCAAACTAAATTTTTATCATTTTGTTCCCACAAATAGAGCTTTCTTTTGGTGGAATTTGACCACCTTTCTGCAAAAAAAATAAAAAAAAAGACCAACAATTTTGAAAAAAAACCTTATTTTTTTTGGTTTCAGTTACAAAACTTTGTAAATAAGTAAGTTTTCTCCTTCACTGATGGGCTGCACTGACGGGCACTGATAAGGCGGCACGGATGGGCACCGATGAGGCGGCACGGATGGGCACCGATAGGCGGCATGGATGGGCACCGATAGGCGGCACGGATGGGCACCGATAGGCAGCACGGATGGGCACCGATAGGCGGCACGGATGGGCACCGATAGGCAGCACAGATGGGCACCGGTAGGCGGCACGGATGGGCACAGATAGGCGGCACGGATGGGCACAGATAGGCGGCACGGATGGGCACAGATAGGCGGCATTGATGGGCACTGATGGATGGCACGGATGGGCATGGATGGGCACTGATAGGTGGCATGGATGGGCACTGATAGGTGGCACTGTACTGTAATGTGTTACTAATGGATGCCAATCAGTGCCAAACAATAATGCCTGCCAATCAGTGGTGCCCCTTGTGGGCACTGATTGGCATCCATTGTGGGCACTGATTGGCATCCATTAGGGGCACAGAATGGCATCCCTGTGGTCTAGGGAGGCATACCTGTAGGTATCCCTGGTGGTCCAGTGGCATCCCTGGTGGTCCAGTGTGGGCATCCTCGGGGGGGCTGCGCTGATAATCGATGTCTGATAATCGATTGGTTTTCCTCTACTCGCGTCTGACAGATGCGAGTGAGGAAAAGCCGATGGGCGGCTTTTCCTGTTTACATCGTGTTCCTGTTCCTGTTTACATCGTGATCAGCCGTGATTGGACACGGCTGATCACGTGGTAAAGAGTCTCCGACGGAGACTCTTTACCTAGATCGGTGTTGCGGGGTGTCAGACTGACACCCTGCAACAACAATCGCCGCGATGCGCGCCCCGGGTCAAAATCCTGAGGACGTCATATGACATCCAGTCAGGATTTTGAAACCACTTTGTCGCCGTCAATCCGTTATAGGGCGGGTGGCAAGTGGTTAAGTCGCACCAATTAGAATAGGGACCATTGAGATACATGGGTTTTGACTTGTCATGCGACTTCACGTGTGTCAAGTCGCACACCAGCTCGCAGTAGTGGAAACAGAGCCTTAAAGAATAACATTTTCAGTTTACTGGGGGTGTCTTTAGCATGCATTATGATAATCCTCTTAAGGCCCCATGCACACTTGACATTATAAAAAAAAGGCAGTAGCTTTAGCTGTAGAATGCCGTGTTAAAAACACGTTTTGCAGCGCGTTTGCGGTTTTTAGTTTGTTTTTTTTTTAGCAAAACTTTTACCCCAATAAAAGCTTATGGCTCAAAAAAGCTCATAAACGCCGAACTGCAAGCAAATGTATTTATTGATTTTAGCAAGTATCTGATTGGTGATAACCAACGCTAGCATAAAAAATAGGAACATTGTTATGTTTGATAAGCACATGAACACTTATGTTCCATAACATTTCTTAACATTTACTTAAGAATCCATGATAAATATTTGGTGTGGATACTGGTGCTATAATATAAATATAATATAAAGAACCATTTAATCCAGTGGAGACTATGCAGCAACAATGATTTAATATCGGAAATAATAAACCACAGGATGGAAAGAAATCTGCAGGAGAAGTAACAACAAAGCCACAGGAGGGAAACAATGAAACCACAGGACCACAGTGAACAAATAAACTCCAAAGGTTACAGGTTACTTCAGTGCCACAAGAAAGGAGTAGCCGCCTTACCAGACCGGGAATAAAAATATCCCAAAGAAATGGATGCTGTTTTACAAAGAAATGGGCAATTTAAAGTGTATGACATTTAAAAAAATCATTCCTAAAACATACACTAAATATATAACTGACTGTTTTCTTAATTTAAATTTTTGTTTGGACATTTGTGATTGTACATTTTGGGGTGTATTGCAAAGGTCTTGATGAAATTATATGCCGATCTTTCTCTAAATATCCACCAGTTTCTTTATTTTGATTCTTTATTTAGTGGTTTATAGCAAGAAAAATGTCACATTCAATAGCCATCACTGTGCTATTTTCACCAGAGGTTTGGCCAAAACACTCCCACAATCACACCACAGTATAATCATATTAATCTAAATTATCCTCTTAATATTGTTCCTTGAATTTATTCCACACATATACACTTAATTACTGTTTGTGCTCTGTTTGGAGCATAAACTGACAAAGCACTGTAAAGGGATGGCCAAATTCATGCCAAAGAAATGAGAGCGATTGTAAACAGGTTATATGTACCTGCTCTGTGCAATGGCTTTGCACAGAGCAGCCCCCATCCTTCTTTTCTTGGGTCCCCGTCAAAGCTCCTGGCCCCTCCCTCTGCCGCTTGCTATGGGGGCACTCATGTTGGCTTGTTCCAGAGCTGGCTTTGTTTTTGCAGGTTTATACTTACCTCAGTCCAATGCTGCATCTGTACCCCTGCGCCTATGCACTGAGAACTGAGCGATCGAACACCACCGAGGGCTCGGTTCTCAGTGCTCCCCGAGCAGAGTGCTACTGACTATCAATCAGCAGCTCTCTGCTCTGCTCCTCCTCGCTCACTGGAGCACTGGGCTGTGGAGAGGTGGGGAGCGGCCGTCTCAGGCTCTCAGTGGCTCACTGAGAGGCTGAGACAGGTATCAGTCCAGGTACCTGGTGGATCCAGACTTCCGTTGTGGGGATGACGCGGTGCCTGGACTGATTTCTGTGACGTCAGCAGAGAGTGGACTTCAGCCCACAAATTGCACTCCTAAGATCCATAGGAGAAGTACAGCCAAAATGAGCTTTGGCTGGACTTCTCCTTTAAGGTAAAAAAATAAATAAAACACACTTTAGAATCATTTCATTTTTTTGGATAGCGTAAGGGAGCGTTATAATCCGTTTTTTTTTTTTTTTTGCCATCTTTGTTCCATTGAGAGATTTCCTTTCACTTCCTGTCCCATAACCAAAACAGGAAGTAAGACTTATGCCACTTGTTCTAGCCACCCCCCCATCCCAAACCTGATTGACTCTTGTTCAATCACTACCCTCCACCACTTACACATCTAGTGACCTATGCCCCACAGTTAACACAAGCACTAAGAGCGACGAGCACCTGTGGCCCACACTTCTAGACTGACAAGCTTCCATATTCTACTTTCCCAACACTTTCCCCACCTAATGAACAATCCTAACCACTATCTGTGAGGAACTCATTACCTCTGCTCTCCTGCAGCCACAAATCACTGCAGACTGCCCTTGACAGATTGGCACCAACATTCACATCAACCAGGTTCAAAGTCATGCAAGTCCACCCCTGGACCTTTATTTTTCCCATCCACCCCCACCTTTCTCAGAGTCGTGACCACCCACACACCCTATGGTCACCAGCATCCCCCATCAAACCCATAACCATCAAGTTAATCTCTAGACATACATATATCTAAACCCCTTTTTCACCACAAGTCTCCCAGTATGCCACCTCCCAGTGAGGGCCACATGCAACCTCAAGCAGTCCTAATCCTTAAGCCTCGTACCCACGGGCAGGAATCCCGTCAGGAAAAAACTGACTGTTTTCCTGACGGGATTCCTGGCAAGCTTTCCTTGCTCGCCGAGTGTACACACGGCCATTCAAAAGAACCGCCGTTCTTTTGAATGGCAAGAACGCGGTGACGTCATCGACTACGACGAGCATGCGTTCACATTCGATGCCGTCGCCGCCATCTTGCTACACCCTACACTACCCTTGTAAGATACCTCGCATGCGTCGAAGTCTCATCGAGCATGCGCGGGCTTACCTGGGACAGGTAATCATACACACTCACGGTTTTCTCGGCAGGAAACACTCTGCCGAGAATCCCGACGAGAAAATAGAGAGCAGGTTCTCTATTTTTCTCGTCGGGATTCCCGGCAGTTTTCTCGCTGAGAAACTATACACACGGCCGGTTTTCTCTGCAAAAAGCTCTCCCAGCAGCTTTCTTGCCGAGAAAACCGGCCGCGTGTACGAGGCTTTAGTCCCAAGCACGTGCTGCCTACACTGCTACAGAACTGATGATCCCCAGAGATCCTCAAAAATTATCATTGTCCAGATTCCCCACATACATGTCCTGACATACATCCAACCACCCACTAGTCACAGAGCATTCATCAATTGTATACTGTATAGTTACAAACACTTGATTTAAAAAATACTTTTTCTCTTGTCATCCATGGACTGACACAGCGTGTCTTATACACCTTTACACGTGGGTTATGTCCCTGCTTGCAGGAGAAGACCTAGGCAGAATGTGAGATGTTATACATACATTCTAAACAGCCAGAGCTGAACAGCCCCGCCCAGGGGGGCGGTCCCTCGGCATAACCCTCCCACTGCAGTCAGCAGACCTCAGTTTTTTTCTGCCTAGCAGAAGGAGAAGACGTGGCTCTCTCAGGAGCCAGTCTCCTGACCTATTTTTTATTCCTTTTGGAATTTTTTTCTATTTTTTTCTTTTGAGATCTTCTATCAACTGTCGGCTGGGCAACAGGTTGGGTACAAGATATCCTCGTAGTCTTCCCTGTCCGACCATCGAGCGTGCTGATCCTCGCCTTGTGTGCGTGAGACTCAGTTCACGACATGCCCCACGACTCCAGGGGTGGCCGGTGGGCTTCCAGCTCCGCGGTCCTCTCAAGATAGAACAGTCCGGCTGTATCTTTCGCGGTGGACCGGGCCGACAGCTACTCAGTACCGCACTGTGATAGTTCTGTCAGAAACACACCAGTGGGTCCCTCAGGGGACGGGTAAGTAGTCTCTCCTGGCTGCAGGTGAGTACATGCTGTGTGTTTCTTGTGTGGGGGATTTCCCTGTCTCCCCCTGTGTTTTTTAATGTCACTCTCTGTGCACTTCGCTGGCGCTGTACTGTGTGGGGTGCCTGGGGGCCATACTGTCCTGGGGGGGGGCTCATGCTGCTCTGCATTTCGCTGGGGCTGTTTATTTGAGAGTGAGGGGCCTGGGCGCCGTTCGGCGCCATGTTTGGTGACTGTGCTGTTTTTTACATTGGTGGCCATCTTGCCCTGGTCCGCCAGAGCACATTGCGGCGGCCATTTTCTTGTAGCTGCACCTTCTTCTAGCTCTAGTTTGGCCTCTAGCGCCGCTCAGGAACGGCGCGAATCTCCTCACAGTCTCTCTCCTCTCAGCTCACTCACGCTGAGCAGCACGGCGCAGAGGGACAGGGCAGCGGAACCGAGCGGTCCTGGTCAGGTTGGTGGGTCCCCTGGGCATTCCCCTACTTCAGTCAGCACAGCCTGTGGGTGGTCTCAGAGGGGGACATTATGGAGTCAGAGTCACCAGCTTCCCCTAACATGCCAGAGGCAGCAGCCAGTGCTCCAGCACCTGCGGTCCCTATGGACCAATTGTCGGCAGTCCTGGAATCATTTCTGACCAGGATGGAAGCTGTGTGTGAGCACAAGGGAGCAAAAAAGCGCCCTCTCCCCACTTTATCTCCACAAGGGGAGTGCTCTGATTCAGATATGGGCCTAGCTATTGCTGCTCAGGACCCTAGCTCTGAATATTTGGATGGTTTTGAACAGGACATTCCTTGTGAGGAAGACTCCAGTTCTGAGTCAGTAAATGACAGGGCGCTTGTTAGTGAACTCATTGATGCTGTGAGGGACACTCTCAAGCTAAATGCTGCGACTGCAGAACCTCAGGCGGATACAGTCTCCTTTGGTTCTTTTAAGACCAAGCCTTCTAAAAAGGTTTTTCCATATGTACCTTTCTTTGACCAGCTCATTGACCAGGTCTGGGAAAAGCCGCAGAAGACTTTCATGGTCCCGCGGCGTTTGTCTATTAGATACCTCTTTGAAGACGCCCTGCTTAAAAAGTGGGCTTCTCCCCCGGTGGTCGACCCTCCAGTCGCCCGTTTAAACAAGGCCACCACTCTCCCGATGGAAGGGACTCCTGCGTTTAAGGACCCCACTGACAGGAGGTCAGAAGTGGTGAGTAGAGCCATGTTCGCCTTGTTGGGATCCGCCCTACGGCCAGTAGTAGCGGCGACCCTTGTGTCTCAGACACTCACGGAATGGGCAAAAATTTTGCACCAAACTGTGCAGGAGTGTAACCTTCCTCCAGACACTATTGCTCTGCCCCACCAGATGGTGCAGGGTCCGATATATGTGTGCGACGACGCCACGTTGGACGCGGCCCCATTAATATCCAGGGCCTCTGTCTCGGCGGTGGTATTGCGTCGTCTCATCTGGTTGAAATGCTGGTCTGCTGACCTAGCCTCTAAGAAGCTCCTGACGGATCTACCTTTTAAGGGTGGTAGACTTTTTGGTGCTGCTCTGGATGACATCGTCAAGGATGTCACGGGAGGTAAAAGCACTCTCCTTCCTCGAACTATCAAGGGTAAGGAGGCCCGACGTAAACCGGGTCCTTCCTTTCCAGCAAAAAAGGTTTTTTTTCGTCCGTCAGAGTCCACGGGTAAGCCATCCCAGACTGACAACAGTGCGGCTGGCGGGCACAAGCGCCCCTGGGTGCGTAAGCCGAACAAGCCGGCTCCCAAGCCCGCCTCCGCGTGAAGTCTTGCCCCCGCCCGTCTCTGGGGTGGGGGGACGACTTCGCAGGTTCACGGATCTCCGACCGGTGGGTGTGCAAGGTGGTCACCTCAGGATACAGAATAGAGTTCCGCTCCTGGCCCCCAGACAGATTCTTTCCCTCAAATCTCCCTCTCCTTCCTGCCCGTCGGGCAGCCCTCTTGGGGGCTGTACAGGATTTGATCGGGTCCGGAGTAATTGTGCCGGTTCCGTCCCAGGAGAGGTTTCAGGGGTTCTACTCGAATCTGTTTGTTGTTCCAAAAAAGGACGGGGTTTGGCCAATCCTGGACCTCAAGGCCCTGAATGCCTTCGTGAAGGTGCAAAAATTCCGCATGGAATCCATTCGCACGGTGATCGCTACACTCCATCAAGGGGATTTTCTGGCATCCTTGGACATCAAGGACGCCTACTTGCATGTTCCGATCTGCGCAAGCCACCAGAAGTTTCTGCGCTTTGCGGTCGGCGAAGTCCACTATCAATTTGTGGCTCTTCCCTTCGGCCTAGCCTCGGCACCGAGGGTGTTCACCAAGGTGCTTGCTCCGGTCCTAGCTTTGCTGAGACAGCGAGGCATTGCTATCGTGGGCTATCTGGACGATTTTCTTCTAAGAGCAGACAGTGGCTCAGAATTGGAAGAAAGTGTGACTATCGTCAGTCAGACCCTCAGGGAGTTTGGGTGGCTCCTGAACGTTCAGAAGTCGGTTCTAGTCCCGACTCAGCGTCTGGAGTATCTAGGTCTGATTCTGGACTCCTTGGAGGCAAGAGTCTTCCTAACTCCAGACAAACTACTGACACTTCAGTCTGCAGTACGGGTGCTGACGTCCCGAAAATGGTCATCAATCCGCTTTTGCATGAGAGTCCTGGGACTCATGGTGGCCTCCTTCCAGGCCGTTTCTTATGCCCAAGCGCACACCAGGGCTTTACAGAAAGAGATCTTGTCCACTTGGGACAAATCCCCATTGTCCTTGGATCTTCAGATCCAGGTGAGTCACCTGGTCAGGGCGTCCCTGACGTGGTGGTTGAGGTCCCCGGCTCTTCGGTCCGGGAAGCCGTTCCTCCCCATCCAATGGACGGAGATCACAAAGGACGCCAGCCTGATGGGCTGGGGGGGGAGTCTGGGGAGTCCTGTCGGCCCAAGGGCTTTGGACTCCGGACGAAGCCCTCTTACCGATCAATGTGCTGGAGATACGGGCAATCAGACTGTGCCTCTCCTCACGGTCGGAGAAACTACAGGGTCACTCCATCAGGATCCAATCGGACAACGCCACAGCAGTGGCGTATGTCAACCATCAAGGGGGGACTCGGAGCTCAGCTGCGGCTTCCGAGGTCGCCCGCATCCTGAGGTGGGCCGAAAGAAGTGTGCCGGCTCTGTCGGCCGTCTACATTCCGGGCGTAGACAATTGGCAGGCGGACTATCTAAGTCGCCAGACGCTGGACCAGGGAGAGTGGTCCTTGCACCCGGAGGTCTTTCAACTCCTTTGCAGACGGTGGGGCACGCCGGATGTGGACCTGATGGCCTCTCGACTCAATCGCAAGGGGTCGAGGTTTGTGGCCAGATCCAGGGATCCCTGGGCGGATGCCTCGGATGCGTTGGTGGCCCCATGGGGTCAGTATCACCTGATATACGTTTATCCTCCGCTGCAGTTGCTGCCTCACCTGCTCCGCAGGGTAGCGACCGAGGGAATTCCGGTGATCCTCATTGCTCCGGATTGGCCTCTGCGTCACTGGTACGCCGATCTGGCACGTCTCGTCGCAGACGTTCCCTGGCGGTTACCAATGCAGGGGGACCTTCTGTCTCAAGGTCCTATATTTCATCCTGCTTTACAATCTCTGGCTTTAACGGCATGGTTATTGAAAGCCAGATGCTGAGAGACCGAGGTCTCTCGGATTCGGTCATTTCGACCATGTTAAGGGCACGGAAGTCTTCCTCCAGAAAGATCTATCACCGTACTTGGAGAGCTTACATCGCCATGTGCGAAGAGCTGGACTGGCGCCCACGAACGTATTCCGTTCCCAGAATCCTGCATTTTCTGCAGCGTGGCGTGACCCAAAAGCTCGCTTTGAGTACCATTATGGGTCAGATTTCGGCCTTGGCCATCTTCTTTCAGCGACCGCTGGCGGGTCATCCCTTGGTTAGCACCTTTGTGCAGGGGGTTTGCCATGTGCTCCCCCTGTCAAGCCTCCTCTCCCCCCGTGGGATCTGAATTTGGTGCTCTCGGTTCTCCAGGAACCTCCCTTTGAGAATATTAGAGATATTCCCCTCTTGACCTTGTCTCAGAAGGTGGCCTTCTTGGTGGCCATTACTTCCATTAGACGAGTGTCTGAGTTGGCGGCCTTGTCCTGCAAGTCGCCCTTTTTGGTCATCCATAAGGATAAGGCGGTGTTGCGTCCGCGACCTTCTTTTCTGCCAAAGGTGGTCTCGGCCTTCCACTTAAATGAGGACATTGTCCTCCCGTCCTTGTGTCCTCACCCATCGCATCCCAGAGAGTTTGCGCTTCACACTTTGGATGTGGTACGAGCCTTGCGGGTGTACCTGTCTGCTACTGCCTCTATTCGGAAGTCTGACTCACTATTTGTGGCTGTCTCTGGTCCAAAACAGGGCCAAGCGGTTTCGTCTGCCACCATTTCTAGGTGGATCAGACAAACCGTCATTCAAGCTTATGCTCTCAAGGGGCGGGCGCCTTCCTTTCCGGTTACGGCACATTCCACCAGGGCAATTGGTGCTTCCTGGGCTTTCCGACATCAAGCGTCGGTTGCACAAGTGTGCAAGGCGGCGACCTGGTCGTCTGTTCATACCTTTTCTAAATTTTATAAGGTTGATGTGGCTGCATCTTCGGATGCTTCCTTCGGCCGCAAGGTGTTGCAGGCCGCTGGTTGATGTTGCAACTCCTCCGTTGAGGAGCTCTGCCTTGTTTGGAGTGAAGTTTTTGGTTTTCCATTTATACTGCTCCCATCCCTCTTGACACTGCTTTGGGACATCCCACGTGTAAAGGTGTATAAGACACGCTGTGTCAGTCCATGGATGACAAGAGAAAATAGGATTTTTGTACTCACCGTAAAATCCGTTTCTCTGGCATCCATGGACTGACACAGCACCCACCCTTCTTTTCGAGTTTGTACTGCTTTGTTACGAACTGAGGTCTGCTGACTGCAGTGGGAGGGTTATGCCGGAGGGACCGCCCCCCTGGGCGGGGCTGTTCAGCTCTGGCTGTTTAGAATGTATGTATAACATCTCACATTCTGCCTAGGTCTTCTCCTGCAAGCAGGGACATAACCCACGTGTAAAGGTGTATAAGACACGCTGTGTCAGTCCATGGATGCCAGAGAAACGGATTTTACGGTGAGTACAAAAATCCTATTATTACTTCCATTCCCAACGTTGCTGAACTGTTTTGTCCTTAATTTACATCAAAGTGTTAGTAAAGCTGACTATAACTGTTTTTAAAAATGTTACCTCCCCCCTTCCTCCTACCTATACTGCATAGCCATGATCTGTGTACTTACCTTTTTTTTTAATCCGGTCCAGTATTGCAATTCAGCAGCTCTGGCTACCCTATGTAAGGGAGCACTCGACAACTGCTATGATTTCCCCCAGCCGTGACGTCACCCTTAGGCTCCCATGGCCCAACAGTTGTCGGCGATCCCTCCTTTTCCCTGCAAAATCTGCTCTTGGACACAGGGGAGCCGGAGCTCCTGGATCACTAGACCAGATTTAAAATAGGTAAGTACATAGATCTTTTGAAACCGGGTATGCATGACATGTAGGAGGAGGGGGGAGGCAGCATTTTTTAAGAATAATTATAGTTAGCCTTTTCTTCAAATATCTTTACCAATGACTATAAATTTGTATTCCGTTATCAGTATGTAAAGCTTTTTTGAACATACAACATACTCTCCCTACTGAGGAAAAGAGGAGAAGACTTGCATGCATGACATGGCAGGATTTGCTACGCATTTCAGTCTGTATCCCCTTCTGCCCTCTGAATTATGAATGTTTCCTGCTGCCCATACTGAATCATTTAAAAGTCGACACTAATGAAAAGATTAATGTTTATCATTCCAGTTAAATCATTCAAAAGCAAGGCTACTGTAAAGCTTTTGATTTAATCTCCTATTAAAATGGGAAAAATGGTTTTAGACCTTGTGATATAATGGTTATTCCGATTGAAAACAAAGTTTTCTGTTTTTGTTTCGAAATTTCCATTTTTCTTCTATGCATCTTGTGAAAAGTAACAACAGATAATAATTCTCTAAAATAGTAGAACCAGCTACAATATAGCACTTCAACAAGCATTCTTTGATAAAACACAAATAATAAGCTTTGAAATTATAATACTAATATAACCTCCCGCTTCTCATTTCTGACTTTCTACATCCTCTGTCTTATTGCTGCCTTCATTTCTGTATATCTTTCCTTCTCTTATCAAATACTTAAAAGAGAAGTATGGGATTTGTGCTGCATCTGTCGATGCAGCATCTGTCCGCCGTTGGCTCAAACACTGAGAACCGAGCGATTAAACACCGTCAATTACTCGGTTCTCACAGCTGCCTGAGCAGAGAGCTGGTCACTACTGGCAGTCACCATCCTCTGCTCTGCCCCCCCTTCCCTCCCCCCAATGCTCACTAGAGCGCTGGGCTGTGGAGGGGGCAGTAGCGCCCAGCTCACTGAGGCCCTGAGATGAGTGCCGGTCCAGGTATGTGCGCGGGTCCCAACTTCATTGTTGGGATCTTGCCCGAGCCTGAACCGGCCCTGTGACATCAGCTGACAGCAGGCTTCAGCTCGCTGTCTGCTGAAAACAGATCACAGGAGTGCAGAAAGAACTGCACTCTTGTGATCCATAGGAGAAGTACAGACAAACAAGCTTTGGCTGTACTTTTTTAAAAGGATACGTTCAGCTTTGGAACGTGTTACATATGTCACCCATATTTAGGGCCAATTGAAACGAGATCTGAGTGCAGTGTGATTTCAGCCTACTCATTTAAATGAGCTGAAATCACACCGAACCGCACCGGAACTGGATCGCATGGTACTACCATGCGATCCAGTGCAGGCAAATGCACTGCGTTTGTGACCTGCATTGGGGGTATCAATAAGGTAAAGAAGAACTATGGGCAATGCTTCTTTTTTTTTTTCCTTTTTTTTTTTAGATTGAATGAGGGAGGGCATAACCACTGTTGGTTTTTGTCATCTGTGCCTTATTGGGGAGATATCCCTTCACTTCCTATCCCATAGCAAAAACAGGGATTGAGAGGAAATCCCTGTAAATTAAGGGAATCCATTAGGGAACCCCAGGTCACTGGAACTATATATTTCCTGGGGGCAACCCAAAATTTGGTATTTTCTTTTACCTTCACTTTCAATGATAATGGTAAACAGGACAAATAGAGGGTGAGTCTCCCTACTGGGGGCACAGACAACAATAAAAACCTTTAGTTGTACATTAAAGCGGAGCTCCGCCGAAAAAAAAATATTAAAAGCCAGCAGCTACAAATACTGCAGCTGCTGACTTTTAATATTAGGACACTTACCTGTCCTGGAGTCCAGCGACGTCCACAGCAGAGGATGAGCAATCGCTCGTCACTCTGCTGCCCCCACCGCCATCCTCGGTGAGGGAACCAGGAAGTGAAGCCTTGCAGCTTCACTGCCCGGTTCCCTACGGCGCATGCGCGAGTCGCGCTGCACCGTTCTGACTGGTCCCCGTGTGTTCTGGGAGCCGAGTGTCTCCCAGAACACAACGGGTATTCTGTGGGAAGTGACGTACTTCCCGCAGATTTCCCGCAGAGAGGAATCCCGGATGTGGGTGAAAATACCTGTCTTAGACAGGTATCTTCACCCCCCTCCCCCCTGAAAGGTGTCAATTGTGACATCGGAGGGGGGGAGGGTTCCGATGAGTGGAAGTTCCACTTTAGTGTGGAGCTCCGCTTCAACTCTGACATCTGCTGCAGATCGCACCTGCAGTGCGTTTAGAATGCAGTGTGGGAAACGCGCACGGAACTTCTGGTGCGAACTGGCCCTTAATGTAACATGTTTTAGCTTCTACCTCCTTTCCCCCCAATCCCCTTTCCCTGTGACAGTAGGCAGGGGTTCTTCTCCCCCTAACCTGCTGCCGCTTTTTAAAAACAGCATGGATGTGAGAGGCTCCGCCCACACAGCCGTAATAACTCATTCACGGTTTCCTGCGAATGAATAAACTACAAGTACCTGTACTATCTTCCACCGTGGCACATGGACTTGTAGTTTCAAAGGGCTGCGGGATGATGAGCTCCCTTCGTTTACCGACATGTCCTCCTGCTTTCAAACAGAAAGCCTGTACAGAGGTACGGGCTGGAAGACATGTCTGAAGGAACCCACATTGCACCCATACGTAATCTATTGATCGCGGGTGCATTGCTTTCCAAACTCCTGCCGGTAAAAATAATAAATAGAAAAAAAAATTCTGCAATAATTTGTGCATTTATACATTTTTACTATAAGGCCTCATGCCCACGGACGTTTTTACAGCTGCGTTTTTTACAGCTTAAAAATGCCTGTGCATGTTATTGTATAATTTTTTATTAATTTTTTTTGAAAAAAAAAAAAAAAAAAGTCGGAGCTGAAAAACGCGACCGCGGCGTTTGTGCGCGTTTTTGAGCGTTTTTTGACGCTCACGTTTTTTTCTGCCTAATTCTGACGCTGAGGAACGCACTGGTCCTGGGTTTTTTTTACTGCTTAAAAACGCCTATGCTATTTGCAGCTCAAAAACGCCTAGGTGGGCATGAAGCTATAGACTAACATGGACAGGCGTTTTTAAGCTGTAAAAAACGCTTAAAAACGCAGCTGTAAAAATGTCCATGGGCATGAGGCCTAAAGGTGTACTTATTCTTTGATTTGTATGTATATTCTCTTATGTCTTCTGCATCCGCCTTCCTATGGGTCACCTCAAAAGGTCTGGGCATGTGACCTGTGTTGTGATATAAAAAGTATGGCCTTGCCTTTATCATGCAAAAGTTTACAACTTGACATTTTAATGAAACAGAATAAGTAAACTCTAGACAAACATTTAAATACATAATGAAATACATTCTAAAGAGCTGTTTTACCTGCCAAATATTTTCTGTACTGCAGTAAAGTAACAAAACTAGGTCTTGTCCCTGTCGCAGCCTATGATTGGACAGTAAGGCAGCAGTAGCACAATCAAGAGCTTATCTGTAACTTACAAAAGGAAAAGGGAAGGGATCAGTCTGTTTAGGACAGACAAAAAGCGGTTACTATAGGCAACAGATTGTAGATCCGAAGACGGAAATGATTTTAGAATTAATCATTTATTCCTATTATCATTTTAAAAACATATTGTGAGGGGGTTAGCTCGGCAGCGGGTGTGTGTGACCCCCAGGATGGGCTCCCCACACAAAACAGGCCCAGCAAACGGAGGTTGTGGTTTTCAAAATCAAAAAGGTGTGGTTTATTTTCTATTTACAGTGACAAAACACAGCAAAGCAAAAGAAACATAAACAAAATAAATCCTGGTCAACTTGACCTCTGACTAAACATACAGGTTTCCTAACTAACAACTGGGATCAGCCTAGTGCTGTCCTAGTCCCTAAGTCCCTGGTTTTAAATGTCCAAGCAAATAGCCACACAGGCTTTGTCTCACCGCACAGGGGTTCACTCTCCCTAGACAGTCCACACAGGTCTGGTTCCAGGCATGAGCTAACATCTAATGAAGCTGGGAGTTCTTATAGAGGCCTAAATGAGCTGACAAGCTTCAGCTGGTCTCATCAACTCCCTGTCTGCACGACGCCCAGCCCTCTCCCTAGAGGTATGAGTCATCCATGAGCCCACTAGCCTTATACAACTCTCCACCTAGTTGTATAAGTCGGCGTAAAGCCTGAATCTGGGCGAAATATATCTACCCCCCTGGATGCAACCAGGTGACTTTACCTTCCTGCTGTCACATACCCCCCCCCCTCTTGTTTTAACCTCGGGGTTGGAACACCAGCAATCAGGCATTCATGTACTCGAGACAAAGCATCCACATTCCCCATTTGAACGCCAGGGCGATGCTTTACTGTGAAGTTGAATTCCTGGAGGGCCAGGAACCACCTATTCACTCTTCTATTTGTTTCCTTGTTTTGAGCCATCCACTTTAACGGAGCGTGATCCGTAACCATGTCAAAGTGCCTACCTAGCAGGTAGTACCGAAGGGAATCTAGAGCCCACTTCACCGCTAAACACTCCTTTTCAACGGTGGCGTAATTTACCTCATGGGACTTCAACTTCCTGCTGAGGTAAATGACTGGGTGCTCTTCCCCGTTCCAGACCTGGGACAATACTGCTCCTAACCCCACATCTGACGCATCACTTTGTACGACAAAGTCTTTAGAGAAGTCGGGTGAGTACAACACTGGCTGGCTACATAAGGCTTGTTTCAAGAATTGGAATGCTGCCTCAGCCTCGGGGGTCCATTTAATCATGACCGACCCTTTCCCCTTCGTCAGGTTGGTTAGGGGCACAGCCTTAGAAGCAAAGTGGGGAATGAATCGCCGATAATACCCAGCGATTCCCAGAAAGGCTCGTACCTGCTTCTTGCTGTTGGGACGTGGCCAACTCTGGATGGCCTCGACTTTGTTGAGTTGGGGTTTTATTACTCCCCTCCCAATGGTGTACCCAAGATATTTGGCCTCCTCCTGCCCAATGGTACAC
Source organism: Rana muscosa (assembly GCA_029206835.1). Classification (NCBI taxonomy): domain Eukaryota; kingdom Metazoa; phylum Chordata; class Amphibia; order Anura; family Ranidae; genus Rana; species Rana muscosa. The sequence continues at coordinate 273,286,167 of CM055127.1, forward strand.
TTCTTGGGGTTAGCCGTAAACCCCGCTTCCCGAACAGAGTCCAGGACTGCTTGCACTTTTGGCAGATGTGAGGCCCAATCTGTGCTATGGACAATTACGTCATCCAGGTAAGCCGCAGCATACTTCCGATGGGGCCTCAGCATCTGGTCCATTTTCCGCTGGAATGTGGCCGGCGCATTCTGTAACCCGAACGGCATTCTTTTATATTGGAACGCCCCGTCTGGGGTTACAAATGCGGTTTTCTCTTTGGCCGACTTGGCCAGGGGGATTTGCCAATACCCTTTTGTGAGGTCAAGAGTCGTCATGTATCGGGCTGTTCCCAGCCGGTCGATCAACTCATCTATACGTGGCATGGGGTAGGTGTCAAATTTTGTAACTTTGTTCAACTGACGAAAATCGTTACAAAATCGCCAGCTCCCATCCGGTTTAGGCACCAACACGATGGGACTAGACCAATCACTTTGGGACTCCTCTATCACCCCTAAGTTCAGCATTTTCTGTACTTCCTCCCGTATTGCCTCCCGTCGAGCCTCTGGGATCCGATAGGGTTTTAACTTCACCCTTTCACCGGGCGGGGTAATGATGTCATGCTCTACCCCAGATGTTTGTCCCGGCAGCTCAGAGAATACCTCCTTGTTGCGAAGCACAAACTCCTTAACCTCCTGTTGTTGGGGTTGTGACAAGGTGGCTGCTATTCCAACCTCAGGAATCACGCAACCAGTTTGAGCTGGTGACCAAGTGTCTGCGACTAGGGACTCTCTATCCCTCCAGGCTTTCAACAGATTAACGTGATAGATCTGTTCGGGCTTTCCCCTTCCTGGTTGTCTGACCTTGTAATTCACTTCGCTCACTTTTTCCATTATCTCGTAGGGGCCTTGCCATTTGGCAAGGAATTTACTTTCAACCGTAGGGACAAGTACCAATATCCTATCCCCCGGGGAAAAGGTACGGGTCTTGGCTCCACGGTTGTACACTCTCTGCTGTGCCAACTGCGCTTGGGCCAAATGTTCCTTCACGATGGGCATTACCTGTGCAATTCGATCTTGCATCAGGGCGACATGCTCAATCACACTCCTGTGGGGAGAACTCTCACTTTCCCAAGTTTCCTTGGCAATATCCAACAGCCCTCTTGGGTGTCTCCCATACAGTAACTCAAAGGGGGAGAATCCCGTAGAGGATTGGGGCACCTCCCTAATAGCAAACATCAAATAAGGAAGTAAACAGTCCCAATCCTTTCCATCTCTATCCACCACTTTCTTCAACATTTGTTTTAGGGTTTTGTTGAATCTTTCAACCAGCCCATCGGTTTGGGGGTGATACACAGACGTACGCAATTGCGTCACTTTGAACAATTTACACAGCTCTTTCATAACCCGGGACATAAAGGGTGTACCTTGGTCCGTAAGCAGTTCTTTACAAATACCCACCCGGCTAAAAACAAGAGATAGCTCTTTGGCTATGGTTTTGGCCGAGGTATTTCGGAGAGGGATCGCTTCTGGATAACGGGTGGCATAGTCCATTGTAACTAATATGTACTGGTGCCCCCTAGCGGACTTGATTATAGGACCTACCAAATCCATGGCGATCCTCTCAAACGGGACCTCAATGATGGGTAGAGGGACCAGCGGGCTACGGAAATGTGGCATCGGGGCCAACCTCTGACACACAGGGCAGGAGGAACAATAATTTTCTACGTCCTTCATCACCCCCGGCCAATAGAATCTCTGTAATACCCTCTCTCGGGTTTTCTCTGTCCCCAGATGACCTCCAAGAATGTGCCCATGGGCCAACTCCAACACCAACTTCCTGTAAGGTTTGGGCACCACAAGCTGCTCAACGGTTTCTTCTGCCCTTTTTGCCACCCGATACAGTAGGTCCTTCTCTACGCTGAAGTATGGGTAAGTGCAGGTATTATCTGGGTTCACTAACTCGCCATCTATTTTCACTACGTTTTCCCGTGCCTTTATTAGGGCGGGGTCTTTCAACTGTTCTGTGGCAAAGTTTTCCCTGTGAACCTCAAGATCAGAAAACTCCACAGACGGTAGGTTTTCGTCTGAGGAGGTGGGCTCCTCTCCAGTTTCTTGAGTCTCCCCTGCCAATACTGATAAGGGAAATTCCGGAGAGTCCTCACCACTCTCAGGGGAGTTCTGGCTATCACATTCCTGGTACATAGGGGCACCAGTGAGGGGCTCAGGATCATCCCACAGTTCCCAGAACTTCGGAAAATCCCTTCCCACAATGGCGTCATGCGGTAACTGAGATACTAAGCCCACTGGATGAGAGAGGGTACCTTTGGGGGTCTCGAAACACACTGTAGTCACTGGATACTCTCGGGTGTCCCCATGCACACAAATAACAGCTACCTTGCTATTCCCAGAGACCTCTGTTTTAACTAACTCAGCCTTTATCAGGGTCACAAGGCTACCTGAATCCAGCAATACCACAACATTTCTACCATTAACACACATTTTGCATAAATGTTTCTCAGTTCCTCGAATGGCAGTGCATGCGACTGTCGCACACAGCGACTGACGTCTGCCCGTCAGAAAGTCACACTGCATGGGTTCCTCCACAACCGGGCAATTGGCTGCAATATGTCCCGCTTGCCGGCAGCGGTAGCAAACGATCCTTCTTGCCGCCTCTTGAGCCGCTGATTTCCCAGGCTGTTCTCGCCAAACTTGGGGTAGAGCTCCCACCCTCTCACTCTCTCCACCCTCACCCCTTGGAATCCTCTTATCCGCCCCTGGGGATGGTCTGGTCTTAGGGTGGAAAGTCCGAGTGTCTCTGGAAGAGGCCGTCAGGTTCTCTGTAGCCAAGTATTTCTCCACACGATCCACAAGACCATCGGCCGTCTCTGGGTCTCCATGGCTTACCCACTTTTGGATGGCAGTAGGAAGAGCTCTCAAAAACCGATCCATTACAACACGTTCCACAATCTTTGGTGCGGACAAAGTCTCTGGCTGTAGCCACTTTCTGCTCAGGTGAATGAGATCATACATTTGAGACCTGGGGGGTTTTCCAAGCTGGAAAGTCCAGTTATGCACACGCTGAGCCCGGACAGCCTGGGTGACACCCAGCCTTGCCAATATTTCAGCTTTTAGCATCACATAGTCTTTTGCTTGGTTAGGCTCTAGGTCATAGTAAGCTTTCTGCGATTCACCAGTTAACAGAGGAGCCACCAGTCCAGCCCACTGCTCCTCAGGCCACTTTTCTCTTTCAGCGGTCCTTTCAAATGTGGTCAAAAATACCTCTGGATCATCCTCTCCAGTCATTTTTGTCAATAAACGACTCACCCCAAAGGACGCGGTATTAGTGGGACGGCTTTCCTCACTGGTCTGCGGACGTTGCTGCATTACTGCTTCCATCTGTTGTTGTAGTCTCTGCTCTTGCTTCTGCAACAGGTCTATGAAGCGGGCCTCAGATTGCTGCTGGGCTCGTTGCTGAGCCTCCAGACTCTGTTGCAAAGTTGCGTTTGTCTGCTGCTGGGCTGCAAGGCTCTGTTGATGAGCTTGCTGCTGGGCTGCGAAGTTCTGTTGTTGAGCTGCAAGGCTCTGTTGATGAGCTGCAAGGCTCTTTTGCAAACCTGCATTTGTCTGCTGTTGATTGGCATTTGCTAGAGCCAGCTGCTTCAGTATCTCCTCCATGCTGGCTTAAAAAAAAACTGCCACTGGTTCTCCACCAACTGTGAGGGGGTTAGCTCGGCAGCGGGTGTGTGTGACCCCCGGGATGGGCTCCCCACACAAAACAGGCCCAGCAAACGGAGGTTGTGGTTTTCAAAATCAAAAAGGTGCGGTTTATTTTCTATTTACAGTGACAAAACACAGCAAAGCAAAAGAAACATAAACAAAATAAATCCTGGTCAACTTGACCTCTGACTAAACATACAGAAAAAAGAAAAAAGAAAAAAAGAAAAAAGAAGGGTCTGGTGTCACCAGTGACACACCTCCATCCCTGAATTTCATGAAAAAAAGAGAGATTCGCCCTTGGGACTTTGAGTGAGGTGAGCACTGTTAGGCCAATAAAAAAATCGCAAGAATAATTGCAGTGTATATTTATTCAGGTAAAAAGCAGTACATACATTAATGTCATGAACATGGGCCAATTCATACAAAATACAAGACCAATATAAATTAGGTAAAATGATATTACGAGTATCTGACAGTAATTATGTAAACACATAGGCATCAAAAGTAACCCGACGCGTTTCGCGAGGCTTGGCTCGCTCTTCAGGGGTGGATGCACGTAGTGTACCTAAAATGAGAGTGATATAGTATAAAGCATGATATGAAGGCACAGGGGGGGGGGGGGCCTTGAATATGGAAAACCCCATACTCACCACTGGACATTGCCAAAAGACAGCGGGGGTGAAGCTCAAGCGGCGGCAGCGACTGTCTCACCAGGGAGCTGAGGAGGCGGAGCCAAACAAAGCTCCAAATCGGAGTCAAACGGAAGGAAGGCCCAGCATGGATGGAATAGGTGTAACCCCAAGAGTGTCAGTGAATCCAAGAGGAATGTTGGCTCTAAATATAAATATGTATATTGAATAATTAAAATATGGGAGTATACGAGTATATGGTAACATATGTGTCTTTGCATGTATAAAAGACATGAGCCAAGAATGGTTAGAGTATGGAGACTGAGGGGGAGAGTGAAAAAATACCAGATTGACTAGTATGATTAAGGAAAGATCAGAGAGAAAAGTAATAAGTGAAAGAGAGTGTGAATGGAATGAAATACAGGTGTGTAATGAGGACTGTGATGAGAAAACAAGTTGCATGTAAATGCTTGCAGCGAGTAATATATAAACATATAAAAGTATACCTTGGTGAAGTAGGTCTAAGAGTAGTAAATTCCAAGGGAAGGACCTGCACTTGTGTGTCTGTCCTCAGTGAAAGAAAGCAAACAATGAGATCCATGCTGTGCAAACCTCCAATATATACCCCTGAAGGGGCCTGAGAGGCTCCGCCCCCAACACCATGTGCAAATGACCAGCAAACGAGTGCCTAAACCCACCAACCATCAAAAAGGCGGTGTGTGAGCCAAGACACTCCCAGGACCATCTTGATGGTAGTAATGCCTGCAGCCACAGCGATGCTGCAAAATCGCAGACATCGCGCGGCCGACGCATTAACATGGTGCCGATGTGCAAGTGGCCCCGTCCGCTCAAAAAGGGCAGGCGGGGACAGCAGGGGACAAAGGTCCCCCTTGTAATGCACATCGCAGCTCCCAGGGAGAAATGAAGTAGCACCGCCGCCAACAGAGAACACCACACCAGCTGGATTGGGATAAAAGTCCAATGCGAGATGTTATTGGATATGTTGGAATAACAAATGGCTAGTGCATGATAAAAATGTAAAATCCATACATATATGTATGTTTTTGTTTTTATTGGCGAGTGTGACCGCAGACCAGTTTTGGGCTATTGGGTGTCTTCCACCCGGGTATCTTTGAGAAAAAAGAAAAAAGAAGGGTCTGGTGTCACCAGTGACACACCTCCATCCCTGAATTTCATGAAAAAAAGAGAGATTCGCCCTTGGGACTTTGAGTGAGGTGAGCACTGTTAGGCCAATAAAAAAATCGCAAGAATAATTGCAGTGTATATTTATTCAGGTAAAAAGCAGTACATACATTAATGTCATGAACATGGGCCAATTCATACAAAATACAAGACCAATATAAATTAGGTAAAATGATATTACGAGTATCTGACAGTAATTATGTAAACACATAGGCATCAAAAGTAACCCGACGCGTTTCGCGAGGCTTGGCTCGCTCTTCAGGGGTGGATGCACGTAGTGTACCTAAAATGAGAGTGATATAGTATAAAGCATGATATGAAGGCACAGGGGGGGGGGCCTTGAATATGGAAAACCCCATACTCACCACTGGACATTGCCAAAAGACAGCGGGGGTGAAGCTCAAGCGGCGGCAGCGACTGTCTCACCAGGGAGCTGAGGAGGCGGAGCCAAACAAAGCTCCAAATCGGAGTCAAACGGAAGGAAGGCCCAGCATGGATGGAATAGGTGTAACCCCAAGAGTGTCAGTGAATCCAAGAGGAATGTTGGCTCTAAATATAAATATGTATATTGAATAATTAAAATATGGGAGTATACGAGTATATGGTAACATATGTGTCTTTGCATGTATAAAAGACATGAGCCAAGAATGGTTAGAGTATGGAGACTGAGGGGGAGAGTGAAAAAATACCAGATTGACTAGTATGATTAAGGAAAGATCAGAGAGAAAAGTAATAAGTGAAAGAGAGTGTGAATGGAATGAAATACAGGTGTGTAATGAGGACTGTGATGAGAAAACAAGTTGCATGTAAATGCTTGCAGCGAGTAATATATAAACATATAAAAGTATACCTTGGTGAAGTAGGTCTAAGAGTAGTAAATTCCAAGGGAAGGACCTGCACTTGTGTGTTTGTCCTCAGTGAAAGAAAGCAAACAATGAGATCCATGCTGTGCAAACCTCCAATATATACCCCTGAAGGGGCCCGAGAGGCTCCGCCCCCAACACCATGTGCAAATGACCAGCAAACGAGTGCCTAAACCCACCAACCATCAAAAAGGCGGTGTGTGAGCCAAGACACTCCCAGGACCATCTTGATGGTAGTAATGCCTGCAGCCACAGCGATGCTGCAAAATCGCAGACATCGCGCGGCCGACGCATTAACATGGTGCCGATGTGCAAGTGGCCCCGTCCGCTCTGACTAAACATACAGGTTTCCTAACTAACAACTGGGATCAGCCTAGTGCTGTCCTAGTCCCTAAGTCCCTGGTTTTAAATGTCCAAGCAAATAGCCACACAGGCTTTGTCTCACCGCACAGGGGTTCACTCTCCCTAGACAGTCCACACAGGTCTGGTTCCAGGCATGAGCTAACATCTAATGAAGCTGGGAGTTCTTATAGAGGCCTAAATGAGCTGACAAGCTTCAGCTGGTCTCATCAACTCCCTGTCTGCACGACGCCCAGCCCTCTCCCTAGAGGTATGAGTCATCCATGAGCCCACTAGCCTTATACAACTCTCCACCTAGTTGTATAAGTCGGCGTAAAGCCTGAATCTGGGCGAAATATATCTACCCCCCTGGATGCAACCAGGTGACTTTACCTTCCTGCTGTCACAATATGTAAAAGGAAAACATATGAAAGTGCAGTATTAATATCAAAAAGTAAATGGTCATACAGTATATAGGTTAATTGAAAACATCTAATGGACAGACAGGACTAACAAATAACTAAACATGTAACAACACACTTGTCCGGACGTGTGGTTCGGTCTTGTATAAGTATGTAACCCAGAAAGGAAATATTATTATTTTGTATATTGATTACCGTCCACCAGGGAATATAGGGTAATCTGGACCACCTACTAATAAGTGGATTTGTTTATTAAGGTCGAATGGGTTTAACATTAAATATAAGGCTGAACCTGATGGAGTGGGAAAGGGAAACCGGGGAAGGGGGGTAGTAGCGCTGGGGGGATGTATTGGGACTGGCACAAATCAAAGTAGATGACCCAAGTGCAGTATTGGCATTAGGTACATGGTGGAAATCCACTGGTGGAAATGTTCCCTGAAGGTTGAAGAGGTTAATTGATGCTTATGAAGGGGCTATTGTATTAGCACAATGATAGTAGACAAATGTCCTCCGGTAGTGGCTGTCAGAGAAAGTTCATCAATATGATGGTAATACAGTTGTCAGTGACATTTTAACAGCATTGCTCTGGTATACACATATCAGCAGTGTGAAATTAGTCTCTAATCATTGTCTGCAGCTCAACTTCAACCTATGAGTCAAAGTACATTACCATTGGGCGCCTTTGTGTTGGAACTGAGTTTGGCCAGTTCTTATTTTAAGTGGGTCCCAAGTTACCTTATATTTGGCGGCTGATATGAAGATGTTGTTTCGGTCATACCTATTCCTTGTGTTGGCCGTCGACCCGAACGGATATCGGGATAAGGTCCCCCGGGCGCTACCTGCACCGGTATCAAGAAGGATCCTGTATGGCTGCTTTAGTAGTGCCTGATGTCAGTTGCCGCGGTCGTGGCCGCTATCGTGAATGCTGGCTAGGACTTACGTTCTCTGAGCCATGTCGATCCACCCACTCCTTTCAAAACAACGTCACGTGACTGTGTGGGATATGACGTCAACGCGTTTCGCCGTGCTCTGTGGCGTAGCTTCGTCTGTAACTTAGCTCTCTCCTCCTGCTGCTTCTCCTTTTCCCAATCTTCGCTCTGCTGCACAGGGGATTGCAAACACCTGATAGCAACTCAAACTCAGACGCTTATGCCCCGTACACACGATCCGAATATCGTACGACAGATCGTACGACTTTTTTCGCTTATTAGTCGCAAGTAAAATTAAATAGGTTATTAAAGTCACGAAAATTCTCGTATGACAGAAAAAAAAATCGGAAGTGATGTCATGTGTTGTAATGTATTTGTATTGTATTTTCAGACGACAACTGTACTGACTAAACGAAAATCGTAGGATTTGTTATCGTGCGAGGAAAATTTTCGTGCATGTCCGATAAAATAATATCGGATGAACTGTCATAATCGGCTCTCGAAGCTCTGTACTAACGATCCGATTATCGTACGATTCTTCCTCGGACAACATTTTTCGTACGATATTCGGATCGTGTGTACGGGGCTTTACGCTGGTTTCAGTATCTTCTTGAATTGGTATTTCTGTATCTGCCTAGTGCATAGCTTTAATAAGTTTAACTTCCCAGTTTAAAACTGGCATACTGGTCTTAAAAAAGGCGTCCCAATTGGAGACTACATAATTCATATGTATAAATATATCCACAATCAATATAATGATATGGCAAATGATTTATTGCAAGGACTGCGCAAAGGACAAACAGACATCAGTGGCAAATGGAGGCAAAATATGACTTAACCATGGGTTTAAGTAGTTTGTGCCTTAGTAAGTAATTACAAAGTTTGTCAGGTTAAAAAACGAGTTTAACCAATAAAACGTAGATCATTTAACTTAAAGGGGTTGTAAAGGTTCGTTTTTTATTTTCTAAATAGGTTCCTTTAAGCTAGTGCATTGTTGGTTCACTTACCTTTTCCTTCGATTTCCCTTCTAAATGTTTTTTTTCTTTGTCTGAATTTCTCACTTCCTGTTTCTCCTCACTAAACTTCACACCATCATCCGAGTGGTGTGGAGTCAGCCAGAACAGCTTACTGAACAGCTTACTGAGGAGGAACAGGAAGTGAGAAATTCAGACAAAGAAAACAAAGAAAAATTTACAAGGGAAATCAAAGGAAAAGGTAAGTGAACCAACAATGCACGAGCTTAAAGGAACCTATTTAGAAAATAAAAAACGAACCTTTACAACCCCTTTAAAGAGGTTGTAAACTTCTGACATGAAAAATGGACATAGAATATTCTTCTATAGTGTAAACTTGTCTTAATCCAAAGTACTGAGTGAGTTTAACTGTCTGACGATGCTGATTAGAAACAGACAGGTTGGATTGAATGGGACAATATGCTACATGCCAAGGCTGCTGTTATAAATCATGGGGCCCAGCCTGCAGGCAGCCATTAGAAATAGTGGGGCCTGTAAATCAGCGGTTTTTTTATGTGGCTGAAGCTTCCTGGAGCTGGGCGCAGGGGCCTACGTTACACTTTGGGGCTCCATTGCAGGATGGCTGGTCCGAGTACACTACGCTTATGCAGAGAGGACACAGACACAGTCCACTCTCCTCTCTCTGTTTACACCCAACTGCCATCCGATCCAATACACCACAACACGGATGGGGAACAAATCCCCAATATATTTTTAGCGGACAGAATCGAATCGGATGTCGGCGGGTGTCAACAGACACATATCTGTTGACACCCGTTGCTCCATAGAGGAGCCACAGAATCGCCATTTATAGTACAGCCACAGAATAGCCATATACTGTACATGGTGCCTGCCTGTGCACCCGCCGCTGGAATTCCACACTAGCTCCTGCAGCCACCTCTCACTCCCACCCAGACTTTTCGGAGTATCACTCCGCCTAGGAAAGGCTGTGGGCTGCCACGGCCAGATGGAGCATTAATTTTAGTATCAGGACCTGCAGCGCCAGCTTGACTGCATGCCCCAAAAAAAAAAAAAAAAGTCCCCTCACTGCTCCCACCTCCTGGGCCCCTCTGCCAAACTGATGGGGCTCAGGTAAATACAGTGTCTTAAAAAAGTATTTATACCCCTTGAAATTTTCCACATTTGTCACGTTACAACCAAAAACGTAACCGTATTTTATTGGGATTTTATGTCATAGACCAACACAATGTGGCACATAATTGTGAAGTGGAAGTAAAATGATAAAATGGTTTTCCAAATTTTTTGCAAATAAATATGTGAAAAGTGTGGCGTGCATTTGTACTCAGCCCCCTTTACTCTGATACCCCCAACTAAAATCTAGTGGAACCAATTGCCTTCAGAAGTCACCAAATTAGTAAATAGAGTCCACCTGTGTGTAATTTAATCTCAGTATAAATACAGCTGTTCTGTGAAGCCCCCAGTGGTTTATTAAAGAACCTTAGTGAACAAACCGCATCATAAAGGCCAAGGAACAAACCACACAGGTCAGGGATAAAGTTGTGGAGAAGTTTGAAGCAGGGTTAGGTTATAAAAAAATATCCTAAGCTTTGAACATCTGACGGAGCACTGTTCAATTAATCATCCAAAAACGGAAAGAGTATGGCACAACTGCAACCCTAACAAGACATGGCCGTCCACCTAAACTGACAGGCCGGGCAAGAAGACCATTAATCAGAGAAGCAGACAAGAGGCCCATAGTAACGCTGGAGGAGCTGCAGAGATCCACAGCTCAGGTGGGAGAATCTGGCCTTTATGGATGAGTGGCAAGAACGACGCCATTGTTGAAAGTAAGCCATAAGAAGTCCCGATTGCAGTTTGCGAGAAACCATGCGGGGGACACAGCAAACATGTAGAAGTAGGTGTTCCGGTCAGATGATCACCCTGAACACACCATCCTCACCGTGAAACATGGTGGTGGCTGCATCATGTTGTGGGGATGCTTTTCTTCAGCAGGGAAAGGGAAGCTGGTCAGAGTTGATGGGAAGAAGGATGGAGTCAAATACAGGGCAATCTTCAAAGAAAAACAGAGTTTGCAAAAGACTTGAGACTGAGGCTGAGGTTCATCTTCAAGCAGGACAACGACCCTAAACATACTGCCAGAGCCACAATGGAATGGTTTAGATCAGGGGTGTCCAACTCAATTTCATTGTGGGCCGCATCAGCATTATGATTGTCCTCAAAAGGGCCAGTTGTGTCTGTAAGATTAGATGTCCAGCGCATCCCCTCCCCTTACATTAGATGTCAAGAGCCACCCTACCATCAGAAGTTGAGTCCCCTACTCTCCCTTACATCACAGTGCACCCCCTTTCTTTATGCTGCTGCTGGGTAGAAGCTGGATGCATTGCTTGAAAGCAGAAAGTAGGGGTCTGGAGGAGGACAAGAGGAGGGCTGGAGCTCTCCTGCAGCTGCAGGAGAAGTGTGAGAGCCACATGAAATGGCATGGAGGGCCGAATTCAGCCCGAGGGCCTTGTGTTTGACACCTGTGGTTTAGATCAAAGCATATTCATATGTTAGAATGGCCCAGTCAAAGTCCAGACCTAAATCCAATTGAGAATCTGTGGCAAGACTTGAAAATTGCTGTTCACAGATGCTCTCCATCCAATCTGACAGGGCTTGAGCAATTTTGAGAAGAGCAGGCAAAAATGTCACTCTCTAGATGTGTGAGGCCTGGTTCACACTGGGGCGACAAACGCTCCGACATTGGGAGCTCATGTCGCATGACATGTGAAAATCAATGTTTCCCTATGGGAGCCGTCCTAACTGGTCCGACACATGTCGGTCCGACTTTGAAAATGCTCCCTGTACTACTTTGGTCCGACTTTGATCCGACTTCAGCCCATTGACTATCATTGAAGTCGGATCAAAGTCGGACCGCAGTCTTGCATGGTCCGACTTTGGCATGCGACTTGTGCTCTGCTGATCTTGAGGGGGAACTCCAGGCCAAATTTTAAATAAAAAACCGGCATAGGTTCCCCCTACGGGAGAATACCAGGCCCTTGGGTCTGGTCTGGATTTGAACGGGCGCCCCTACGCCGAAAAAACGGCGTGGGGGTCCCCCCAAAATCCAAACCAGACCCTTATCCGAGCACACAACCTGGCAGGCCGCAGGGGAAGAGTGGGGGACGAGAGAGCGGCCCCCCCTCCCTCCTGAACCGTACCAGGCCGCATGCCCTCAACATGGGGGGTTTGGTGCTCTGGGGCAGGGGGGCGACCTGTGGCCCCCCCACCCCAGAGCACCCTGCCCCCATGTTGATGAGGACAGGGCCTCTTCCCGACAACCCTGGCCGTTGGTTGTCGGGGTCTGCGGGCGGGGGGCTTATCGGAATCCGGGAGCCCCCTTCAATAAGGGGGCCCCAGGATCCCGGCCCCCCCACCCTATGTGAATGAGTATGGGGTACATCGTACCCCTACCCATTCACCTGGTGGACAAAAAATTGCAATAAAAAAACACTACACGGGTTTTCAAAGTAATTTATTGCACAGCTCCGGGGGTCTTCTTCCGACTTCGGGGGTCTCCGGTTCTTCTCCCGCTCTCCGGTTCTTTCTTCCGCCGGGCCTCCGCTAACTTCTTTTTAGCTCTCTTGCTAACAGAGGCCCGGTCTTCCCGTTGTCTCGTCCGGCTCTCCGTTGTCCTTCTGCCGGCCCCTCCACTAACTTCTTTTCAGCTCTTTCGCTAGTGGAGGGGTCGGTCTTCCCGTGGTCGCCGTCGGCTTCTTCTTCCCTCTTCTCCTTCTCGATGTTGACGCGTCGCTTCTTCCCGCTGTAATACTGGCTCTCCGCTCTGCTCCGCATTAATATAGGCTTCTCATGACGTCACAGTCACATGTTCCAGGGCACATGGCCCCGGAGCATGTGACTGTGACGTCATGGGAACATGTGACTGTGACGTCATGAGAAGCCTATATTAATGCGGAGCGGAGCGGAGAGCCAGTATTACAGCGGGAAGAAGCGATGCGTCAACATCGAGGAGGAGAAGAGGGAAGAAGAAGCCGACGGCGACGACGGGAAGACCGGCCCCTCCACTAGCGAAAGAGCTACCAAGAAGTTAGTGGAGGGGCCGGCAGAAGGACAACGGAGAGCCGGACGAGACAACGGGAAGACCGGGCCTCTGTTAGCAAGAGAGCTAAAAAGAAGTTAGCGGAGGCCCGGCGGAAGAAAGAACCGGAGAGCGGGAGACGACACCGGAGACCCTCGAAGTCGGAAAAGACCCCCGGAAGTCGGAAGAAGACCCCCGGAGCTGTGCAATAAAGTACTTTGAAAACCTGTGTAGTGTTTTTTTATTGCAATTTTTGTCCACCAGGTGAATGGGTAGGGGTACGATGTACCCCATACTCATTCACATAGGGTGGGGGGGCCGGGATCCGGGGGCCCCCTTATTGAAGGGGGCTCCCGGATTCCGATAAGCCCCCCGCCCGCAGACCCCGACAACCAACGGCCAGGGTTGTCGGGAAGAGGCCCTGTCCTCATCAACATGGGGGCAGGGTGCTCTGGGGTGGGGGGGCCGCAGGTCGCCCCCCTGCCCCAGAGCACCAAACCCCCCATGTTGAGGGTATGCGGCCTGGTACGGTTCAGGAGGGAGGGGGGCCGCTCTCTCGTCCCCCCCTCTTACCCTGCGGCCGGCCAGGTTGTGTGCTCGGTTAAGGGTCTGGTTTGGATTTTGGGGGGACCCCCACGCCGTTTTTTCGGCGTAGGGGCGCCTGTTCAAATCCAGACCAGACCCAAGGGCCTGGTATGCTCCTGGAGGGGGAACCCATGCCGTTTTTTTTAATTTAAAATTTGGCCTGGAGTTCCCCTTCAAGATTCATACCAAACACAGTGCCTGATATTGGCGGGGATCCAAGTCGGATCCCCGTTCATTGAAAGTCGGACATATGTCGGCTTCATGTCGCAGGGCAAAGTCGGATCCAAAGTAGGACGGATGTCGTGTCGCACTAGTGTGAACCCGGCCTCAAGCTGGTAGAGACATCCCCAAAAAGACTTACAGCTGTAATTGAAGCAGTTCTACAAAGTTTTTTTTTTTTTGGGGGGGGGGGGGGGGGGGCTGAATACAAATGTACACCAAACTTTTCAGATATTTAATTTGTAAAAAAAATTGAAACCCATTTATCATTTTCCGTCTACTTCACAATTATGTGCCACTTTGTGTTGGTCTATCTATCACATAAAATCCCAATAAAATACATTTACATTTTTGGTTTTAACATGACAAAATGTGGAAAGTTTCAAGAGGTATGAATACTTTTTCAAGGCACTGTATAATAAGTCCTCAAGCCTAGTAGAGACAGTGGTGATGCAAAACGGTTTTGGAAATTTAACCACTTCAGCCCCGAACCATTTCACTGGCCAAAGACCAGAGCATTTTTTGCGATTCGGCACTGCGTCGCTTTAACTGACAATTGCGCGGTCGTGCGATTTGGCTCCCAAACAAAATTGATGTCCTTTTTTTCCCACAAACAGAGCTTTCCTTTGGAGGTATTTGATCACGTCTGCGGTTTTTATTATTTGCGTTATAAACAAAAATAGAGCGACAACTTTGAAAAAAATGCAATATTTTTAACTTTTTGCTATAAAAAATATCCCCAAAAAATCTATAAAAAACCAAAATTTTTCCACAGTTTAGGCGGATACATATTCTTCTACATATTTTTGGAAAAAAAAATAAAAAATCGCAATAAGCGTATATTGATTGTTTTTTACACAAAAGTTATAGCGTCTACAAAATAGGGGATAGTTTTATGGCATTTTTATTTTTATTATTTTTTCACTAGTAATGGCGGCGATCAGCGATTTTTATCGTAACTGCGACTTTATGGCGGACACATCGGACACTTTTGACAAATTTTTGGGACCATTGTCATTTGTACAGCGATCAGTAAAAATGCACTGATTACTGTGAAAATGACACTGGGCAGTGAAGGAGTTAACCACTAGCTGGCGCTGAAGGGGTTAAGTGTGTCCTAGGGAGTGATTCTTACTGTTAGGGGGCATGGCTACGAGTGACACGTCACTGATTGCTGTTCCCGATGAGAGGGAACAGACGATCAGTGACAGTGTCACTAGGCAGAACGGGGAGATGCTTGTTTACACTTGCCTCTCCCCGTTCTGCAGCTCTGTGACCGGATCGCGGGACACCGGCGGACATCGAGTCTGCAGGTCCCGCGGGCACGGTCACGGAGCTCACAGCAGGGGAATTTCAAAGTAACGTATACGGCGGGAATTTCAAAGAAACGTATATATATACACGTTACTTTGCCCAGCCGTGCCATTCTGCCGACGTATATGTACAGGAGCTGGTCGGGAACCGGTTAAATGAGGCACGATAGGCTCAGTGCCTCCATCCCTATTTGGTTAAGAATGAGAGAGCAGAGTTGCCCGAAACCCCCTGTAGAGATAATGGGGACCGGGCCCAGTACTGAAGGGCCGGTTGTACTCCGACTCACGTAGAGAAAAGTGAGTAGGAGAAGAAGCGTGGCATTCTTGAGCCCTGGGCAAAGACAACTGCAATAAAAATAGGAATTGTGACATAGATGCAGAAAATTGGTTGCAGAGAACGGTGTTAGAGTCAACTCTGGCCCCAGTGCAAGGGGCGCATCGCCACTCTGAGATTGAGTGTTGTGTAGGCCTTCGGCAGAGCAAATGTTTGCCGGTGATTTTGCAATAGCTCCCCTTTGTCTGGTCTCCGCCATAATTATGTGTTATGCCTCGTACACACGATCAGTTTTCCAGACAAGAAAAGTGTGATGTGAGATTTTTGTCAGGAATTCCGACCGTGCGTATGCTCCATCACACTTTTTCTGTCAGAATTCCTGTCAAGAAAAGATTAAGAGCAGGTTCTCAATTTTCGTGACAGGAAAAATTCCTATCGGGAATCGCGCTCGTCTGTATGCAATTATGACGCGAAAAAAACGCGCATGCTCAGAATCAAGCAGAAGAGCCGAACTGCCTATTGAACTTCATTGATCTCGGCTCGTCATACGTCTTGTACGTCACCGCGTTCTTGACGTTCGGAATTTCAGACAAGATTTGTGTGACCGTGTGTATGCAACACAAGTTTGAGCAGTTTTCCTGCTGAAAAAAAACAAGTCTACTTTGTGTTCTGTACTGTATAATATTAGAATGTGTAAACCTTAATTACTTGCCCCCTCTAAATAAGAGGGGAAAAAAAACTTGGTGATTATGCCAGAAATCCAGTGCCGACCTGTGTCCTGTGCACTCTACCATCTCAAACAATATTACCAGCTTTTTTTTTTAACAAGGAACAATATTACCAGCTTACTTTAACTAACTACAAAATAGTCTCCACACTACAGTGATGAAGGGGGGTGTTCTGTAGTCCTAACACACTTTCTGTCCTAGGGTGAAAACTCCTGCAAAAAACACTTTCATACATGGTTCTAAATATTTAGAAGCAATTTTTTTTTTTTTACCTGCCAAAAAGAATGTATAGCCTGAACGTTCACTACGTTCTTCTAGGGCTGGGCGATTTTCCCCCCAAAAAAAATCTGCGATTTTTTTTATAAAAAACTCGATTTATGATTTGATTCGATTTTTTTTTTTATATTAAAGTGCATCAACAAACAAAATTGCAAAGGCAAACCCTTTCTCTAAGGCCCCATGCACACGAGACGCAGGTGCAAACTCTGCTGAACACACGTTTTTAAACGCTGAAACCGGCGTTTATAAACGCGCGTTTTGCCGCGTTTGCGGCCGCGTTTAGCGGCGTTTAACTGCGTTTGCGTTTATAAGCGTTTCATCATAGACCCTCCCTAAGCTCAAAAAACAGTATATTTTAACCATTTCGGCCAGTTTGTGAGACCAGAGTGAGTAGCAGCAGCTGAGAGAGCAGCAGTGTACTTGTATTTAGTGTATCACTTGCCACATCATCTGCCACAAGTTGTGGATTGTCCACTTGCCACGTCACCTGGCCACGTCACCTGGCCACATCACCTGGCCACGTCACCTGGCCACGTCACCTGCCACAAGTTGTGGATTGTCCACTTGCCACGTCACCTGGCCACATCACGTGCCACGTCACCTGCCACAAGTTGTGGATTGTCCACTTGCCACGTTACCTGGCCACGTCACCTGGCCATGTTACCTGCCACGTCACCTGGCCACGTTACCTGCCACGTCAGCTGGCCACGTCACCTGCCACAAGTTGTGGATTGTCCGCTTGCCACGTCACCTGCCACGTCACCTGGCCACGTCACCTGCCACAAGTTGTGGATTGTCCACTTGCCATGTCACCTGGCCACATCACGTGCCATGTCACCTGGCCACGTCACCTGCCACAAGTTGTAAATTGTCCACTTGCCACGTCACCTGCCACGTCACCTAGCCATGTTACCTGCCCACATTACCTGCCACGTCACCTGCCACAAGTTGTGGATTGTCCACTTTCCATGTCACCTGGCCACATCACGTGCCACGTCACCTGCCACAAGTTGTGAATTGTCCACTTGCCACATCACCTGCCACGTCACCTGGCCACGTCACCTGCCACAAGTTGTGGATTGTCCACTTGCCACGTCACCTGGCCACGTCACCTGGCCACGTTACCTGCCACGTCACCTGGCCACGTCACCTGCCACGTCACCTGCCACAAGCTGTGGATTGTCCACTTGCCACGTCACCTGGCCACATGACCTGACACAAGTTGTTGATTGTCCACTTGCCACGTTACCTGCCACAAGTTGTGGATTGTCCACTTGCCACGTCACCTGGCCACGTCACCTGGCCACGTTACCTGCCACGTCACCTGGCCACGTCACCTGCCACGTCACCTGGCCACGTCACCTGCCACAAGCTGTGGATTGTCCACTTGCCACGTCACCTGGCCACATCACCTGACACAAGTTGTTGATTGTCCACTTGCCACGTTACCTGCCACAAGTTGTGGATTGTCCACTTGCCACGTCACCTGGCCACGTCACCTGGCCACGTTACCTGCCACGTCACCTGGCCACGTCACCTGCCACGTCACCTGGCCACGTCACCTGCCACAAGCTGTGGATTGTCCACTTGCCACGTCACCTGGCCACATCACCTGCCACAAGTTGTGGATTGTCCACAATGCAATGCAAGCAATTACAGTTTTCTTTTATATTTTTTAATAGTTTTTCATCGTTTGCCATCATTTTTGAGCTTTCTAATGTTAAAAAATAGGTCAC
The DNA here is from genome assembly GCA_029206835.1 of Rana muscosa. Classification (NCBI taxonomy): domain Eukaryota; kingdom Metazoa; phylum Chordata; class Amphibia; order Anura; family Ranidae; genus Rana; species Rana muscosa. The sequence continues at coordinate 273,304,442 of CM055127.1, forward strand.
CTTTAAAAACGCTTATAAACGCAAACGCGGCAAAACGCCGGTACCGCGTTTAGGCGCGTTTAGCAGCGTTTAGCGTCTGAAACGTGGAAAACTTTTGCGTCTGAACCCATTTTTTTGCTTCTGGAAAAACGAGGTTAAACGCAACTGCTTGTAAACGCCAAAAAACGAGAGTGTGTGCATGGACACATAGGATAACATTGAATGGGTTCAGGAGCAGTTGAAAAAAGCGTCCAACTGCCTCTGAACGCGCGTTCAACAGCAAATAACAGCGTCTCGTGTGCATGGGGCCTTACTGCAAAGTCAGTGTGCAACAAAGATTGTTAAACATCCAAATTATTAATACTGTATTTGGATTTAGCTAATAAAACCACAAAATCCTGAGGTTACTCTTAGTTGAATTGAACTGTGCCCATGCCTCACTGTGCCCATGCCTCACTGTGCCCATGCCTCACTGTGTCCATGCCTCACTGTGCCCATGCCTCACTGTGCCCATGCCTCACTGTGCCCGTGTCTCACTGTGCCCATGTCTCACTGAGTCCATACTTCACTGTGCCCAATGCCTCACTGTGCCCATGCTTCAATCACTGTGCCCGTACCTGATGCAGATTTTCATGGGATACGGATTTTACTGCTACACCGGCGGCCATTCCAGTATTCAAAAGCCACGCCTCCTCCTCGTCTGTGATAGGCGGAACACTCAATTTCCCAGTATTCAGTGTATCGCCTATCACGGACATCCACTCATCCTCATAACACAGACGAGGATGAGAGGATGTCTGTGATAGGCTGAACCCGCCTGCTGTGAAATTGAGTGTTCCGCCTATCACAGACGACGAGAACTCGGGAGGCGCGGCTTTTGAACACTGCAATGGCCGCCGTCTGTCTGCATGACACGCTGATCAGGTAGGCAGACGGTGGCTTGCGGTTAGTTAGTGTTACATTACATCTACTCGCTGTGGCTGCGGCGAGTAGATGTAATTGGAGTAACGCCGCCCAGTGCCATTCCGGATACGCCCCCTGCAGCCCTGCTACGGAAACTCTGAAGGAAAAAAAATAAAAATCTAAAAAAATCGATTTTCTTCAAATCTGAATCGATTTGAACTCAAAACTCGATTCAAGATTAAAATCGATTTTTTTCCCAGCCCTACGTTCTTCCTTACAGCTGCCTGTGTCATCTCACTGCCCACTGGGCGAAGCTGATGATGTTGATTCATTGTCTAGAGTGCAGGCAGGGAATGTGAGAAGTAAAACAGAAATCTGCATTCTGGAACCAGGACACAAATGTGTCACCTGCCTGACTGTGTAGTGCGGCACAATTATATAAGTTAAACAAGACAAGATAAAACAAAAATTACAAATCCTCTGGCAGGTAAGCATATACCCACATACTGTATATCTATAGACACAGACAGTGTGGCTCGACCCTGCCCCCCATCACAGAATTGAATTGACAGCAGTGGGAGCCAATGGCTCCCGCTGCTATCAATCTGCCCCTTGAGGAGAGAGAGAGAGAGACTGTTCTCGAGGGATCCTGCAGCACAGAAGTTTTTTTTTTTTACTAGGGTAAAAATCCTTAAACCTTTGGAACAACTTTAAGGCTTGGTTCACACTATGAACCAGTGGCGCCCCGTCCATAGGGGGCGCCCGGGCGCCGCCCCCCCCCCCCTCCTGTGGTCACCAAAAAATAAATAAATAAAATAAAAAAATTAAAAACGGGCCCTTTAAGAGTTTTTTTTTTTTTGTTTTTGTTTTTTAATGTCTTTTTTTTACACATGGCGGCGCGACCATAGAGGGCGCAGAAGCGCCGCTACCGCTCGCTTCTGCGCCCAGCCGTCACTCACCACAACAATACATAGGTTCATGCAATCTCGGCTCTTTTTGATACCTATTGGAATTTGCTCTGTGTAAACTATCTCACAGTAGAGTCGCTGCTTAGATCAAATAAAAAAATTGTGGATTTTATTTTCTCTAAGCACAGTTTCAGTTTTTGAGTATGCTTGTACTGAGCACCCTTCAAGGGCTTCCGTGTGTGAGGGTAACCTGAAGGAATAAAGATGTTGTTTTTTTCTCTTTGGAGCCTCAATTACTCCTTTATGCTTCTGCTGAGCATTAAGAGAGCCCGACACTCCCCTTTCCTGACAAGCAGCCAATCAGTGCTCGTCACACTGCAAGGTCTCTCCCCTCCCTGCTAGTGCCCGGGAGCGGTGCTGGAGACAGGCAGGGAGGCGAGTAGGATATAAACAGTGCAATGTCAAAAAACATTAAATGTTTAAGTCGTCATAAAGCCCCTTTTCTTTTTTAAAAGCTCCAGACATTCCTAAAAGCACCTCAAATTTAAATACGGTTTAGGTAAAAAAATATTTTTTATCAGGACTTGAGATTGGGACACGAGTTTAGTCCCTTGGACGAGTAGTTGTTTAAAATATTTCAATAATCCCTGAATAGCTATAGTAGCTCATGCAGTTGCTATGGGGTCTAGGGTTAGAAGGGGCAACATTGGTGAGGCAATTTTCACACAAAAAATGTGTGTGTGTGTGTGAAGCTAAAGCCTCGTACACACGATCGGATTTTCCGCGGACCAAGCCTCTGACTTTTGTCGGAAGGGCGTTGGCCGTGAACTTGTATTGCATACAAACGGCAAAGAATTGTCGGCCAACAAACACAAAACTACGTGGTTTTTCAGCTCTTTAGAGCCAACCTTTGGGCAACTTCCGCTATTGTTGTGTTTTGGTGAGCATTGCTTCTGAGCATGCGTGTTTGTACTTTGGATTTTTTTCTGACAGACTTGTGTACACATGTTCGGAAAATACGACATTACACATTTGTTGAAGGAAAATTTTAAAGCATGCTATCCCACATTTGTTGAAGGAAAATCCGACAACAATTGTCCGATGGAGCGTACAAACGGTTGGATTTTCCCACAACAGCCTATCATCACACAATTCCCGTCGGAAAATCCGATCGTGTGTATGAGGCTTAACACAGATCCATCCAGTTAAGTATCAGTTTATTCAAAATCGTACTAATTCTAAACTTACTCCCTCCCCCATTCTAAGACTATTCTATCTAACCCTGCAAAGAAAAGATTGGTATACTTACCCATTCTGAAGCCACTCAGGTCAGGTCCCATGCTCAGCTGTCAGCGGCGGCTTCAGTGTAGCGGAGGGACAGCTGGCAACAGATGACACATAGTAAGCCTATGAGTGACATCATCTCCATGACATTTGCAGCCATTGTCAGTGATCTCTCCTCCATACAGACCCTGCCGCTGGAGAGATCATGTGACCAGAGCGGAGAAACTACAGATCAGGTAAGTATACAGACCTTTTCTTTACAGGGTTAGATAGAATAGACTTAGAATAGAGGTGGGAGTAGCTTTAGCCTTAGTAAGATTTTAAGGATTGCAGAGGTTTGCTGTTAACACTGATCATGTACCTATGTATGAAAGAAGAAAGGCGCGTGGCCTGATGCATGAATCAAGATAAAAAACGTTTAATCTAAACAAGTTAGTATATACAAAGAAAAATACTACGTATTCATGAATAAATAACAATGTTCTCATTTGATAAAATAGTAAAAATTGATGCCCATACAAGGGATAAAATGAATTAATGCCTAACGCGTTTCGAGGGGTTTCCTCTTCATCAGAGCCTTGAGCAGCCAAAACTGGTCTGCATGTTGTGGCAAGTCTATATAGAGAGAGAGACGACTGGATGGGAGGTTTATCACACGATGTATAGTACATTTTTATAGGCAGATTCTCTTTTACTATTGTAGTATTTCCTTCCACATCGCAGTGCTCTCAGCCCCGTAAGGGAAGTATACTGATGTTGTCGTCTATTGATTGTTAGTGTTGGTCTTCAAGACCCAATGGCTGGTTTAGATGTTACAGCTTATGGTCCGTGGCTGGATGCCGGAGTCATTACTTGGCTATCACTGCGGTCCACCTGTCGGGATGCTGTGTAGTGTCCTGTGCTGGATTGCAGCTGCATCCCGACAGGTGGACCGCAATGATCTGTAGTTACCCCCTGAAAATGAGCAATTCTGCCATCATTCAATTTCTGAAAATAATGACTTGCGTTTATTTATGCTGCCTAATGTGATCTCACTTTTCCTGTCAAGTGCATGGTTTTTACAGAGTCAGTTAATACTCAGCAGAAAAGAGCTGCTATTTTCAGACCATGCTGCACTCGTTAACACAAGGAGGGAATTTATAATAGAGCTTCAAGGGTAATCACTATTCTACCAAAATTTCTTACAGGTAGATCAAAGAGAAATTAAGGACAATGTCACCTAATTTTGAACATGAAAAATTAATATGGCGAGTTCACAAGGGACAGCTAAATAATTGAATGCGTGCAGAAATATTCAAGATGTAGCCTAACAAGTAATTTATACGAGAGCATATCGCACTTGTTTTACATTTTTGTTTATATTACCCTCTTACCCTGGAAGGTGAATCTCCGCTCCAGTCTCAAGTCTTTTGTAGACTCTAAAGCCGTGTACACACGATCGGATTTTCTATGGATTCTAATCCAATGGGTTTTTCCATCGGAAAACCGATGAAGCTGACTTCCATCAGTCTTGCCTACACACCATCAGTCAAAAATCCGACCGTCCCAAACGCTGTGACGTAAAACACTCCGACAAGCCGAGAAAAATTAAGTTCAATGCTTCTGAGCATGCGTCGACTTGATTCTGAGCATGCGTGGGTGAGTTCCACACAGACGATCGGAATTTGCTATCGTTTTTTTTCCCATCGGATAAATTTAAAACATGTTCTATTTTTTCTCACCGATGGAAAAAAGACCGATGGGGCCCATACACGATCGGTTTGTCCGATGAGAAAAGTCCATCGGACTGTTTTCATCTGTAAAACCGATCGTGCGTACACGGCATAACAGGTTTTCATCGTAGGTAAGGTTGAATAAAGACAATAGTCCATGCAGTTCAACCTGTGTAGGTGTACACATGTCGCTATCTATAATTATTTCCCATATCCCTGTATGTTGTTGTGTTCTTTAAAATGCACATCCAAGAGTCTCTTAAAAATATCCAAACTCCACGCTGCCACTACCAATTTTGGAAGAGCGTTCCACATCCTTATTGCCCTGACAGTGAAAACCCCCCTGCGCAGTTTGAGGTTAAACCGCTTCTCCCCAATTTCATTGTGTGTCCCTGTGCCCTCTTACACTCCCTGAGACTGAATCGTTTTTTTCCTACTCTGGGATCACCATTGAGGTATTTGTAAATCGCTATTATGTCCCCTCTCATGCGTCGCTTCTCCAGCGAGAATAAATTTAGTGCTTGTGGTCATTCCTCGTAATTGAGGTCCTCCAGTCCCCTTATTAATTTCGTTGCCCTGCTTTGGATTCTCTCTAGTTCCAGCACCTCCCTTCTGAGAACTGGTGACCAGAACTGTACGGACTACTCCAGATGTTGCCTAACCAGAGTTTTATAAAGTAGCAGGATTATCGTTTTATCCCTGGAGTAAATTCCTTTTTTATGCATGCTAAAATTCTGCCGGCTTTGGTAGCTGCAGCTTGACATTGCATGCTATTGCTCAGTCTGTCATCAACTAGGACCCACAGATCTTTCTCCATCCTTGATTCCCCCAGCGGTTCTCCCCCTAGTGAGTATTTTGCATTTATGTTTTTTGCCCCCAAGTGCATTACTTTACATTTCACCACATTAAACCTCATTTGGCATGTAGTGGCCCGCTCCACTATTTTGTTCATGTCTTTCTGTAAAATAACTATATCCTGATGTGAAGTTATTGCCCTGCTTATTTTTGGGTCTTCCGCAAAAACTGATATTGAGCTATTCATCCCATCCTCTATATCATTTATGAATAAGTTTAATAAAAATTGGTCCCAAGACAGAACCTTGGGGTACCCCATTTACCACTCCAGATCAGTCTAAGTACACGTTATTTAATCACCACCCTTTGGACCCCTGTAATTCGTTTTTTACCCAAGAACAAACCTTATGGTCCATGCCTGCAGAACTCAGCTTGTAGATTAAGCATTAATGGATAGCTGTATCAAATTCTTTTGCAAAATCTAGATATACCAAATCCACAGGCCTTCCCCTGCCTAGATGGCAGCTCACTTCCTTGTAGAATGTTAGCAGAAACAACTCTTTGTAAACCCATGCTGATTACTACGAATAATACTTTTATCTTCAGTAATTTTTTGGATATAGTCCCTTATCATCCCCTCCATAAATTTACCTACTGTTGATGTTAGGCTGACTGGTATGTAGTTTTCAGGAATTTGTCTCTGCCCTTTTTTTTTGCTATGTACACAAAAGGCTTATTTCTCTCAAATATTGTTCACAAATCTGTCTAAATCTGTGTTAGTGAGCACTTCTCCTTTGCCGAGATAATCCACCCACCTCACAGGTGTGGCATATCCAGATGCTGATTAGACAGCATGATTATTGCACAGGTGTGCCTTAGGCTGGCCACAATAAAAGGCCACTCTAAAATGTGCAGTTTTATTGTATTGGGGCGGTCCGGGAGGTCCGAAAACCAGTCAGTATCTGGTTTGACCATTTGCCTCACGTAGTGCAGTACATCTCCTTCGCATAGAGTTGATCAGCTTGTTGATTGTGGCATGTAGAATGTTGTTCCATTCCTCTTCAATGGCTGTGCGAAGTTGCTGGATATTGGCATGAACTGGAACACGCTGTCGTATACGCCGATCCACAGCATCCCAAACATGCATAATGGGTGACATGTCCGGTGAGTATGCTGGCCATGCAAGAACTGGGATGTTTTCAGCTTCCAGGAATTATGTACAGATCCTTGCAACATGGGGCCGTGCAATATCATGCTGCAACATGAGGTGATGGTCGTGAATGAATGGCAATGGGCCTCATGATCTCGTCACAGTATCTCTGTGCATTTAAAATACCATCAATAAAATGCACCTGTGTTCACTGTCCATAGCATACGCCTGCCCATACCATAACACCACTGCCACCATGGGCCACTCAATCCACAACGTGGACATCAGTTTTTCCTTGACCCTAGCCTCTGTTAGCCACAAGGGTATGCCCTGTGATGTGCCACCAACAGTACTGTCGTGGTCAGTATACCCCTCCTTTTTCTGCATAAAAACTGAGAAGAAGGCATTTAGAATAGTTGCCTTCTATGTGTCATCTGTAACCATCCTCATCTTTTATGTGGGCAATGTGTTATGATCTTGCCTTTTTACTGTTAATATATCTAAAAAAATTATTTGGATTTTTTTTTTTTACTCTCCTCCACTATGTGACTCTCGTAGCCTTTTTTAGCTACCCTGATTGTGTTCTTACATTTCTTATTGCATTCCTTATCGTGTTTGAATGCTGACGATGACCCATTCCCTTTATATTTTTTAAAGGCCATTTTTTTCTCTTTAATTAAGCTTTTTACATTAGGGTTTAGCTGCCCAGGTTTAACCTTCCCTGTTCTATATTTATTGCCCATTGGAATGCACTGTATGATACCTTTAAAGAGGAAGTAACCCCTCTTTTTTTAAAAAAAATTGTAAAGACACCCTGCAAGACAAAGGCATAATGAGCTAAAATGCATAGCATACTAGCTCATTATGAAGTACGGTACTTACCTGAGATCGAAGCCCCCGCAGCGGTGCTCGGACACCTCCTCCATCGGCGCCATCTCTCCAGGACTCACTTCCGCATATCGCGGCTTCGGCGCTGTGACTAGCCGGAGCCGCTATGACATCACTCCCGCGCATGCGCGTGGGTGCCGATACTTACGGCTTCCCATCACGGCTTTTTCACTCTCTCAGTGCGCCTGCGCGCCGTTGTCTACGGCGCATGCGCCGTAGACAACGGTGCCTTTCTTTTGCAAATATCTCCTAAACCGTGTAGGTTTAGGAGATATTTGTTGCACCTACAGGTAAGCCTTAATCTAGGCTTACCTGTAGATGAAAGTGTGTTGTAAGGGTTTACAACCACTTTAATATGTTCCTAAAGCATTCCCATTTTTCCCTCAGTGTATAATGTTTCTAGGATTAGGTCCCAATTGATGTCATGTAGTAATGACTGCAGTTCAGAAAAATTGGCTCGTTTGAAATGTAGTAGTGTTCTTGTGCTACCCTTTTCCCTCTTTTTCTACGGTTTAAGCTAAATGTGATCATCCCATGATCACTAGATCCCAAGTTTTCTCGTTTTGCCACATCTGAGATCAGACTTGGATCATTCTTAATTAACTGTTTGCCGACCGCCGCACGCAGATATATGTCGAAAGCATGGCACTCCTGGGCAAAAGGACGTACCTGTACGTCCCCTTTAAGGAAGCGCCACTGTGGACGTGAGCCCGACCGCCGTGGGGATACCTGTGATCGTCTCACGGTGAGGAAGAACGGGGAGATGCTGATGTAAACAAGCATCTCCCCGCTCTGCCTAGTGACAATGACACTAATCACCGCTTCCTGTAATCAGAAGCGGTGATCACTGTCTTGTCACACACAGCCCATCCCCCCTACAGTAAGAACACATCCCTAGGGCACACTTAACCCCTACAGCGCCACCTACAGTCAACGCCCCTACACCACTACAGTCCCCAAATACACCAGCTCTTGCTGTTCCTATCACGCTGTCTACTTATACTCTAGAGTGTGGATTTTTTGGATTTCTTTGATATGCTTTGGAGTTTTTTTTGGATGTTCATACTGTGTGAACTTTTTATGGATACATTTTTTTAATAAATCTTTTTTGGATTTACACCATGTGGAGCAATTTTTTGTTTTCCATGGTTATGATTGGATAAGGTAGCTGCTACCCGCTAATCCGGATTTTTCCTGGTTGGATTGCCACTGATCCTGGGAGGAGGTGTTCTATAGATCTTGGTCGTCTCTACAAAGCCTGGCTGTCTGATCCGTCCACGAAGTGGACAAAGTCTTGAAGATCCACCGCCGTACGGTGTGTTGGATCCATGCCAGCTGGTAAGAGTACCTTATCTCTCCCCCATTGACCCAAGGTGAAGGCACTCCCGGGTGTTACCACGTATATCCACATTGAACATCTATATCTACGCATTCTATTACAATCCCACATTGGACTTTGGTCTTTTTGGAACTTTGTCTATTGTTAGACAACTACAGGGACACATACTCATCTGTGATGTCTGATAGAAATATAATTTAATCTCACTGGTTTAGGATTATCACTCTATTGCTATTTATGTTCAACAACATAATATTTGCACTATATTTTTTGTTGTACACTAATATGTTGGTTAAATACTTGTAAAGCAACGCAGTGCCAAATTGTAAAAAGACCTCCGGTCTTTAAGCTGACAAATGGTCCGGGGCTGAAGTGGTTAATAGATCTAGCAAGGCATTCTTTCTAGTTGGGGAATACACCAATTGGGTCACGAAGTTGTCCTGTAAGACATTCTTGAAATAACGGGCCTTTAATGAGTGAGCTGTCCCCTCTGCCCAGTCAATATCGGGATAATTGATGTCCCCATTATGATGACATTTCCCTTTCTCGCTGCCATTTTCTTCTAAGATTGCCCTGTATTTGGCTCTATCCATCTTCCCATCAACTCTGACCAGCTTCCCTGTCCCTGGTGAAGAAAAGCATCCTCACAACAAGATGCCGCCCACCATCGCAGTCGGGATGGTGTGTTCAGGGTGATGTGAAGTGTTAGTTTTCCGCCACACATAGTGTTTTGATTTAAGGCCAAAACTTTCGATTTTGGTCTCATCTTCTTCCACGTTTGCTGTGTCCCCCACATGACTTCTCGCAAACTGCAAACGGGACTTCTTATGGCTTTCTTTCAACAATGGCTTTCTTCTTGACTCTCTTTCATAAAGTCCAGATTTGTGGAGTGCACGACTAATAGTTGTCCTGTGGACAGATTCTCCCACCTGAGCTGTGGATCTCTGCAGTTCCTCCAGAGTTACCATGGGCCTTTTGGCTGCTTCTCTGATTAATGCTCTCTTTGCCGGCCTGGCAGTTTAGGTGGACGGCCATGTCTTGGTAGGTTTGCAGTTGTACCATACTCTTTCCATTTTCGGATGATGGATTGAACAGTGCGCCATCAGATGTCCACAGCTTGCAATATTTATCCCTGACCTGTCTGGTGTGCTCCTTTGCCTTCATGATGCTGTTTGTTCACTAAAATTCTCTGAAAAAAACTCTGAGGGGTTCACAGATCAGCTGGATTTATACTGAGATTAAATAAAAATTACACACAGGTGGACTCTATTTACTAATTATGTGACTTCTGAAGGCAATTGGTTCCATTAGATTTTATTTAGGGGTAACAGAGTAAAGGAGGCTGAATACAAATGCATGCCACAGATATTTATTTGTAAAAAAAAAAAAAAATGAAAACCATTTATCATTTGCCTTCCACTTCACAATTATGTGCAATTTTGTGTTGATCTAGCACATAAAATCCCAATAAAATACATTTACTTTTTTGGTTGTAACATGACAAAATGTGGGAAATTTCAAGGCGTAAGAATACTTTTTTGAGGCACTGTATTTCTCTGTCCTCCCTCTTCCCTGTGTAAATGGGAAGAAGCGATCCAGCACTGTGCACAGCTGCATCTCTTCTCCTCTCTCTTCCATTGGCTCCTGCTGCTATCAATCAAATGCAGTAAAAAGAATGTGGGTAGTAGGGCTAAGCCCCACTGTGTGTGTGTGTGTCTATGGATCTCAGCTCCATAGACACACAGCTTGGTAGTGAGCAGACACTGTGTGCCCACATAGACAATCGCTTGCTATGGGGACACACAAAGAAGAGGAGCCAAGAACGCTGGCAGGGGACCCGAGGATAGGAGGACCAGGGCCGCTCTGTGCAATAGTGTATAAAATAGAATTGTGCCAATTGTTCACATAAAAATAAATATGTAATTATGAGCAAAAAAAAGTCCATAAAACAGTCCACCAATAATTGAGATAGTGAATCTTGATTATTGCTGTTAAACTCCACCACCTTGTGCAACAGTGCCGCCATCAACAGTTAAATTAACTGCTTACCAGCTTCAGTTGATCCTACAAAAGATCACTCAGCGTCTATGGCTTAAAACCCAGCCTGGGCCTTGCTCCTGGTTGTACGGCTCTCCTGTGCCCGGAACGTCACTCAATAGGATGGCTAAGTAGTACACCAAAAAGACCAAAGGCTCCACATGGTGTAAAATCCTTTAAGCATTTATTAAAATATAAAGTATTGCACTTACAGCAATGTAAAAACAGAATTGCCTTGAGTTTGGTGTGCTGGCCGGCGCACAAACAAACCCGTCCTTCCCGGACACGCAGGTAATGGTGACATCAGCGTGTCACGTCACCCAACGCACTGACGTCACCATTACCCTTGTTTCCCGAAGCGATGATCAGATTATTGTACCATCGTTTCAAAAGCTGTATTTTTGTACGATATTCTGATCGTGTGTATGGGGCTTTACTATAAGATTACATCTAGGATTTATCAGTCCCACCCTCTACAGTAATAAAAAAGCACTGCAACAGCATAAAACCTGGCCCTGACCGATTCTTATTTGTGTGCTTTAGAGCGAAATTTTGCCTCAATCTTCAGAGCTAAACTTGTTGCAGACCTGTGCAACTCTGTCTCATTTTGCTGCTCAGGATCCCAGGCACAGAGGTGAAATAAACATATAAACGGTCACCTATACTTTGCTAATTGAAAGGCAGCCGAATTTGTATCTATGCATGCCACCAAGTTGCTTATCCCTTATTAACAAATATTTCTATTGCAATTAAACTGATCAATGTAAAGAGGAATAAAAAAAAGACATATCGTGAATTGCTGTGCCTTCCAAAAAAAAGAACAACATGTCAACATGCATAGAATTGGAGATTTCCATTTAATATGCAGCATGAAAAATACTATGTATAATATCTGTAGCTAACCTAAAATGGAACTAAACTTAAAACAAAACATGGCCATCAGATAGATTTTCTGAGTTTCTTTTGCCAAAAAGCAACTTTACTGGTGCGCTGTCCGACATCGGATATGATTCGCACCGTACTGACTGCAGTGCAAATCACATGCGATGTCTGTGCGATGCGAACAGATTGTATGACTGAATTTGCATCGCATTCTGACCAAACTCGCACAGGACCCTATTTTTGATCCGCACCAAGATCGGATCGCAAGGGTGTTTACACTCATGCGATCCGATTCCTGTCCGAATTGACAGTTCGCATTGCGATATGCAAACTGATTTGGGGGTGTCATTAACTTTCTATTGACACTCACAGCAGTTTGCATATGGCAGTGTGAACTGCCTGCAAGTCGGGTGCGATGCGGGAACCAGTAGTAGTTTTGCAGGGTTCTCGCATCGCACCAATGTGAACCGAGCCTTAGCCTAGCCAAAAATTACTCAATCACAAGGTGAGATATGGCAGATATGGGAGATATCTGTCGAATGGGAGTGGCCTCATTTATATCAAAATCCGGCTGTTCCTGCTGAACCAGGCAAATTTTGGTCCATCCACAGCCAGCTGAAGGTTGGCCATACACATAGTGGTTTATTTACTAAAACTGGAGAGTGCAAAATCTGGAGCAGTTCCGCATAGAAACCAATCAGCTTCCATTTTTTTCTTTTTGTCAACGCTTAACTGAACAAGCTGAAGTTAGAAGGTAATTTGTTATCATGCACAGCTGCACCAGATTTTGCACGCTCCAGTTTTAGTAAATCATCCCCATTGACTTCTTTAATTTAGCCTACAGCAGGGAGAATCCCCTGGTGTCAATAGAAGTAAAGAAAGTCCCATCATTGGTACTAGTGGGGGGAATATTGCTCCATTGTTCATATTAGAGGAAGAGATAGTGCCCCATCATTGGTGTCATTGGGAGGAATAGTGCCCCATCATCGGTGTCAGTGGGAAGAATAGGGCCCCATTGTTGGGGTCAGTGTTAATAGTGTTGGTATCAGTGACAGGAATTATGCCTCGGGGTTGGGCTAGAAGAATAGTGCCTTGTCTCAGTGGGAGGAATAGTGTCCCAAGGGCCTGATAATGGCAAGCAAAGGGAAACATCTGGCCCCCGGGCCGCAGTTTGGAGACCACTGACCTACAGGCTAAACGGAAAAAAATAAAAATAAATTATTTCTCAATCCATACTAAACAGAGTGAATAGATGAATCTCCTGCTGACAGCAAGCAAAATACCTGAACAGTGGCTTATCTGATTGGATGCAACCTCTAGTCAGCCAACAATTATCTGCCAATGCCTCTAACTTTTTTCAATCAAAGGATGTTTGGTGGGAGGGCCACGCACAAAGCCAAATTTGACCGGTTTATCGTGAACTGGCTGAAATTCAATCAGGGTGTGGCCAACTTTACCCTTTACTGAATGCAGTGCATAATCCAGTAAATCCAAGTCCTGGTTCAGTAGTCTTTAAAAAAAAAAAGAGTATGTCGGGGGGGGGGGGGGGGGGAACAACATACACAAACCAGCTCTGCAACACATACACCTATGCCCAGGTTATATCCTTTTAAAGAACCTGCGAGTACAGAAAAATACCCGGCGATCTGCTAGAAATGTATTCACCTCCTAATTTCTAGTTGTGGGCCGACAACACACAGCATTTTTATGCACTAAATGGTGTCAGCCCTGCTCAGTTGACTTTTGCTACACTACTGAATTTTTCAACTGTACTCATCTCTACAACATAGGGATTAATTGCTCTACAGTACAAGATAAGAACTGGCAGGGAGAATCACACTCCTTGAGATAACACAGGACTCTCTAAAAACGATTAGCAGGTTTTTTTGTTTGTTTTTTGGCACTTATTGAAAAAAATAGAACAGAACACAGTCAACAGTATATTTAACAGACCCAAAGAGATGCTCATTCACAGGGTTTGCATGCACCTTAAATTGTACCTTGCTTCAAGAATTACACTTTCCACCATCCTAATCCTCCACTCTACACAACATAAAAACAGCAGTTTTATTTGTCTTTTTTTTCTTATGGTTGACATGCCACCTGCCCCCATTGTCCCCTGGGAGAGAATGATGTGAAGCCTCCTCCTGGTACCTCCAGGGATATATGGACGTCACATTTCCCAGGTGGCTGAAGACTTCAGCATAGCAGCTGGAGGAGGAAGAACATGGCGTCACATCATCAGAGGGCAGGCTACAAGAACCAGGAGAAGAAAGCTTGCTTCCTATGATGTACAAGAGATGAAGGGTGACGTGGGATGCTATGTGCAGCAGAAAAGCATTGGGGGAGGAAAAGGAAAAAGCAGGTTTCAATGGGCTTGTATGTTTTTCAGAAATAAAAGACCATCAAAGGTAACTGCCATATTTTGAATGAGTTAAATGGGAATGGGTGAAGTTTCTATTTACGTTCTGGGATGTGAATATATGTCCCACACAGATCAGTCCGCTGCCTCTGCTCCTCAACTTGTGCCTTGTTACAAGGTTACATTGTAGTCAAAGTGTGCACCAGAGAAGAAGAAACTGATAAAATGCTTCCTTTTTCCTGCAGCAGAATGATGTCATTCTCCCATACTGCATTTCTCACAGGTACCCCTAGTTACAGTCACCATCATACAGCCCAAGGGCTGTTTTTTTTAATACATAGGTTGTTTTTTTAAGTACCGTATTTATCGGCGTATAACACGCACCGGCGTATAACACGCACCCCAAGTTTAGGAGGGAATTTTGAGGAAAAAAACTTTTAGGAGGGAAATTCAAGGAAAAAAAACTTACATTTAAATGCAGCATGCAGCCTTGCCCAGTGTCCATCTGCAGCCTTGCCCAGTGTCCATCTGTCCATCTGCAGCCTTGCCCAGTGTCCATCTGTCCATCTGCAGCCTTGCCCAGTGTCCATCTGTCCATCTGCAGCCTTGCCCAGTGTCCATCTGTCCATCTGCAGCCGTGCCCAGTGTCCATCTGTCCATCTGCAGGCTTGCCCAGTGCCTTTGCAATCTTGTCAGTCTCTGCGTTTTTTTAAATTTGGCGCCGATTTCTGTGGAGAGGAGCGAGCGGGGCCGAGTGTACTTCGGCTAGACTCGACTCCTCTCGCAGTCCCGCCCATCTCCACTGACTGCGCCGCTGACAGAGAAAGCCGAGTGTACTTCGGCTAGACTCGGCTCTGCTCACAGTCAGGGGCAGGACTGCGAGAGGAGCCGAGACTAGCCGAAGTACACTCGGCTTTCTCTATGTCAGCGGCGCAGTCAGAGATGGGCGGGACTGCGAGAGGAGCCGAGTAAAGCCGAGTGTACTTCGGCTTCGGCTCCGCTCGCTCTTTCGCTCGTTTCAGCAGGGGAATTCGACAGAGTATCGGCGTATAACACGCACCCACGATTTTCCCCTGATTTTAAGGGGAAAAAAGTGCGTGTTATACGCCGATAAATACGGTATATTGTTGCTGTATATTTTGACATGACAGGAATTTTTTGTAAGGACTTGTTAAGTTACTGATAAGTTTACTTTAATATTGTCCCTATCATGACTAGTTATGCCCCCTACGATGGGTTGTACACAGGCCAATTTCTTGGAAGGTTTAATGATTATTCAAAGAATATTCAAATACAGTGGAACCTTGGACTGCGAGTAACGCGGTTAACAAGCCTTTCGCAATACGAGAAAATATTTTTTTTTAAATCCTGACTCGGTTTGCGAGTGTTGTCTCGGAAAGACTCGGAAATACTCCGTTCCCGAGTGTTTCCAAATGCAGCAGAACGGTCTTCGAGTATTTCCGAGTCTCTCCGGCGCCCCCCCCCACCTCTGGCCACATGCGGTATTGCATGCCATACAAGTCAATGTGGAACTAATTATTTTCGTTTCCATTGACTTCTATGGGAAAACTTGCTTTGATATGCAAGTGCTTTGCATTACAAGCATTCTCCTGGAACGGATTATGCTTGTAATCCAAGGTTCCACTGTACTACAAATAATTGCAAGTAAATGAGCATTATCACAGCTCAAAAAAAAAAAAAAAAAAAGTGATAGGTGTTAAAGTGAATCCTGCAATACCGTTAAAGCAGTACAGAAAACATTGATTATATTGCAGCTTACCAGTTCTTATATGTGATGGCTGTATTTGTTTCCTTTTTTTAGGTTTTATTTTTGCCATTTTCATCTAGTGATCCAGTCAGCGTGTCTGTCGTTTTTAAAAGCACAAGCTCTCCAGCAGAATGTATCAGTTTACATGGATGAAACAAACCACTTACCACTTAACACTGGCAGGGGTGATTAAAATTATCATACCTTCCCCTATCGGGAGGAGGCCTAGTGCTTCCAAATGTACTACTGGGCAGCTGTCCTTTTTACGGTGCGCTCATGGTTTTCCCAACCCAGACAAAACCCAGCGATCACATTGGGCTCTTATGCAGCCTTGAGTAATCTGGTGTTCCAGGGGCTAGGGCTAGTCCCTCAGTGACAACCACCATTGGGACCATGATAAAGGCCTGGCAAGATGCTAGAGCAGTCTATCAGTCTATAGGAAACCCTCCCACGTGTCCCCTCATATGCCCCTCTGGGGGAATACGATGTTACCCCATGTAAATAATATCCTGAATCCATCAGTATGGGCTAAAAGGGATCACTACTTTGAAACATATAATGAAGAATGGTAAACTTATGACATTTCAGGAGTTAAGGAGCCTATACTCGATACCTGGTTCCTTTGAGTTACGCTACTGGCATTTGAGACATGCTTTTGGGGGCATTTTTCCTGACACGATAACTCTGAAGTCAGATTCTGTTGAGCGCCTTTTGACTTCTGGTGCGATGGGAAAACCCCTCTCCTCGGTTTACTTTTACCCGATGGTAGCCTACTCTAAACCGACCCGGACTTTGGACAAATGGAGGTCAGACATACCGACTATGGATGACAAGGAGTGGGAGGAATGCGTCTCTACCTTTATTCCCTTTATGATAGCTGCTATACCCTTCAATTTCTGCTGACTGAATTTGAGGGTATGGGAAATTGGAAGATGATGCTGGTGAACCAAATAATTTGTTGTTAGGCATTTGTTGTTAGGCCTTGATCTGCTATCCCTAGGATGAATAACACATGATAGGGGACTAGATCCCCTACGAGATATACGAGATACAGATTTTTTACTAAAAACTGACATGTGATTTGTTGTATGTCTTTTGATCATTGTTCTGTAATGCTGATTTGTTGTTTAAATAAACTTTTTCTGTTAAAAAAAAGGAAAGACTAGATAAGCTTAAGACAAATAAATCACCAGGACCAGATGGCTTACATCCGAGAGTCCTCAAAGAACTCAGTCGGGTTATAGACCATTGTTCCTAATCTTTATGGACAGCATACTGACAGGAATTTTACCAGCTGATTGGAGAAAAGCCAATGTGGTACCAATATTCAAAAAAAGGGCATAGACATATTCCGGGGAACTACAGGCCGGTCAGCCTAACATCAATAGTAGGTAAATTTTTGGAGGGGATGATAAGGGACTATATCCAAGAATTTGCTAATGAAAACAGTATCATTAGTAGTAATCAGCATGGGTTTACAAAGGGTCATTCTTGCCAGACCAATCTGTTAACATTCTACGAGGACTTAAGCTGCCATCTAGATAGGAGGGGGGGGGCTGTGAATGTGGTGTATCTGGATTTTGCAAAAGCATTCAATACAGTTCCCCATAAATGCCTAATCTACAAACTGAGGTCTGCAGGCCTGGACTATAAGGTTTGTTCTTGGAGAGAAAACTGGTTACAGGGGTGCGTCCAAAGGGTAGTGATAAATAACGTGTACTCAGACTGGTCTGGAGTGGTAAGTGGGGTACCACAAGGTTCTGTCATGGGACCAATTCTGTTTAATTTATTCATAAATGACATAGAGGAAGGGATACATAGCTCAATCTCAGTTTTTGTGGATGATGCAAAAATAAGCAGGGCAATAACTTCACAGCAGGATATAGAAATTTTACAGAAAGACATGAACAAAATAATGGAGTGGGCAACTACATGGCAAATTAGGTTTAATGTGGAGAAATGTAAAATAACGCACTTAGGGGTTAAGAACATAAACGCAAACTACTCACTGGGGTGGAGAACCACTGGCGAAGTCAAGAATGGAGAAATATCTGGGGGTCCTAGTCGAAGATAGACTGTGAAATAGCATGCAATGTCAAGCTGCAGCTACCAAAGCCGGGTGAATATTATCATGCATAAAAAAGGGGATATACTCCAGAGATAAAACTATAATTCTACCACTTTATAAAACTCTGGTTCGGTCACATTTGGAGTATTTTGTCCAGTTCTGGTGGTCACCAGTCCTCAGAAGGGATGTGCTGGAGAGAGTCCAAAGAAGGGCAACAAAATTAATAAGGGGTCTGGAGAACCTCAAATACGGGAAGCGGCTACAAGGACTAAACTTATTCTCGCTGGAGAAAAGCCGCTTGAGGTGGGACATGACAACGATTTACAAATACCTCAATGGTGACCCCAGCATAGGAAAAAAGCTATTCATCTCAGTATAATAGCACACGGAGCCACACAATGAGACTGGAGGAGAAGCGGTTTAACCTTAAGCAGCGCAGGTTTTTTTTTACAGTCAGGGCGGTGAGGATGTTAAACTCTCTTCCACAAGTGGTAGTGTCAGCATGGAGTATTGATATTTTTAAAAGACTCTTGGACGTGCATCTTAAAGAACACAATATACAGGGATATGGGAAATGATTATCGACGCTGACTTACGTACACCTACACAGGTTGAAATGGATGGACTGTTGTCTATATTCAACTTAACCCACTATGTAAAATAAAAGTTTTGGAATGGCCCAGCCAGAGCCCAGACCTGAATCCAATTGAAAATCTGTGGGGTGATCAGAAGAGGGCTGTGCACAGGTGATGCCCTCGCAATCTGACAGATTTGGAGTGTTTTTGCAAAGAAGAGTGGGCAAACTTTTCCAAGTCAAGATGTGTCATGCCGATAGATTCATACCCAAAAGTACTGAGTGCTGTAATAAAATCAAAAGGTGCTTCGACAAAGTTTTAGTTTAAGGGCGTGCACACTTATGCAACCATATTATTTTAGTTTTGTTTTTGTTTTTTTACTTCCCTTCACCTAAAAGATTTTGGTTTGTTATATGGTCACATTAAAGGTTGTTATTTGTTTGTATGTATGTTTAATAATAAAAATAAAACAATTATTTGATTTAAAAAAAAAAAGTGGAAAAAGTTCTAAAATGATTACTCTTTGGCCTCGTACACACGACCGAGTTTCTCGGCAAGAACCAGCAAGAAACTTGCTGGCAGAGATGTCTTGCCGAGAAATTCGTTCGTGTGTATGGTTTCTCGTCAAGAAAACCGACAAGTAATCTCAACGAGAAAATAGAGAACCTGCTCTCTATTTTCTCGTCGAGATTCTCGTCAGCCTGTTTCTCGACGAGAAAAGTGAGTGTGTGTACACTTACCTGTCCTCCGGGAAGCCCGCGCATGTTCGAAATGAATTTGACGCATGCGCGGTAGCTTCCTAGGCATAGGTAGGGTATACCAAGATGGCGGCGACGGCATCGAATGTGACGAGCGCACGGTCGTCGTAGTCGATGACGTCACCGCGTACGCTCCATTCAAAGAACCGCGGGTTCTTTGAATCGAGTGTGTGTACACTCGGCCGGGACAAGTTTCTTGTCCAAGAATCTCGTCGAAAAAAACGACATGTTTTTTTCGACGAGAATCTCGGCCGTGTGTACGAGGCTTTTGTCTAATTTTTTTTACATCACAGAAACCTGACATTTTAAAAGGGGTTTGTAGACTTTTTATATCCACTGTATATAAAGTGCCAGTGCATTAAATAAAAAAATAGTCCATCAGTGCAAACAAAGTGCCAGTGTTGAGGATTCTTTTTCATGAAAATCAAGGTGTCACTCCTGAATTCCCCACTCACCAACACTATGATTCAAAAAAGCATGGTATATGTCCTTTAGCAAATGGATGAATATGGCTCCTTCCTTCTCCTTCGAGTATAGGGCTCTCAGCATGGTTGTGATATGGGATCCAATAAAGAGAAAGATTTCCATAGCATAATACTATATGATTTATTAAAGGTTTAAAAGCACCCAAACTGTCCGACAGGTTGACTCAAATTTACATTCTACATCGTACATACCTCACACCTGTAAGAATGGCCAAATTTGATCAGGGACAACCCTCCACATGTCTACTATGTAATCAAGAGACAGGCACTTTCTACCACCTCCTGTGGTCCTGTCCATACATGCAGGGATTCTGGAAACAGGTGGTAGATTTCCTCCATGACGACATGGGCTCCCGCTGACGCTAGACCCCAAACCGTGCTTGCTGGCTATTTTTTCAGATGCTGACACTGACAAATATACCCAAATCTTCATGCATGAGACTCTGTTTTCTGCCCGAAAAACAATCGCTAAACTTTGGATGAGACAGACTCCCCCTAGACTATCTGACTGGAAGACTGACGTAAACACCACATTACCCTATAAAAAAATCATCTACATTAATAGAGGGTGCCCTGCAAAATACAACAAAGTTTGGGACCGCTGGCTCAATGCATCGGACACATGTGTATAGCACTGCAGAACATGTTTCCCTCATACATGTACCATCCAGCTAGACTCGAGCCATATATGCCATTTTCTTCAAGTATACATAATCAGAGAAGTATGTTGATGCTCCAGAAAACAAATGCGTTACTACACAGTAACAGTCTCTGTAAGGCCCCATTCACACCTGAACATAGCGTTTTTAGGCAGAAAGTCGCTTAATTTTACCGCGATTTTGCGGCATTTTTTACCACGTTTTTACCAAGATTTTGTACAGGTCACCAATATAAAAAGCAGAAAAACGCCCAAATCTGCCCGATTCGCGCGACAAAAAAGGGTCCTGAACTTGTTTGAGCTTCAGGCGTTCGGCTTCGGGCGTTTTGGAGTGGAGATGTGAACCATCTCCATAGAGAATAATGGATTTTTTCCCCTCTAACGTTTTGTAGCTTCAGGCTTCAGGCGACAAAACGCTCAGGTGTGAATGCAGCCTAAATGCTCAGGAACTTTTTATGTACTGCCTATATATGTTATATGTGAACTGATTGTACTGGACAAAGAAAATGTTTGTGTATTGGAAAATTTGTACGCTTGTTTGGGAAATAAAAACTTTTAATTATCCTGTAAGCTTGACACACGCTGCAATTCCCCTCTGATAGCGGCCTCCGCATCTTTACTGTATGATCTACTTATGGGATGTTGGGGAATGTTTGCTTTATTATGATACGCATCAGTTTGTTCTCTGTATGCCCACATGTCCTTTTTTCTTAAATAAAGAATTTATTAAAAAAAAACGTTTAATTAAAAAAAAAAAAAAAAAAAAAAAAAAAGGTTTAAAAGCAATTACACTTACAAAAAAGAAAAAAAAAATCAAGCATGTGCGTAGACTGGGATTGCCGCCGCAGCGTGCATTCCAGTTACCAGATATGACGTCATTATCTCAACCCTGCTTGACGCTCTTCGCCCCTCCCACTGGGCATCTTCAGAAGCTGGGCCTGCTCGTGACTGGCTCTTTCTTATACCCCATTCTCCTTCTACTTAACCCAAATCCTCCCACTCCTCTCTGTTAAGTCACTTCCTGTTGTCCCTCCTGATATCACTTCCTAATTTGGGTCGGAAATAGCAAAACCACCATATTGGTACACCCTTTTTTACTAGGAATGCGGCATTCCAGTATTCTATCCTCCATTTTACTCCACCCTTCCCGTTTATACTAGTAAATATACATTCTTACACCACAATATTGCATCTATATAAATTACTTGCATCATTCCAGTATTATCTGGAATTGTAAATCTCCCCGTATCCCCTAAAATTAAATTAGATCTAAAAACAAACTCACTATAATATTATTAATATAAAATAATAAAAAAAAGAGGTTAAATATGATTATAAAAATAAAAAAATGGGTTTCCCTTATTATAATAAGAGCACTTTTTACAATTTGGCACTGTGTCGCTCTAACTGACAATTGCGCGGTCGTGCGACCGTGTACCCAAAGAAAATTTGCGTCCTTTTTTTCCCACAATTAGAGCTTTCTTTTGGGCGACAATTTTGAAAAAAACACAATATCTTTTACTTTCTACTATAATAAATATCCCACATTTTTTTTCAAAAAAAATACATTTTTCCTCAGTTTAGGCCGATATATATTCTTCTACATATTTTTGTTAAAAAAAATAAATAAATAATAAAACGTAATAAGCGTATATTGTTTGGTTTGCGCAAAAGTTATAGCGTCTACAAAATAGGGGATAGAATTATCTCATTTTTATTATTATTATTTTTTTTACTAGTAATGACGGCGATCTGCGATTTTTATCGAGACTGCGACATTATGGCGGACAGATCGGACACTTTTGACCCATTTTTGGGACCATTGACAATTTTACAGCGATCAATGCTATAAAAATGCACTGATTACTGTAAAAATTTCACTGGCAGGGAAGGGGTTAACACTAGGGGGCGATCAAGGGGTTAACTGTGTTCCCTCTCTGTGTTCTAACTGAAGAGGGGATGGGACTAGATGACAGATCGCTGTTCATACTTCGTATGAGCACACGATCAGTAATTTCTCCCCTGAAAGAACCGGGATCTGTGTGTTTACACACACAGATCCCTATTCTCGCTGTGTCACGAGCGATCACGTGCGCCCCTAGTGGCCACAGGGCAAAACAATGTAACATACCGTTGTTTCGCCCAGCCATGCCATGTTGCTGCAGTAAAACTGCAGCGGCTGGTCGGCAAGTGGTTATTATATCTACTTCATAGCTTCTTTGTTTAGGTCTAGTATGTATTTATGCCCAAACCTCCCTTTATTTAAACAATTAGTAAAAAAACAATAAAAAATATGTATGTGTGTTTATATAGATATATATATATATATATATATACACACACACACACACACACATACAGTGTATATATCTATATATATATATATATATATCTCTATATATAAATTACATACAATATACATTTTAAAAATTTGTGGTGACACAATTTACTTTGAGTTCTATATTTAATCCTGAAGGTACCAAAGTTTTTAGCTTATAAATCTATTTTGTTTCATTTTGTGAGATAGCCTTTTTCATATTGGTACGTCCAGTGTCTCTCTATTCCACAAAAGGACAACTTTGTTAGGTCCCTCGTGGTATCTTCTAAAATGATTTGAAAGACTATGACGGAAACCCTTTTGGAGGTTGTTTACATGTTCCCGAGACTCACTCTCAGTTTACCCATGGTTCTACCCACGTATTGTAGTCCACACTCACACCCCAGTGGATATGTGACATGTGTGCCACTACACGTGATTTCCCACATTTAAAAAACCCCACCTGGTTTAAAAAAGTGACCGTGAAAGGTCTAACATGCAGAACTTGTAAAAAAAAAGAGAAAAGAAAGATGACACATTTTCTATCAAATGCAACAGGACAAATTTGCAAAATATCTAGGTTCATCACATGTAGTAGTACACGCCACATACCTACTGGGTTGTGAGTGTGGACTACAATACATGGGCAGAACCACGAGGGAACTGAGAGTGAGACTCAGGGAACACGTAAATAACATCAAAAAGGCTTTCAATCATCATAGTCTTTCAAATCATTTTAGAAACGAGACAAAATAGATATCAGAACTGGGTGTAAATTGTTTTATAAAACATTTTTAAAATGTATATTGTATGCTATATATAAATATATTTTTAATTTTTTTTTATTATTATTATTATTATTGTTTTTTATATATAATAAGGGAAACCCATTTGTTTATTTGTATTTTTCATATTTTAGCATTTAATTTTTATATTAATAATATTATAGTGAGTTTGTTTAGATGTAATTTAATTTTAGGGGGTACGGGGAGATTTACAAATGCAGATAATACTGGTATGATGCAAGTATTTTATATAGAGGAAGGGTGGAGCAAAATGGAGCATATAATACTGGAAAGCCGCGTTCCTAGTCAAAAAGGGTGTACCAATATCGCCATTTCCAGCCCGAAGAAGGAAGTGATGTCAGAAGGAACTTAACAGGGAGGAGTGGGAGGATTTGGGTGTAGTAAGAGGAGAATAGGGTATAAGAAAGAGCCAGTCACAAGTGGCCCCAGCTTCTGAAGATGCCCAGTGGGAGGGGCGAAACATGTCAAGCGGGGACGAGATAGTGACACCATATCCGGTAACTTGAACACACACCGCGGCTGTGATCCTAGTCCACATACATGCTTGAATTCTTTCACATTTTTATAAGTGTAATTGCTTTTAAACCTTTAAAGAGGAAGTGAACCATGATGGGTTTTACTTCCTCTTTATTCACCTGAAAAGTAAAAGTATAATGGATCGCTTACCCGCAAACAAAGCCCGCAATGTCCCCACTGGTGGAAGCATCCATCTTCACCCATCTTCCTTCCAGGGCCGCAGACTCCGGCTCTGTGACTGGCCGGAGCCACGTGACGTCACTCCCACCAGTGGGAAGAAACGGCTCGGAGGGCCGTTTCTTCACTGCGCATGTGCCGATGACCTCATCGGCGCACTACAAGGTAAATATCTCCTAAACGGCTCACGTTTAGGAGATATTTTAAGTACATATAGGTAAGCCTTATTATAGGCTTACTTATATGTAAAAATGTCTCAGGGGGGTTTACAACCACTTTAATAAATTATACAGTATTATGCTATGGAAATCTTTCTCTTTATTGGATCCCATATCACAACCATGCTTAGAGCCCTATAATCAAAGGAGAAGGAAGGAGCCATAGTCATCAATTTGCCAAAGGACTTATACCATGCTTTTTTTGATCATACTGTTGGCGAGTGGGGAATTCAGGAGGGGAGCATGGAGTGGCACCTTGTGGACTATTTGTTTATTTGATGCACTGGCACTTAATCATTAGATAGATAGATATCTATGTGGAAGCAGCACTAAGTTTAATAATTTTTGTTGACAGCCAATAGGAAGTGTCTATGTCAGACACTGCCAGAAATAAACTACAGTAAATGGGAAGAGTAAGAGAGAAGACTCAGGACTAAAGTGGCATGTTGAGCCTGCCAGGGAATTTCACCTAAAGCGGAAATAAACCCATTGAATTAACCATTTCCAAAATCATGTAGTGAATGATAACTCTCAGGCCCCATGCACACGAGACGCTGTTATTTGCTGTTGAACGCGCGTTCAGAGGCAGTTGGACGCTTTTTTCAACTGCTCCTGAACCCATTCAATGTTATCCTATGTGTCCATGCACACACTCTCGTTTTTTGGCGTTTACAAGCAGTTGCGTTTAACCTCGTTTTTCCAGAAGCAAAAAAATGGGTTCAGACGCAAAAGTTTTCCACGTTTCAGACGCTAAACGCTGCTAAACGCGGCTAAACGCGGCTAAACGCGGTACCGGCGTTTTGCCGCGTTTGCGTTTATAAGCGTTTTTAAAGGTGACCTATTTTTTAACATTAGAAATCTCAAAAATGATGGCAAATGATGAAAAACTATTAAAAAATATAAAAGAAAACTGTAATTGCTTGCATTGCATTGTGGACAATCCACAACTTGTGGCAGGTAACGTGGCAAGTGGACAATCAACAACTTGTGTCAGGTGATGTGGCCAGGTGACGTGGCCAGGTGATGTGGCAGGTGACGTGGCCAGGTGACGTGGCAGCTAACGTGGCCAGGTGACGTGGCCAGGTGACGTGGCAAGTGGACAATCAACAACTTGTGTCAGGTGATGTGGCCAGGTGACGTGGCCAGGTGAAGTGGACAATCCACAGCTTGTGGCAGGTGACGTGGCCAGGTGACGTGGCCAGGTGATGTGGCAGGTAACGTGGCCAGGTGACGTGGCCAGGTGACGTGGCAAGTGGACAATCCACAACTTGTGGCAGGTGACGTGGCCAGGTGACGTGGCCAGGTGACGTGGCAGGTAACGTGGCCAGGTGACGTGGCCAGGTGACGTGGCAAGTGGACAATCAACAACTTGTGT
Source organism: Rana muscosa (assembly GCA_029206835.1). Taxonomy (NCBI): domain Eukaryota; kingdom Metazoa; phylum Chordata; class Amphibia; order Anura; family Ranidae; genus Rana; species Rana muscosa. The sequence goes on from CM055127.1 coordinate 273,330,402, forward strand.
CAGGTGATGTGGCCAGGTGACGTGGCCAGGTGACGTGGCAAGTGGACAATCCACAGCTTGTGGCAGGTGACGTGGCCAGGTGACGTGGCAGGTGATGTGGCCAGGTGACGTGGCCAGGTAACGTGGCCAGGTGACGTGGCCAGGTGACGTGGCAAGTGGACAATCCACAACTTGTGTCAGGTGATGTGGCCAGGTGACGTGGCCAGGTGACGTGGCAGGTGACGTGGCCAGGTGACGTGGCAGCTAACGTGGCCAGGTGACGTGGCCAGGTGACGTGGCAAGTGGACAATCAACAACTTGTGTCAGGTGATGTGGCCAGGTGACGTGGCCAGGTGAAGTGGACAATCCACAGCTTGTGGCAGGTGACGTGGCCAGGTGACGTGGCCAGGTGACGTGGCCAGGTGACGTGGCAAGTGGACAATCCACAACTTGTGGCAGGTGACGTGGCCAGGTGACGTGGCAGGTGACGTGGCCAGGTGACGTGGCCAGGTGACGTGGCAGGTAACGTGGCCAGGTGACGTGGCAAGTGGACAATCAACAACTTGTGTCAGGTGATGTGGCCAGGTGACGTGGCCAGGTGACGTGGCAAGTGGACAATCCACAGCTTGTGGCAGGTGACGTGGCCAGGTGACGTGGCAGGTGACGTGGCCGGTAACGTGGCCAGGTGACGTGGCCAGGTGACGTGGCAAGTGGACAATCCACAACTTGTGGCAGGTGACGTGGCCAGGTGACGTGGCAGGTGACGTGGCCAGGTGACGTGGCAGGTAACGTGGCCAGGTGACGTGGCCAGGTGATGTGGCAAGTGGACAATCCACAACTTGTGGCAGGTGACGTGGCACGTGATGTGGCCAGGTGACGTGGCAAGTGGACAATCCACAACTTGTGGCAGGTGACGTGGCCAGGTGATGTGGCCAGGTGATGTGGCCAGGTGACGTGGCAGGTTACGTGGCAAGTGGACAATCCACAACTTGTGGCAGATGATGTGGCAAGTGATACGCTAAATACAAGTACACTGCTGCTCTCTCAGCTGCTGCTACTCACTCTGGTCTCACAAACTGGCTGAAATGGTTAAAATTTACTGTTTTTTGAGCTTAGGGAGGGTCTATGATGAAACGCTTATAAACGTAAACGCGGTAAAACGCTGCTAAACGCCGCTAAACGCGGCCGAAAACGTGGCAAAACGCGCGTTTATAAACGCCGGTTTCAGCGTTTAAAAACGTGTGTTCAGCAGAGTTTGCACCTGCGTCTCGTGTGCATGGGGCCTCACAGTTGTTTGTGCTCTCAAACAGACTGTCAAGCCATCAAATGGCTGGTGTCATAATTGATCACATGTGCAGGACCATGGTAACCGCAGATCAAACAAAGGCTAAGACGGAAGATATAAATTAAACTTCCTGTGATGGTGTGGCAACCATGCTGCACTGCTACTAAATTCAGAGCAGAGTTGCCACTTTATTGTAGGCTATACCTGCTCGCACTATAGTGGGATGAAAAAATGTTGCATGGGGCATGTTTTATCAGCAGTGCCTAGGGATGGCACCTCATCCCTTTAAACCCAAACACATATTAATAACACAGGTTCTGTGGCCAATTAAGGTGGTAATTAAACTCACTTAGTGCCTTATTTGCATTCAATTCCCCTCAGAACCTGTGTAATTATTATGTGTTCGGGTTTAAAAGGAGGAGGTGGCAACCCTAGCAGTGCCACTGCTAAATCGCAAGCCTGTAGTTTGTGATTTGGCACTTGACTTGGCCACACCAAGCCTTTGCCCACCGTTTTCTGGACTGGCAGAATGGACTAAATAACCCTACCACTTTGAGCTGCATTGTTTAGGGGGTGAACATTTGAGACACAAATGAAGGATTTGGCATACTCAGGGTTATTTTATGAGGCTTGTGCATCCCCATAGTAGCTGATTTGGTACTAGGGGTGCAACGGATCGGTGGTGATCCGTGATCCAAACGGGCCACCTTGTTCGGATCAGATCACCATGCGATCCGCGGAGCGCTCCGGAGCCTCAGCCATAGGAAAGGCCGCGGCTTCGGCCTAGCTCCGGAGCAGCGGCCATCTTTGTACACCCGGTGGTGGGCGCTGTAGTGACGTTTTGCCGCCGCCATCTTGCTCCACCCCACACTCCTCAATCTCATTACTGTGAAGGGGCCAAGCGGACATCTTGTTACACCCATAACAACATGGCCTGGGGAATGCCCAGGGAAAAACCAAGCCTACTTACCGACCAGCTCGCTGACAACCAATTAACCTGTCTAACAGTATGCGTTAAAAACAGGGGTTTGTCCGCACGCATTTGCAAACGCATGCGTGAGCCACAGAGCCACGCCAAGGCCCCCTGGAGTCTGTGGTCCTACACTAACATTGAGTGTCCCCACAATGGAGGCACATGCATTCTGATGGTTAGATGAGGGCAGGTGGACTGAAGGGGAGCCACCCCTCCTTAAAGGTACAGGAGCACACCAAACACCCAGCATGTAGCACAATGGCTGCAAAGGTGCTGGTGCACTGCTGGACCAATACAAGCACCATAGGTGAAAACAAAAACATGTCCACCGCCCCCATCTATAGCTGGCTATCACGGTAAGTAGCATTGGAAGGCTAACGCAGATAACAACATGGCCTGGGGAATGTTACACCCAACAGAGTTTTAGATTTCAGGTATTTTATCTGCTTAAATACATTATTTGGAAATCCAACGGACTGTTTACATTTTACATTTTAAAAGCAGCAGCAAACCTTACATGCTTGCTAATGTGATGGAACACCTCTGATTTTCACATTTAGTTAAATGTGAAAATCAGAGGTGTTCTGTCACATTAGCAAGCATGTAAGGTCAGCAGGTTTGCTGCCGCTTTTAAAATTGAACATGTAAAGAGTCCGTTGGATTTACAAATACTGTATTTAAGCATATAAGCTCCGTTTTGTGTTGAAAATAACTGTGAAATCGAAAACTCCGGTGGGTGTAACATTATTTTTATTTTTTTGCCGATCCGAAAATTATCCGTTCCGTGGCTCTGATCCGAGGATCGATCCGATCCGTGAGTTTTTTGATCCGTTGCACCCCTATTTGGTACTTGTTTTTGTTTCACAGGTGTCTTTAGTTGCACTTTAACTTTTGCAGCAAACCCAACAATTTCAAAATATCCACTCTTAATGATCTGGGTTATGATCTGGAACCTAGCAAATTGATTTCTGCATCTGTAATGCTTTTATTATATGGCCATAATGAATTTTCTTGATTTTATACAGCATCGAAAAATACAATTTCATTTTTCACATATAATTATTAAACGTATTTTATTGGGAAATATCACTTGCTTTACTTAACATAACAAAAAGCGAAATTATCTATATTGTACTATGGGATTACACAGAACGCACAAGACTAGAAATAGGAGGTAAGGTACAAGGAAGAGAAAGGTTTACATTATTGATTTGAAAATGCAAAAGCATGACACTAATGCACAATATAAAACAATCTAGATTATGTTTCAAGTCAAGGCTGACCTACATACAGAGCACACTGCCTTAAATTGCAGACTACTCTATTAAGATAGCAGAAGGCAAAAAAACTGAGTCGTTAAAACATTGAGCTTCACACTGCGTATAGAAAAATACAAACCAGTAAATTGAATAACTGATAGGTGGATGAAGGAGATCAGCAAGGTTAGAGACTTATAGTCTGCAAAAAGTTTAATGTACAACCCCCAAGCCCAAATTTGATATAATGTTTGATAAAAATGTCTTGTCGAGAGCCTCCATGAGGCTGGTCATACACTAATAAAATTATTATTCATTTGTTTCGTTTTATAATCATTAGTGGGTCAAATTTCTTTTTTTTCTCTTCAACCACAGTGATGAAAAAATTCAAAAAAGAGCAGGATGGAAATTTTTTCTTGAACAAATTAATTTCTAACAGTGTATGTGGTTTTTGTTGGTAGACAAGTCATTCAAAAATCAAATGTAAAAGAAAACAAAATCATTTCAAACAAAATTTCTCAATTCATGGAACCAAATGAGATTTTTTGCATGAATTTTTATACTAATGTTCATACAAACATTATTTTTGCATGAATTTATATACCAACGTTCATACAAACATTAGTTTGAAATCTACTAGACAGCTTAAAGTAGAGCTCCACCCAAAAGGGGAAGCTCCGCATGTTTGCTTCCTCCCCCTCTCCACTGCCACATTTGGCACCTTTCGGGGGGAAGTGGGTACCTATTTTAGACATGTACCAGTCCCCACTTCCGAGAGACCTCGCCACGGCGAGGTCCCCCTGGAAGTTAGGCCCTCCTTCCACCACCGCTGGGCCATTCAGAAAGCGCAGCAATGTCGGCTGGGGAGACGACATCGCGGGATCCCTGGACAGGTAAGTGTCCTAATATTAAAAAAGTCAGCAGCTACAAATACTTAAATTTTTTGGGTGGGGGGACTGGAGCTCCACTTTAAAGTGGTTGTAAACTCTATACATATACTCAGGGAAGTTATAGGCCTTAAGTGAGACATACAGATGGAACAAATCCTCTTCCATAAGTTGTACCTTTTTAACTGCAGCCTTCTCTTCTCTACAACCTTTCAAAGCACATTTTCCACACCATTTCTCAGCAGCAGAATGCAGGGGGAGAGGGATCTGATATCACACACTGCAGACCTAGAGCACAGAGCTCCATGAAATCTGATAGCCGATTGGAGGGAAGGGATACCCCCTCTCTAACAGGCTCATAAATAGAAACACAAAGGATGGCTTTCACCCCCCCCCCAGTAACAGGCACATGGGCACGCTCCCACCATGTATCCTGGCCTTTGCTTGCCCATCTGCAGGCCCAGGACTGGCATAGCAGGTGCCGCTGGATAGGGTGGAGGGAGCTGAACGGACACACAACCACTCTCCTCCACTTCTTGTTGGTGACTCAGAAGCGACGTGTTTGACATCACTTCCGAGTCCCCATCAGTTTCCGTGGCCAGGAAAAAATGTAATGCAATGCGATCAAAACAATTTGGTAAACTATTGCATTTGTGTGTCCTAAAATTAACTTTTGCACACTTTTTACTGAAATTTTGCATTTCCTAAATCTTTGTGGTAATATTGTGCGACATAAAAAATTGGAACTGCCACTAGTTTATTCTCTACGATGTCTGCTTTCAGAAAATATATGTTTTGGGGGTTTTATGCAATCTTCAGGCCTAAAAATAATTTTTAACCGTGTGTGCAAAAAACGACTACAAACCTATGCCGGGCACCCGGTGTGATCAGAGGTATCCAGCCAGTCTCCGTTAGGACGCCGCTGGATATCGGTGAGGCTCGGTTCCCTGCAATCGTATTTCCGGGCGGATGTATGGTTGAGATGACGTGATCAAGCCTCAACGCGTTTCAGCCAATAGGAATGGCCGTCATCAGGAAGCTCAGAGCTTCCTGATGCCAGGCATAGGCACTGGAAAATATGAGTGTATCACATTTTTTTTTACCACATCCTTATTTTAAATAAAGTACGGTTTTACACTATGCAAGCTCCTCTCATTTTTCTCTCCCTATCCATGGAGGATTATTTTACATGCAGCTGACCTGGATTACATAGTTTAGGGGTCACATTATCCCCACAAAGCGCAAGCGACCACTCTAGCGATAGGTGGTCAATTCACAAGGGCGAGTGCACATCCACGTGGGGAACAAGTGTCTGCACACTGAATTGAAGCACCTTTAACTCTGATCTACACACGAGCAATTTATTTTATATCATTGTGAATTGTTTTGCATTTTTTTTTTTTATACACTGATGGTTTCACGTTTGGAATTTATATGGGCTGAGCGCGGTGTTTAACCCCCTTTAATTCAGTGTGACGCTAGTCAGCTCACATTCACACATATTTGATTTACTTTTTTTCATTGGCGCAATTTTTTTTTCTTTTGCCCATTGACTGTGTTTATTACCTCCTGTTGCATTCTTTATAAATGTAAAAAAAAAAAAAAAAAAAACCCTAACAGGTATAAGACGTTGTTAGGTAATTTCACCCTCTAGCATCTACAAAAAAACTGATATATCGCCGTTGGGTGAAATACCTCTTTAAAAATGGTAAATACACATATTAGGCAGACATCAGTGTGAAGAGGTTCAGTTGTTATCTGACCTAATTTTAGAAATTAGAAGGTGCAAGATGTAAGAGATTCACTATGGAATAAGTGTTGCTGCCAGAAATTTTAATTTCCGCATCTCAGAAACAACTAGCCTTCTGGGATTTCCACACACTGCAATCTCTTAAATGTGTAAATCTAGACTATATATATATATATATATATACATATATATATATATATATATATATATATATTGACGTGGGACCCTGTGCGTTCTTAAAGTGTGTTGGTTTACACCAGATTTGGTAGAGAAAGACATGCTGATTGAACAGCTGTGTGTTCGGTTATTTAGTTCTGACCTGACTATGGATCAGGGCCCCACCCAACAGACAGGAAGTCTGTGCATGGGAGTCAGGTGGACTCCCATCCCTTTGAGAGGGGTCAGACACTGCATGGGTGCAGCCAGAGTATGCATGTCTGCAGGAGGCAGATGTCATTGGTGAATTAAGCAAGAAGGTGCTGACCAGGAGTAAGCGAGGAGTGAGCTTATCTCTAGGAAACTCTGTTTGTTCTGAGGAGCAGACTTTAGGCCTAGGCTAAAGGCCTGAGACAGCCGGATCGCTAGAATGAAAGCCAGAAGGCTAAACTGTTGAGTATGCAAGATACAGTAATGGTGGAACCCCCCTGCGAGGGCAACTGATGTATTTGTGAACTTTTTGTGCTTTTAAATAAAAGTGGGCTACCATGCCCTTAAAAATAGTTCCTGACTGGCTGGAATCACTGGAAAAACGCATCTACCACGAGAGCTAACAACCCCCCAATCTTACAATAATATATATATATATTTATTAAGCTGCAGTTCTAAAAACACCTTTTTAATCATTTATGGGCAGATCACCTGGTGATCTACCCAGTAAAACACTTCTTATCTTAGGGTGTTTCCATCCCACTAGAGGAACAATGTAGACACCCTTGGACAGCATCACTGTCAATCTGGGGAGAGGCAAAACAAAAAAGGGCCTTTAATGGGACTTTGTAGGGCAATGACTGGATGTCAATCTGGGGATGCAAAAAAAACTAGTTTACACCATGCAGTCAGTTTCTGGTCAGTTTCTGCACCAGAAACTGACTGCATGATGTGAACTAGAGCCATTGGCATACATGGACAACACTGTGCATGCATTTTTAGTCCAGAAAAAATGCACACGGAACTGTACGGAACTGCATCTGGTGTGAACTGGCTCTTAGGGTATACAGTATTTTCAGGAATGTTTGGCTATGGGACAGGAAGTGAATGGGAATCTCCGCAATGGGACAAAGAGGGCAAAAATAAACCTTTCAGGCATTATACCCTTCCCTTACTGAAAAAAAAAACAAACACATTGTGGCTATAGTTCTACTTTAAAAGCATTGAGGCTGTGTATATCTGAGTGTCGGTGGTCCCGAGTGATACAGAGGCTGTGTGGAGGATCATCACATCTCTCAGAGAAATTACATAAGCGTTTTATGACCATCCTGTAATTAACCACTTCCTGGCCGCCTAAATGGGAAGTTTACGTCATTACTTTGACATCAAATACCGGGGATTTGGCTGCAGCTAGATGCCATAACCCCAGTATTTTCTTTTCGCTTGGGCAACCGGCTTTGAGATAAAAGTGGTCCCTGCTGCGCATTCGCCGCGGGATCACTTTTAGAACAGGCGGGAGAGATGCCCCCTTCCAGCGACCCTAAATTTGCCATCATCGGCGGACCGGGACACCTTTTTAGATTATTTTGCATGTGGCCAGATATGTACTGTGAGTTCTAATGTTTTTTAAACTGCCCACTAGATGGCGCTTTTCCCTTTCTACACACACACAGGAGCAGTGGGGGGAATCACACTGAATTCCTGTTCAAAACGCGTGCGATTCTTTGCGGTGCGATTTGTGCCAATTTTTTTTTGTATTGATGCAAATCGCACCGCAGTATCGGTACTCATACTCGCCGGGGAAAAAAAAACGGCATCGGTGCAACCTTCTTTGAACAATGGGATTTGTAGTATGCATAAAAAGTGCATATGACTGCCATTCACAGGCACTGCTCATTCCAAATGACAGGAAGCAAGGGGGAAGAGGAGAGGTTCAGAAGCTCATGGAAGAGGATGCATGGGAAAAAAACAAAACACAGTAAGGCCTCTTTCAGACGAAGCGTAATTCGGTAAGCAGGTCTTCCTGACAGCGGGGGATCTCCCTGCTGATCCCCGCTGAGCAGGCGGATGACAGGTCCATGTCTGCTCCACTATGCAGAGCAGACACGGACACAGCCCGCTGTTCTCAATGGGGTGGTCCGATTGTACTGGACTGCCTGTCTGTTTCCATCTGACTGTCATTTAAACCGCCAGAAACATCCATTGCTCCATTGAGAGCAATGGATGGTCTGATCGGGTCTGCCTGAAAAATGGACAGGCAGACCCGATCAGTCCACCGTTGTGAAAGGGGCCTAAAAAACTATTTAAAGTGTATGTAAACCCTCACCTTGTAAAACAACCCGTTCAGTTTAAGCCCTGGTTTACACTGAATGGGACTTTGAAATCGAGTTACTTCAGCGCGATTTTAAAGCCACTGATCAGTGCGATTTCATTTGCGACTTACCAATATCTGGCCGACATCATGCACAAATGCAAGTCGCACATGAAATTGCCAAGAATAGTGCAGGAATCTTTTCAAAGTCGGAGCAAGTCGGAGTTGAGATGATTTGAACAATTCCATAGGCAAAAATAGGAAAGGAAGGTAACCGCTCAGGTGTAGCTGATAGATCTTTCACAGGATCCTAGAGCCGTGGGTGCAGGCAGTGCATATGACAATGCAGAAAATTGAAAAAGGAGCTTGGACAGCCGCACTCCAAAAAATGGTTGTTTATTAAAACAAAAACACAGAATACATATCACAGCAAGGAAAACAGCAGATGGGACTGACGCATTTCGCACTGCGATTCAGTGCTTAATCAGCTATGATTAAGCACTGAATCGCAGTGCGAAACGCGTCAGTTTTGGAGTGCGGCTGTCCAAGCGCCTTTTTCAATTATAGGCAAAAATAGGGTGCAGCTTGTAATGCACTTTCGATCTGTCAAATCGTATGACAAGTCGCACTGGTGTGAAGGGGGCTAAAATAGAAATGAAAGGCAAAACATTTGTGTATAGATATATATAAAAAACATTAAACACTTTTTTCAATAAATTAACACATTCCATCTGTTCTCAGCTGGGGGGGGGGGGAGGCAGCACACTGAACATCCCAGTGAATGGCTATGCAGGGGGTTGTCAGGAGTCAGGACAAGTCTGATCACTGGAAGATAGCAGGCTGAGTTCCCAGCACAGCTAGAGAACTGACCATGATGTGTTCTCCTGCTTAGTGTGGTCAGTTTTTAATAGGAAAGCAAAGGGACTGGCAGAACACCAGAGATTTCCCACAGAGGAAGCAATACAAAGAGAACAGGATACTTTTTCAGACAAGTACATGGTACAGCAGCCACATATCAGGAATATGAAATGCTGGGAATGAAAAACATATTACAGGGCCATTAGGTAGTTGATGTGTAGGGGTGATGTTTGGAGAATAAGAATATTGTTGAGTGTTACTTTAATGTAGAACAGGACATACAAGTACAAACTACTACATAATAAAGTATATGTTATGTGAGAGACTTTTATAGGGTTGGAGAATCCTCCCAACAAAGTGGAGATGCTGCCCATAGCAACCATTCAGAAGCTAATGTTTATGGCAATAGTTCTGAATTATAACCAGCTTGTATACAATAAAACCACTTACCGACCGCAATAGATATATATATATATATATATATATTATATATATTAGGGCTGTGGAAATTAACTATTAATTCCTCGATTAATCGATTAATTGCTTTGATCGATCAAAATTCTTTGGGCTTGCCGTGTCCATCTGAAGGGCTCCTTTGCTGTGCCTTCCTATCTGCATGCCGGCGGGACCTTACTATCTGCCACACGCAAGGGCTGTTACACTTCCCTCTATCACTTCCCTCTATCAACCTGGGATTCTACAGCCATCCACTGGGAGTTGTGATAGTTCCCTTCACGGGACATCTACATGCCGACGGACTGATGTTAGCCCCTTCTCATCTGGATTCAGCAGTGGTATCGTTGTACACATTTTTATACCAGTATCATACTTAGCTACATGTTTTTATGAATGCTTTTGCTACCGTTTGGTATTACTCGCACCATTTTTACAGTTTATGTAGCTACATCGATTTTATCTCCAGTGCAATATTTTATTTTGTTACCTACTTGAAGACTATAAAAGTTTTAATGCTATTCCCATCGAGCGCTGCCTTTGTGTGTTTTTTGTATCCTGCTATCCATTTTTCCAGTGGTTGGTAGCTGAACTGGGAGATCGGACTGCAAGGAGATCAGCTAAAAGTAGTTGGATATCTATGTGCGGTATTAATCGAAATTAGTCGATTAATCGATAATAAAAAAAATCGATTAATCGAACACGAAAATTTTAATCAGTAACAGCCCTAAAATATATATATATATATATATATATATATATATATATATATATATATATACGATGCGGCTTTGAAGTGGTTTACCGGGATTATGGCTGCAGATATCAGTCATAACCCCGGTATTGTTTTTTGCAGCCGGCTTTTTCATGAAAATGAGCCGCAGGAATGCTTTCCGAAGCCTGAGAAACGATCCGACGGTGCGGCCGGCTGCTTAAACTGTTGGCGCTATATAAATCCTATTATTATTATACACTATATAAATCCTGTATAATAATAATAATAATAATAATAATAGGCCATCAAAGAGTAGATATACCCTTTGATCGCATCTATGGCCTTGGAGGACCGGAGCGACCTCACTTTCGGTCCAGGCTGGAAGTAAATAATTAAAAAAAATATATATATTTTTTTTATAACAAAAGATTTAAAAATATATATATTTTTTTGGGGGTCTTTTTGACCTCAGATCTCTCCATAAAGAGGACCTGCCATCCGTATTTCTATAACAAGGGATGTTTACTTTCCTTGTGATAGAAATAAAAGGGATCAAAAAAAAAAATGACATTAAAATTTAAAAGGGACAGTGTAAAAATAAAAAGTAAAATAAAATGTAAACATAAAATAATTAAAACCACCCCCATCCCTCCGTGCTTGCATGCAGAACGCATATGTAAACAGTGTTCGCACCACTAAAAACCATTGAATGCACTATATATCCCTTAGGAGACACTTTGTATTTAGCGCTTCACTCATTTTGGTTTTTAGTTTGTTAATTCACATGTCTAGGAAGTGTGTTTAGTGCTGGTTCACACTGGTGCGTTTTGACATGCGATTTGGCATGTCAAACCGACGATATTTGCCGCAGTGTGAACCTGGGCTTAGTGCTGGTAGCTTTAATTAGATTAACAAAGCAGCTCACAAGGTTTCACATATCTAGTGTTCGCACCACACATGTGAGGAACTGACGCAAACGTTAGGCCCCTTTCACACGGGGCGGATCCGTGCAGATCCGCCCCGTGAAGCTCCGCTTGCTCAGCGGGGATCGCTCCGTTGATCCCCGCTGAGCCGACGGATGACTGGGCGGTCCCCGCACACTGTGCAGGGACCGCCCTGTCAGAGCGCCGCTCTCCCCTATGGGGAATCGGATGACGACGGACCGTAGAGTCCGTTGTCATCCGATCCGCTCCGCCGACGGAAGGAAAAATAGGGTTTTCCTCCGTCACACTTTGGCGGAGCGGAGCGGATGTCAGCGGACATGTCTCCGCTGACATCCGTGCCTCCATAGGGGTGCATGGAGGATCCGTTTCAGGTCCGCCTAAAAAACTGACAGGCGGACCTGAACGGACCTCCGTGTGAAAGAGCCCTTAGAGTGAGAGCAATAATTCTAGCGCTAGACCTCTGTAATTGTAAAGGTGTTTAAAACGTTGACTATGTAGATTTTTAATTTCCACAGTTTGGCGCCATTCCACGAGCGTTTGCAATTTTAAAACGAGACATGTTACTCACCGTAACATCCTCTTTCACATTATACAAAAAAATTGGGGTAAATAAATATATATATATATATATATATATATATATATATATATATATATATATATATGTGTATGTTTTGTTTTTGTTTTTTAATTCATAAAAAAATAAAAAAAAATGTATTGTGTTTGAAAAACCACTGTGCAAATACTGTGTTGCAACAATCGCCATTTTATTCCCTAGGGCAGTGATGGTGAACCTTGGCACCCCAGATGATTTGGTACTACATTTCCCATGATGCTCATGCACTCTGCAGTGTAGTGGAGCATCATGGGAAATGTAGTTCCAAAACATCTGGGGTGCCAAGGTTCACCATCACTGCCTAGGGTCTCTGCTTAAAAAAAAAAAAAGTATAATGTTTGTGGGTTCTATATAATTTTCTAACAAAATACTGGATTTCAACTTGTAAACAGAAAAAGCCTGTTCTTCAAGTGGTCTCCTTCAAGTGGTCTCCTTCATGTTGCTGCAATGTTCACAGTTCAAGGAGGAGAATGGGAACATAATCAAAGCCTTGGAGCGCATCCAACCCACGTGTCTGCCATTGAGGTGTACCCACCCAGAAAATGAAATGTCAAAGTGTGGAGCTGTGAAGACGAGGAATCCCTGAGCGATGCTGTCCTTTTGTTGCAGCAGCCCGCACTCCACACTGCAGCAGAGCAGGCACCTACAATATAAACAAGGTTAGCGCCTCCTCATTGAATAGTGCAAGGGATGCCACATCCCAGGCAGAGAATATTCTACTTCTCATAGAAGACTGATCCTTCCCTGGCCCCTAAGACTGCCATGTGAAAGCCCCATTTATCTGCGCTACACACAGGAACCAACTGGGCGATGGTGCTGAACAGATGGCGACTTTTACTGTCGCATATATTAAAACGCTTTCTTCTCTAATCAGCAATCTGTACAGACAAACAACGCTAACCTGGTCCAGGATGGATTTCTCAGAATGACAACCCTCATTTATGGATAGGGGTCCAATCTATCACATCATTCTATTAATAAGGGGAGCATCTCCTGCACAGGACAGGCACAATGATGTCAGGACAGGCAGAATTCTATATAGGGGACACGATGCAGTGACATATCAGTAGAATTCTATATAGGGGACACAATGATGTCAGGATGTCAGAATTCTATATAGGGGACACAATGATGTGACAGATCAGTGGAATTCTATATAGGGGACACAATGATGTTAGGACAGGCAGAATTCTATATAGGGGACACAATGATGTGACAGATCAGTGGAATTCTATATAGGGGACACAATGATGTCAGGACAGGCAGAATTCTATATAGGGGACACAATGATGTCAGGACAGGCAGAATTCTATATAGGGGACACAATGATGTCAGGACAGGCAGAATTCTATATAGGGGACACAATGATGTGACAGATCAGCAGAATTCTATATAGGGGACACAATGATGTGACAGATCAGCGGAATTCTATATAGGGGACACAATGATGTCAGGACAGGCAGAATTCTATATAGGGGACACAATGATGTGACAGATCAGCAGAATTCTATATAGGGGACACAATGATGTGACAGATCAGCAGAATTCTATATAGGGGACACAATGAGGTGACAGATCAGCAGAATTCTATATAGGGGACACAATGAGGTGACAGATCAGCGGAATTCTATATAGGGGACACAATGAGGTGACAGATCAGCAGAATTCTATATAGGGGACACAATGAGGTGACAGATCAGTGGAATTCTATATAGGGGACACAATGAGGTGACAGATCAGCAGAATTCTATATAGGGGACACAATGAGGTGACAGATCAGTGGAATTCTATATAGGGGACACAATGATGTCAGGACAGGCAGAATTCTATATAGGGGACACAATGATGTCAGGACAGGCAGAATTCTATATAGGGGACACAATGATGTGACAGATCAGCAGAATTCTATATAGGGAACACAATGATGTGACAGATCAGTGGAATTCTATATAGGGGACACAGTGACAGATCAGCAGAATTTTATATAGGGGACACAATGATGTGACAGATCAGCAGAATTCTATATAGGGGACACAATGAGATGACAGATCAGTGGAATTCTATATAGGGGACACAATGATGTCAGGACAGGCAGAATTCTATATAGGGGACACAATGATGTCAGGACAGGCAGAATTCTATATAGGGGGCACAATGATGTGACAGATCAGCAGAATTCTATATAGGCTGCACAATGATGTGACAGATCAGCGGAATTCTATATAGGGGACACAATGATGTCAGGACAGGCATAATTCTATATAGGGAACACAATGATGTGACAGATCAGCAGAATTCTATATAGGGGACACAATGATGTGACAGATCAGCAGAATTCTATATAGGGGACACAATGAGGTGACAGATCAGCAGAATTCTATATAGGGGGCACAATGATGTGACAGATCAGCAGAATTCTATATAGGGAACACAATGATGTGACGGATCAGCAGAATTCTATATAGGCGGCACAATGATGTGACAGATCAGCGAAATTCTATATAGGGGACACAATGATGTTAGGACAGACAGAATTATATATAGGGGACACAATGATGTGACAGATCAGCAGAATTCTATATAGGGGACACAATGAGGTGACAGATCAGCAGAATTCTATATAGGGGACACAATGAGGTGACAGATCAGCAGAATTCTATATAGGGGACACAATGATGTGACAGATCAGCAGAATTCTATATAGGGGACACAATGAGGTGACAGATCAGCAGAATTCTATATAGGGGACACAATGATGTGACAGATCAGCAGAATTCTATATAGGGGACACAATGATGTGACAGATCAGCAGAATTATATATAGGGGACACAATGATGTGACAGATCAGCAGAATTCTATATAGGGGACACAATGATGTGACAGATCAACAGAATTCTATATAGGGGACACAATGATGTCAGGACAGGCAGAATTCTATATAGGGGACACAATGATGTGAAAGATCAGAGGAATTCAATATAGGGGACACAATGAGGTGACAGATCAGCAGAATTATATATAGGGGACACAATGAGGTGACAGATCAGCAGAATTATATATAGGGGACACAATGAGGCGACAGATCAGTAGAATTCTATATAGGGGACACAATGAGGTGAAACATCAGAGGAATTCTATATAGGGGACACAATGAGGTGACAGATCAGCAGAATTCTATATAGGGGACACAATGATGTGACAGATCAACAGAATTCTATATAGGGGACACAATGATGTCAGGACAGGCAGAATTATATATAGGGGACACAATGATGTGAAAGATCAGAGGAATTCATTATAGGGGACACAATGAGGTGACAGATCAGCAGAATTCTATATAGGGGACACAATGAGGTGACAGATCAGCAGAATTCTATATAGGGGACACAATGAGGTGACAGATCAGCAGAATTCTATATAGGGGACACAATGAGGTGACAGATCAGCAGAATTATATATAGGGGACACAATGAGGTGACAGATCAGTAGAATTCTATATAGGGGACACAATGAGGTGAAACATCAGAGGAATTCAATATAGGGGACACAATGAGGTGACAGATCAGCAGAATTCTATATAGGGGACACAATGAGGTGACAGATCAGCAGAATTCTATATAGGGGACACAATGAGGTGACAGATCAGCAGAATTCTATATAGGGGACACAATGAGGTGACAGATCAGCAGAATTCTATATAGGGGACACAATGATGTGACAGATCAGCAGAATTCTATATAGGGGACACAATGATGTGACAGATCAGCAGAATTCTATATAGGGGACACAATGATGTGACAGATCAGCAGAATTCTATATAGGGGACACAATGATGTGACAGATCAGCAGAATTCTATATAGGGGACACAAGGATGTGACAGATCAGCAGAATTCTATATAGGGGACACAATGATGTGACAGATCAACAGAATTCTATATAGGGGACACAATGATGTCAGGACAGGCAGAATTCTATATAGGGGACACAATGATGTGAAAGATCAGAGGAATTCAATATAGGGGACACAATGAGGTGACAGATCAGCAGAATTATATATAGGGGACACAATGAGGTGACAGATCAGTAGAATTCTATATAGGGGACACAATGAGGTGAAAGATCAGAGGAATTCTATATAGGGGACACAATGATGTGACAGATCAGCAGAATTCTATATAGGGGACACAGTGACAGATCAGCAGAATTCTATATAGGGGACACACTGATGTGACAGATCAGTGGAATTCTATATAGGGGACACAATGATGTGACAGATCAGTGGAATTCTATATAGGGGACACAATGATGTCAGGACAGGCAGAATTCTATATAGGGGACACAATGATGTCAGGACAGGCAGAATTCTATATAGGGGACACAATGATGTCAGGACAGGCAGAATTCTATATAGGGGACACAATGATGTGACAGATCAGCAGAATTCTATATAGGGGACATTGCACAGTCATTATCTATAGGGAGGATGAAGGGATGAGCACCTACCTCTTATATGATCAGCATTCATAGGGAGGATCCACCATTAACCCTCCATCGCCCGTGCTCTGCACACACCCTGCATGTCCTCTGATCCCAGATCCTCGGCTGTGTTCTGATCGGTGAGATCTGTACAGGAAGGATCCTTCACAAACCTTCCACAGCTGGATGTAAGGCGTGCTCTGATTGGACACTAGCAGCACCCCTCTTCATTGGGCACTGGCCACTCTACCAGTAGATGATTCCAAAGACACAGTAGTGATCGGTCCGGCCAAGAGGACAGCCGAGCATGGAAGCGTTATCTAATCGTGTGCTGGAGAACAGAATGGATCAATAGAGACACAGCAAATCAATGTGTGCGACAAGCGGCAGCCCCGACATCAACTTAGACGTGCGCCACTCCTTCTGGCCACTAGATGGCGCTGTGCATAGAGAAGGAGGATGGCTGCTCTTTACATAATTTTATCATAACTTGTGAAGGGGAGAGAACGGAAATACCTCATGAAGAATGGCAATACAACAAAAATAAATACATAAATGAAAAAAATAAAAGATTCTACAACAAACAAACAATTCTGCAACAAATCTATTGCAACTTACTAGTCTTTAAAGCGGAGTTCCACCCAAAAATGGAACTTCCGCTTTAAGACCCTGTAGCACCCTCCTCACTCCCCACTTTCTCTTCAGCTCGTCTCTCTCTTGTCTAGGGGTACCTCCAGAGGGGAAGGGAGCGGGGACACTACGCCAGGCCTTCACCACAGGTGTCAGTGTGGTGTAAGCAAAGTTCTTTTACCTTCGGGTCAGTGCTGTACACCTGGAGCCTCCACCGAGAGTTACCTTGAACAATATCTGTCAGGAAATGAGCCCCACACCATTAAATTTCAACACTCCTTTATTCTTCACGAATGAACACAATCAGTTGAACTCCCTTGTAAAAACAGAACAGAAAAGGAGGTGTGGATGCGAGTAGGCCCAGACACAATGGGGCTGATTTACTAATAACAGTGCGCTGCGCTGGTTCTAACCTTAATTGCTGTGCCGGATAACTCCTTCACTGGGCGCAGGAAGCAGCGGCGCACTGTTATAGTAAATAGAAATGTCAGCGGCGCTCTATTGAAAATGAATGGTTCCCTATGGGAGCCCATTGATTTGAATAGAGGTCGCCCGGGAAGTCGGATCCGACTTGCGGGCGACTCGTGTGCCAGCTGACACAGGGACAGCGCGACTTTGCGAGGTGATCTGGACACGACCTGAGCGTGCAGCAGCCGCTCAAGTCATGTCCTAGAGGCGACTAGCCGGCCGAGAATGTGTCCAGCGCGATGTCATCGCGCTGGTCCTCGGCAGCCTCGCTGTCCCATGTTTGGTATGAATCATGAAGGGGAACTCCAGGCCAAATTTTAATGAAAAAACCGGCATCGGTTCCCCTTCAGGAGCATACCAGGCCCTTAGGTCTGGTCTGGATTCTAAGGTGAACCCCCTAAGCCGAAAAACGGCGTGGGGGTCCCCCCAAAATCCAAACCAGACCCTTAGGTCTGGTCTGGATTTTAAGGTGAACCCCTCAAGCCGAAAAACGGCGTGGGGGTCCCCCAAAATCCAAACCAGACCCTTATCCGAGCACGCAACCTGGCAGGCCGCAGGGGAAAAGGGGGGGACAAGAGCAGCCCCCCTCCCTCCTGAACCGTACCAGGCCGCATGCTCTCAACATGGGGGGTTTGGTGCTTCGGGGCAGGGGGGCGACCTGCGGCCCCCCCACCCCAAAGCACCCTGTCCCCATGTTGATGGGGACAAGGGCCTCTTCCCGACAACCCTGGCCGTTGGTTGTCGGGGTATGCGGGCGGGGGGCTTTTCGGAATCAGGGCGCCCCCTTTAAAAAGGGGGCCCCCAGATGCCGGCCCCCCACCCTATGTGAATGAGTATGGGGTACATCGTACCCCTACCCATTCACCTGGTGGCAAAATAAGTCAATAAAAAAAGACAACACAGGTTTGAAAAGTAATTTATTGGGCAGCTCCGGGGGTCTTTCTGCCGGGCCCTGGCTATCTTCTGCTAGCTCTTTTGCTAGCGGGGGTCCCGGGCTTCCTCGCCGTCTTCTTCCGACTTCGGGGGTCTTTCTGCCGGGCCCCCGCTATCTTCTGCTAGCTCTTTTGCTAGCGGGGAACCCGGGCTTCCTCGCCGTCTTCTTCCGACTTCGGGGGTCTCTTGTTCTGTTCTCCGGTTCTTCTCCCGCTCTCCGACGCCTTCTCCTCGATCTCCGGTTCTTTCTGCCAGACGCCCCGCTATCTTGTGCCAGCTCTTTTGCTAGCGGGGGCCGGTCTTCTACGTCGCCTTCTTCCTTCTTCTCTTCGCCCGATGTTGACTCGTCGCTCTCCACCGCCGCAATGATCTGTCCAAGCAGCGGTGCCACTTTTATTGGCATGGGGCGTGGTCACCGGATGATGCCACCGCTGACCCCGCCCCCGTTTCACGTCACAGTCCCATCATTCCCCGGGACTGTGACATCATACGGGGGCGGGGTCAGCGGTGGCATCATCCGGTGACCACGCCCATGCCAATAAAAGTGGCACCGCTGCTTGGACAGATCATTGCGGCGGTGGAGAGCGACGAGTCAACATCGGGCGAAGAGAAGAAGGAAGAAGGCGACGTAGAAGACCGACCCCCGCTAGCAAAAGAGCTGGCACAAGATAGCGGGGCGTCCGGCAGAAAGAACCGGAGATCGAGGAGAAGGCGTCGGAGAGCAGGAGAAGAACCGGAGAACAGAACAAGAGACCCCCGAAGTCGGAAGAAGACGGCGAGGAAGCCCGGGACCCCCGCTAGCAGAAGATAGCGGGGCCCGGCAGAAAGACCCCCGAAGTCGGAAGAAGACGGCGAGGAAGCCCGGGACCCCCACTAGCAAAAGAGCTAGCAGAAGATAGCGGGGGCCCGGCAGAAAGACCCCCGGAGCTGCCCAATAAATTACTTTTCAAACCTGTGTTGTCTTTTTTTATTGACTTATTTTGCCACCAGGTGAATGGGTAGGGGTACGATGTGCCCCATACTCATTCACATAGGGTGGGGGGCAGGTATCTGGGGTCCCCCTTATTAAAGGGGGCTCCCAGATTCCGATAAGCCCCCCGCCCGCAGACCCCGACAACCAACGGCCAGGGTTGTCGGGAAGAGGCCCTTGTCCCCATCAACATGGGGGCAGGGTGCTTTGGGGTGGGGAGGGCCGCAGGTCGCCCCCCCTGCCCCGAAGCACCAAACCCCCCATGTTAAGGGCACGTGGCCTGGTACGGTTCAGGAGGGAGGGGGGGCCGCTCTCTCGTCCCCCCTTTTCCCCTGCGGCCTGCTAGGTTGAGTGCTCGGATAAAGGGTCTGGTGTGTATTCTAAGGGGACCCCACGCAATTTTTTTTTGTTTTTGGTGCGGGGTTCCCCTTAAAATACATGCCAGAACCCCCACGCCATTTTTTTGGGGGGTCCCCTTTAAATCCATACTAGACCCAAGGGCCTGGTATGGACCTGGGGGGACCCCCACGCCATTTTTTTTTCATTTTTTGGGGGGGGTCCCCTTTGAATCCATACTAGACCCAAGGGCCTGGTATGGACCTGGGGGGGACCCCACGCTGTTTTTTTTTTGGTTTTGTTTTTTGAACCGTTTTTTTTTTTTTTTTTTTACATTTCCTTTAACAACCAGCTATAAACAGGTCAAACAAAAAATCGCCGCAAAATTGCGGTACTTGCGTTTTGGATGCGGGTCCATTGAATTCTATTACATCCAAAACACTGTTTTTGTCCTGGCAAAAAAAATCTGCAGTTGCGTTTAAAATCGTTTTTCACAAACCCTCAAAATGCCTTCAGACGCCAAAGATTTCCACGTTTCAGACGCGGTACCAGCGTTTAGCCGCATTTTAGTTTAGAAGCGTTTTTAAAGGTGACCTTTTTTTTTACATTGATAAACTCCAAATTTATGGCAAATGAGGAAAAAACATAATATATATATATATATATATATATATATATATACTGTGAGGGGGCTAGCTCGGCAGCGGGTATGTGTGACCCCCGGGATGGGCTCCCCACCCAAAAACAGGCCCAGCAGACGGAGGTTGTGGTTTTCAAAATCAAAAAGGTGCGGTTTATTTTCTATTTACAGTGACAAAAACACAGCAAGGCAAAAAAAACAAACACAAAATAAATCCTGGTCAACTTGACCTCTGACTAAACTTACAGGTTTCCTAACTAACGACTGGGATCAGCCTAGTGCTGTCCTAGTCCCTGGTTTTAAATGTCCAAGCAAAATATAGCCACACAGGCTTTCTCTCACCGCACAGGGGTTCACTCTCCCTAGACAGTCCACACAGGTCTGCTTCCAGGCATGAGCTAACATCTAATGAAGCTGGGAATTCTTATAGAGGCCTAAATGAGCTGACAAGCTTCAGCTGGCCTCATCAACTCCCTGTCTGTACGACGCCCAGCCCTCTCCCTAGAGGTATGAGTCATCCATGAGCCCACTAGTCTCAGCTGGGCTTATACAACTCTCCACCTAGCTGTATAAATCGGCGTAAAGCCTGAATCTGGGCGAAATATATCTACCCCCCTGGATGCAACCAGGTGACTTTACCTTCCTGCTGTCACATACCCCCCCCTCTTGTTTTAACCTCGGGGTTGGAACACCAGCAATCAGGCATTCATGTACTCGAGACAAAGCATCCACATTCCCCATTTGAACGCCAGGGCGATGCTTTACTGTGAAGTTGAATTCCTGGAGGGCCAGGAACCACCTATTCACTCTTCTATTTGTTTCCTTGTTTTGAGCCATCCACTTTAACGGAGCGTGATCCGTAACCATGTCAAAGTGCCTACCTAGCAGGTAGTACCGAAGGGAATCTAGAGCCCACTTCACCGCTAAACACTCCTTTTCAACGGTGGCGTAATTTACCTCATGGGACTTCAACTTCCTGCTGAGGTAAATGACTGGGTGCTCTTCCCCGTTCCAGACCTGGGACAATACTGCTCCTAACCCCACATCTGACGCATCACTTTGTACGACAAAGTCTTTAGAGAAGTCGGGTGAGTACAACACTGGCTGGCTACATAAGGCTTGTTTCAAGAATTGGAATGCTGCCTCAGCCTCGGGGGTCCATTTAATCATGACCGACCCTTTCCCCTTCGTCAGGTTGGTTAGGGGCACAGCCTTAGAAGCAAAGTGGGGAATGAATCGCCGATAATACCCAGCGATTCCCAGAAAGGCTCGTACCTGCTTCTTGCTGTTGGGACGTGGCCAACTCTGGATGGCCTCGACTTTGTTGAGTTGGGGTTTTATTACTCCCCTCCCAATGGTGTACCCAAGATATTTGGCCTCCTCCTGCCCAATGGTACACTTCTTGGGGTTAGCCGTAAACCCTGCTTCCCGAACAGAGTCCAGGACTGCTTGCACTTTTGGCAGATGTGAGGCCCAATCTGTGCTATGGACAATTACGTCATCCAGGTAAGCCGCAGCATACTTCCGATGGGGCCTCAGCATCTGGTCCATTTTCCGCTGGAATGTGGCCGGCGCATTCTGTAACCCGAACGGCATTCTTTTATATTGGAACGCCCCGTCTGGGGTTACAAATGCGGTTTTCTCTTTGGCTGACTTGGCCAGGGGGATTTGCCAATACCCTTTTGTGAGGTCAAGAGTCGTCATGTATCGGGCTGTTCCCAGCCGGTCGATCAACTCATCTATACGTGGCATGGGGTAGGTGTCAAATTTTGTAACTTTGTTCAACTGACGAAAATCGTTACAAAATCGCCAGCTCCCATCCGGTTTAGGCACCAACACAATGGGACTAGACCAATCACTTTGGGACTCCTCTATCACCCCTAAGTTCAGCATTTTCTGTACTTCCTCCCGTATTGCCTCCCGTCGGGCCTCTGGGATCCGATAGGGTTTTAACTTCACCCTTTCACCGGGCGGGGTAATAATGTCATGCTCTACCCCAGATGTTTGTCCCGGCAGCTCAGAGAATACCTCCTTGTTGCGAAGCACAAACTCCTTAACCTCCTGTTGTTGGGGTTGTGACAAGGTGGCTGCGATTCCAACCTCAGGAATCACGCAACCAGTTTGAGCTGGTGACCAAGTGTCTGCGACTAGGGACTCTCTATCCCTCCAGGCTTTCAACAGATTAACGTGATAGATCTGTTCGGGCTTTCGCCTTCCTGGTTGTCTGACCTTGTAATTCACTTCGCTCACTTTTTCCATTATCTCGTAGGGGCCTTGCCATTTGGCAAGGAATTTACTTTCAACCGTAGGGACAAGTACAAATATCCTATCCCCCGGGGAAAAGGTACGGGTCTTGGCTCCACGGTTGTACACTCTCTGCTGTGCCAACTGCGCTTGGGCCAAATGTTCCTTCACGATGGGCATTACCTGTGCAATTCGATCTTGCATCAGGGCGACATGCTCAATCACACTCCTGTGGGGAGAACTCTCACTTTCCCAAGTTTCCTTGGCAATATCCAACAGCCCTCTTGGGTGTCTCCCATACAGTAACTCAAAGGGGGAGAATCCCGTAGAGGATTGGGGCACCTCCCTAATAGCAAACATCAAATAAGGAAGTAGACAGTCCCAATCCTTTCCATCCCTATCCACCACTTTCTTCAACATTTGTTTTAGGGTTTTGTTGAATCTTTCAACCAGCCCATCGGTTTGGGGGTGATACACAGATGTACGTAATTGCGTCACTTTGAACAATTTACACAGCTCCTTCATAACCCGGGACATAAAGGGTGTACCTTGGTCCGTAAGCAGTTCTTTACAAATACCCACCCGGCTAAAAACAAGAGATAGCTCTTTGGCTATGGTTTTGGCCGAGGTATTTCTGAGAGGGATCGCTTCTGGATAACGGGTGGCATAGTCCATTATAACCAATATGTACTGGTGCCCCCTAGCGGACTTGATTATAGGACCTACCAAATCCATTGCGATTCTCTCAAACGGGACCTCAATGATGGGTAGAGGGACCAGCGGGCTACGGAAGTGTGGCATCGGGGCCGACCTCTGACACACAGGGCAGGAGGAACAATAATTTTCTATGTCCTTCATCACCCCAGGCCAATAGAATCTCTGTAATACCCTCTCTCGGGTTTTCTCTGTCCCCAGATGACCTCCAAGAATGTGCCCATGGGCCAACTCCAACACCAACTTCCTGTAAGGTTTGGGCACCACCAGCTGCTCAACGGTTTCTTCTGCCCTTTTTGCCACCCGATACAGTAGGTCCTTCTCTACGCTGAAATATGGGTAAGTGCAGGTATTATCTGGGTTCACTAACTCGCCATCTATTTTCACTACGTTTTCCCGTGCCTTTATTAGGGCGGGGTCTTTCAACTGTTCTGTGGCAAAGTTTTCCCTGTGAACCTCAAGATCAGAAAACTCCACAGACGGTAGGTTTTCGTCTGAGGAGGTGGGCTCCTCTCCAGTTTCTTGAGTCTCCCCTGCCAATACTGACAAGGGAAATTCGGGAGAGTCCTCACCACTCTCAGAGGAGTTCTGGCTATCATATTCCTGGTACATAGGGGCACCAGTGGGGGGCTCATGATCATCCCACAGTTCCCAGAACTTCGGAAAATCCCTTCCCACAATGGCGTCATGCGGTAACTGAGACACTAAGCCCACTGGATGAGAAAGGGTACCTTTGGGGGTCTCGAAACACACTGTAGTCACTGGATACTCTCGGGTGTCCCCATGCACACAAATAACGGCTACCTTGCTATTCCCAGAGACCTCTGTTTTAACTAACTCAGCCTTTATCAGGGTCACAAGGCTACCTGAATCCAGCAATACCACAACATTTCTACCATTAATACACATTTTGCATAAATGTTTCTCAGTTCCCCGAATGGCAGTGCATGCGACTGTCGCACACAGCGACTGACGTCTGCCCGTCAGAAAGTCACACTGCATGGGTTCCTCCACAACCGGGCAATTTGCTGCAATATGTCCCGCTTGCCGGCAGCGGTAGCAAATGATCCTTCTTGCCGCCTCTTGAGCCGCTGATTTCCCAGGCTGTTCTCGCCAAACTTGGGGTAGAGCTCCCACCCTCTCACTCTCTCCACCCTTACCCCTTGGAATCATCTTATCCGCCCCTGGGGATGGTCTGGTCTTAGGGTGGAAAGTCCGAGTGTCTCTGGAAGAGGCCGTCAGGTTCTCTGTAGCCAAGTATTTCTCCACACGATCCACAAGACCATCGGCCGTCTCTGGGTCTCCATGGCTTACCCACTTTTGGACGGCAGTAGGAAGAGCTCTCAAAAACCGATCCATTACAACACGTTCCACAATCTTTGGTGCGGACAAAGTCTCTGGCTGTAGCCACTTTCTGCTCAGGTGAATGAGATCATACATTTGAGACCTGGGGGGTTTTCCAAGCTGGAAAGTCCAGTTATGCACACGCTGAGCCCGGACAGCCAGGGTGACACCCAGCCTTGCCAATATTTCAGCTTTTAGCATCACATAGTCTTTTGCTTGGTCAGGCTCTAGGTCATAGTAAGCTTTCTGCGATTCACCCGTTAACAGAGGAGCCACCAGTCCAGCCCACTGCTCCTCAGGCCACTTTTCTCTTTCAGCGGTCCTTTCAAATGTGGTCAAAAATACCTCTGGATCATCCTCTCCAGTCATTTTTGTCAATAAACGACTCACCCCAAAGGACGCGGTATTAGTGGGACGGCTTTCCTCACCGGTCTGCGGACGTTGCTGCATTACTGCTTCCATCTGTTGTTGTAGTCTCTGCTCTTGCTTCTGCAACAGGTCTATGAAGCGGGCCTCAGATTGCTGTTGGGCTTGTTGCTGAGCCTCCAGACTCTGTTGTAAAGTTGCAAGGCTCTGTTGATGAGCTTGCTGCTGGGCTGCAAGGCTCCTTTGCAAACCTGCATTTGTCTGCTGTTGATTGGCATTTGCTAGAGCCAGCTGTTTCAGTATCTCCTCCATGCTGGCTTAAAAAAAAACTGCCACTGGTTCTCCACCAACTGTGAGGGGGCTAGCTCGGCAGCGGGTATGTGTGACCCCCGGGATGGGCTCCCCACCCAAAAACAGGCCCAGCAGACGGAGGTTGTGGTTTTCAAAATCAAAAAGGTGCGGTTTATTTTCTATTTACAGTGACAAAAACACAGCAAGGCAAAAAAAACAAACACAAAATAAATCCTGGTCAACTTGACCTCTGACTAAACTTACAGGTTTCCTAACTAACGACTGGGATCAGCCTAGTGCTGTCCTAGTCCCTGGTTTTAAATGTCCAAGCAAAATATAGCCACACAGGCTTTCTCTCACCGCACAGGGGTTCACTCTCCCTAGACAGTCCACACAGGTCTGCTTCCAGGCATGAGCTAACATCTAATGAAGCTGGGAATTCTTATAGAGGCCTAAATGAGCTGACAAGCTTCAGCTGGCCTCATCAACTCCCTGTCTGTACGACGCCCAGCCCTCTCCCTAGAGGTATGAGTCATCCATGAGCCCACTAGTCTCAGCTGGGCTTATACAACTCTCCACCTAGCTGTATAAATCGGCGTAAAGCCTGAATCTGGGCGAAATATATCTACCCCCCTGGATGCAACCAGGTGACTTTACCTTCCTGCTGTCACAATATATATATATATATGAAATTGCTTCCATTGCATTGTGGACAATCCACAACTTGGGGCAGCTGACGTGGCAAGTGGACAACCCACAACTTGTGGCAAGTGATGTGGCAAGTGACACGCTAAATACAACTACACTGCTGCTCTCAGCTGCTCATATCACTCTGGTCTCACTAAATAGCTAAAATCGTAAATAATACTGTTTTTGGAGCTTAGGGCGGCTCCTTATCATATACATGCAAATGTGGTAAAACACGGCATACAAACGCCACAAAGCGCGCCTTTCTAAACGCCACTTTCAACCTTAGTTCTGAACACTTTGCACCAGCGTCCCGTCTACATGGGGCCTAAAAATGCCTATGCCATTTACAGCTCCAAAACGCCATGGTGGCCATGAGGCCATAGGCTAACATATAGAGATGTTTTTAAGCTGCAAAAAACGCTCAAACAAGCGGTTGGAAAAACGTCCGTGTGCATGTAGCCTTATATTAACCACTTGCGCACTGCCCAGACCAAGTTTCACATTTCAGCGCTGATGCACTTTTAATGACAATTGCGCGCTCATACAACACTGTAACCCAATGAAAATGTTTAATTTGTTGGCACACAAATAGAGCTTGCTTTTGGTGCTATTTGATCACCTTTGTGTTTTATTTTTATTTTTTTTCTATAAATACAAAAGACCGAGTTTAAAAAAAAAAAAATTGATATTTTACCCACTTCACAACTGGGCCTATTCTGGCACTTCTCTCCTTCATGTAAAAATCATAAATTTATGGCTATAAAATTACTTCAAAACACCAAACATTATATATTTTTTTGGAGCAGACACCCTAGGGAATAAGATGGCGGTCATTGCAAATTTTTATCTCGCTCGGTATTTGCGCAATAAATTTTCAAACGCCTTTTGTTTGCTAAAAATATTACAAAACAGTAAAGTTACGGCCAATTTTTTGGTATAATGTGAAAGATGTTGTTATGCTGAGTAAATAGATACCTAACACGTCACGCTTTAAAATTGCGCACACACATGGCATGACACCAAACTTCAGTAATTAAAAATCTCCCTAGGCGATGCTTATTTTTTTTTTTACACGTTACCATTTTGGCATTACAGAGGAGGTCTAGTGCTAGAATTGCTGCACTCGTTCTAACGCACGCAGCAATAACTCACATGTGTGGTTTGAACGGCGTTTACATATGTGGGCGGGACTTACGTGTGTGTTCGCTTCTGAGCGCGAGCTACCGGGGACATGGGCGTTTTTTCTTATTTTGTTTTTGTTTTTGTTTTTGTTTTTTGACTTTTTTGTATTTCTTACTCTTTTTTTTTTTTTTTTTTTTTTTGGGATCTCTTTTATTCCTATTACAAGGAATGTAAACATCCCTTGTAATAGGAATGTGTGTGACAGGTCCTCTTTATGGAGAGATGCAGGGTCAATAAGACCCCGCATCTCTCCTCCAGGCTGGAAAGCATGATATTGT
Organism: Rana muscosa; assembly: GCA_029206835.1. Taxonomy (NCBI): domain Eukaryota; kingdom Metazoa; phylum Chordata; class Amphibia; order Anura; family Ranidae; genus Rana; species Rana muscosa. Next base: position 273,358,140 of record CM055127.1, read on the forward strand.
TCCAAAAAAATCACCAATCTCATGCTGACAGCCAAGATCACGGCTTGGTTAACATACGGGAACACGGCATGATGTCATAACGTCGTGCCCGCGCCTCCGACGGTCATAGAGATGACTGATGACCATCTGGTCACCAGTCATCTCCAAATCGTTCTCCGAGCCCCAGATGGCACGGGAGAGCCCGGAGAAGCACCGGATGGCGGCAAGAGGGGGGGGGAACGTCCCCTCACCCCGCCTATAAGAACGATCAAGCGGCGGAACTGCCACTATGATCGTTTTTATTGTGCACAGAATCGCCAGGTGAAAAGAATGATATCTGAATGATGCCTGCAACTGCAGGCATCATTCAGATGTCACCGCCCAAAGCCAAGGATGTCATTTGACGGTGGGCGGTAGGAAACTGGTTAATATTTTTAAAAAAGGTAATTTTTCTTCTTCATTGACGTACACTGATGAGACTGCACTGATGGGCACCGATAAGGTGGCAAGGGTGGGCACTGAGAGGTGGCATTGCTATTTGGCACTGGTGGGCAGTGAGAAGTGGCACTGCTAGGTGGCAATGATAGTTGGCAGTGATGGGCACTGATAGGCACTGGCAGCACTGCTAGGTGCCACTGATTGGCACCAGTGGTGGGCATTGATAGGTGGCACTGGCAGGGGCTACTAATTGTCACAGATGATGCAGAATTGCCTCTTCCTCTTCGGGCCCCATGTCCCTTGCACATAAGCCGGTGATTGCCTTTTTTTTATGCTCACGCTGTCAGCACAAGGAGAAAACAAAAATCATTACCCAGCTTTTGTTTACATCACGTGATCAGCTGTCATTTGCTGACAGCTGATCACATGGTAAAGAGCAGGGATCGGCCCCTTACTCGGATCTGTCATCACCCGAGTCTCAGTGACTCTGTGACCACAGCGCGCGCAAAGGGGAGGACGTTTATTGACGGACTCCAGGCAATTGAGGACCATGCTGTGGCCGTCGATCAGTTATAGCGCTGATCTCAAGTGATTAAAGAGGGTCAAAATGGGCCATTGACATGCATCACAATTCAACTTAGGAATGAGTCTTTGAAAAGTTAAACTAAATAATTTGGCCACTTTATCCTTCCAAATAATTCACTTCCTGTCACATAGCCACACAGGAAGTGAGGGAAAATCCCTAACAATGTCTTTCCTTGGGGCACACAGGTCAGTCTAAATACTTTCCCCATTATGCACATTGCACTCCAGCATATTGCGGTGTACACCACAAATTATTAGGTAGTTTGGACTGTGGGGTTTATTTACTAAAGGCAAATCTACTTTGCACTACAAGTGCACTTGCTGTATATCTGAGGGGGACATGCAAGCCAAAAAAAAAAAACATCTTTGCTTTTACATGATTGTAACATCCAATCACCAGTACTTTCCCTCAGATTTTCAGCAGCTACACTTTTACTGCAGAGTGGATTTGTCTTTACTAAACCCCAAACTACCCAATGATTTGGGGTGTACACAACAAAGTGCTAGAGTGCAATTTGCTTAATGGGGACACTAGTTAGATTGATCTGTGTGTCCCCAAGAAAAGCCATTGGTAGGGTTTTACCTTCACTTCCTGTTTAGCTGTGTGACAGGAAGTGAAGCCAATGTTAAGAAAAGGAGACAAAGGCCAAACTACAAAAAAAAAATATCTAAAAAAAAAAAAAAACACACACGCAGGGGTTCTAACACTTAATTCGTTTCCCTCAAAATGCCCACAATTAGAATTGTATGGCCTTGAGCTATTTTTAAGTGCAGTGCTCTAAATCAGTGCTTCTCAAGTACCCCCAACAGGCCATGTTTGCAGGTTTTCCTTCATCTTGCACATGTGCTTTAAATCACAGTCAATGGTTTTGATTTTTGGACAGCAATTCTCGATAAGATAAATTCAGAAAACATGTCCTGTTGGGGGTACTTTAGGACTGAGGCTGAGAACCACTGCAGTAAAAAAGGAAAATTGAATACTTACCGCTCTGTATTTTTCATTTCCTGGTGACGCTCCATGGCAGCACACAATACAATCCATGCATATACTACCATGAAGGCACCAGGGTAGACAAATCACACCTGTTTTGTTTTGACATGCCAATCAGCTGTCACATTTGTTGCAAAGAAAACACAAAACAAACATCAAAACTTTCAATCTAATTTTATTGTTCAACAAAACAAAAGGGAAGGCAAAATAAAAAACATGGTCAATTTGAAACAGTTAGTGCCGGTTCACACTTGTGCGATGCGATTATGAGGGGTTTTTTTTCATTGTTTGTTTATTAATTACCAGCGCGATTGCAATGCGAATCCAATGCGAATGTAATGCGCTTACAATGTAAATTAGGCACAGATGCGATTTCTGCTCAGGCCAATTGAAAAACCAAGAAAAAAATGGGTGTTAACTTCCTGTGCTTTCCCTGTTTTCTCTTGTGGGGAGAGTATTGTCGTTGGAGGAGTGTGGTTTTTGTGAAAAGTCAGTGAGGATTTTGTTTTTTGGTCATTATGTTTCATCATGTCCCGTTGATAATGGCAGCAGTTGTTACTGCTACTGCTGCAGTACTGATGGACAAAGCCCGGAGGAAGAGGAGGAGGAGGACCAAGAGACTGATGAGTACAAGAAGATATTGGGTCCATCCAATTATTCTAAATAGGGAAGAGAGAGGTCAGTTTAGGATCCTCTACAATCATCTCAGGCAGCATGAGGAGAAGTTCTTCAACTATTCCCGGATGTCAGTAAATAGGTTAGTACCTGTACCCCACTTCCTTCTCCTCCTCCCTCTTTTTTTCTATCTATCACTGACATGCATACCACTGACCACCAATTCCAATTACCACCAATCCCACTGACCACCAATGTAAGGGCAATCCCAATGACCACCAATCCAACTGACCACCAATGCCACTGACCACCAATCCCAATGACCACCAATCCTACTGACCACCAATGTAAGGGCATACATCCCACTGACCACCAATGCCACTGACCACCAATCCCAATGACCACCAATGTAAGGGCATACATCCCACTGACCACCAATGCCACTGACCACCAATCCCAATGACCACCAATGTAAGGGCATACATCCCACTGACCACCAATGCCACTGACCACCAATCCCAATGACCACCAATCCAACTTTCCATCTCTTTTATCCTTTCACTAGTACTCTTGCCTCTTACCATGTCATTTTGTATGGGCTTTAACTTGTCACTTACATTGGTTTTGTGGTTTTATTTCTTAGTTTTGATGAATTACTTTGGTTGCTTGGTACACGATTGGAGTATCAGAACACCATCTTTCGGAAAAGTGTGGAGCCAGCGGAAAGGTTGCTTGTAACATTAAGGTAAATTTCATCGATATACTTTGTGAATTTTATGCTATGCACCATAGTAAGCTATAGGAATGCAAAGAATGCAGACATAAATCACAATAAAATTGTCTTCCAAAATAAGTATTTTATTTATTTTTTTCAAAAACTTCTAATCAGTTTGTGACTACATGCTTTGCACCAACCATTGGAGAAACTTTCAAATTTTTTCTTACATATCAAGAACAACATAAAGAGGAGACAACACTCTCCTTCACTTTTTTTTTACTTTTTAAACACACTATGCATTTTTTTCCATCACCTTCTAACTTCCTCTGCCTCTCTAACTTCCTTTACCTCACCAACTTACTCTGCCTCTACAACTTTCTCTGCCTCTACAACTTTCTCTGCCTCTACAACTTTCTCTGCCTCTACAACTTTCTCTGCCTCTACAACTTTCTCTGCCTCTACAACTTTCTCTGCCTCTACAACTTCCTCTGACTCTCCAAGTTTCTCTGCCTCTACAACGTCCTCTGACTCTCTAACTTCCTCTGACTTTGTAACTTCCTCTGACTTTGTAACTTCCTCTGACTTTGTAACTTCCTCTGACTTTGTAACTTCCTCTGACTTTGTAACTTCCTCTGGCTCTCTAACTTCCTCTACCTCTCCAAGTTTCTCTGCCTCTACAACTTTCTCTGCCTCTACAACTTTCTCTGCCTCTACAACTTTCTCTGCCTCTACAACTTTCTCTGCCTCTACAACTTTCTCTGCCTCTACAACTTCCTCTGACTCTACAACTTTCTCTGCCTCTACAACTTTCTCTGCCTCTACAACTTTCTGTGCCTCTACAACTTTCTCTGCCTCTACAACTTTCTCTGACTCTCCAAGTTTCTCTGCCTCTACAACTTTCTCTGCCTCTACAACTTTCTCTGCCTCTACAACTTCCTCTGACTCTACAACTTTCTCTGCCTCTACAACTTTCTCTCCCTCTACAAGTTTCTCTGCCTCTACAACTTTCTCTGCCTCTACAACTTTCTCTGCCTCTACAACTTTCTCTGCCTCTACAACTTTCTCTGCCTCTACAACTTCCTCTGACTCTCCAACTTTCTCTGCCTCTACAACTTTCTCTGCCTCTACAACTTTCTCTGCCTCTACAACTTTCTCTGCCTCTACAACTTCCTCTGACTTTGTAACTTCCTCTGCCTCTCTAACTTACTCTGCCTCTACAACTTATTCTGCCCTTCTAACTTCCTCTGACCTTCTAACTTCCTCTGACTTTCTAACTTCCTCTGACTTTCTAACTTCCTCTGACTCTCTAACTTCCTCTGACTCTCTAACTTCCTCTGACTCTCTAACTTGCTCTCACTGTCTAGCTTTAACTTAAAGTAACTTTAATTCTAACTTACAAAAGTTTACTAACTCTACCTCTCCACCTTATCCTCCCTGTCATATCCAACTCTCTCATCCTCCCTTCCTCGCATCTTCATCTCCACTTTCCCCACTACCTTTTTTTCTCTCCGTCTCTTTTTCCCTGAGATATTCAAAATAGGATATATAATTTAACAAAAAACATAACGTTTACTAAGAAAGTATTGAATTTCCACATGAAGTTGGTAGTGAAATTAGCAGGTAGTCCTCTACAAATTCAAAAAACTTGGTGAACTATGTTCACCAGGCTTGTTGAAATCATGCCGTTGTAGTGTTGAAGAGCTTGGTGGTGTTAGCAAGGCTTCATCTTGTGTTGAGGGATATTTCCTCAATGGCACAGGTGGGGATATCTCGGTATCCGGTGGTACACTTGGGGGCCCATATTGTCTATAGGGCATATGCATATTAGAGGCAACTTCAATCGACTGATTGTGATATAGATAAGGATTTTGAATTAGCGGTTTGTGCTGTTCCATTGGTCTTGCTACAGGTGGAAATTGCTTTGCCACGGACGGTATTTGCTCGTAGAGCTGTTGTGGTCTGTTTTGTGATGGCACATGGTAAGATGTTGACTCAAGTGGTCTCATATCCATTGGTCTACTAATATCGGCGGTTGTATTTGGGGGTGAAATTACTGAGGCAACTGGTGAAGGAATGGGATATGGGATTCGTGATCTGGGGGTCTCATAGATGCTAGTGGGTTCCGCAAAACTAGAGGGGTAAGGGTTTGGTGCAGTGTTTGAAGCAGTAGAAAGACTCTGGTGCGTTGGCACAGAAACATGGCGTGGCACAGTAAATGAATGGATGCAATGTTCCACTGCAATCCTCATATCAAAGTAATAGTCTGGCAAGACCTCTTTCAGAGGAGGCACCAAACTAATGGCAAACATTGTATGAGGGCATCGCTGGGCATCAATTTGTTCAGTGATCCCTGACACAATGTGTAGCAATTTCTTGGTCTGGTCTTGGTCTTCAACCTGTTCAGCTGCCCTGCAGCTTTGCTTTCTGCAGGAAGTAGATGCCTGTCTTTGCCTTCTGCTGGAAGGTGTCGAAACGTCTGTATCCTCGTTATCCAGCTCATGAGAAGAGGACTCGTTAACCTCAATCACCTCACCCTGGAGCTCCATAGCTAAATCCTCATGATTTGAGCTAGCAAATGATACTCCTTCATCAACGTCAACAGTAGCAGCATGCTCCTCCCCCTCCTCCTTCTCTTCCTCCTCCTCCTCCCAACTTGCTTCTGTGCTGCAATACAAAAATTAGAAGTCTTTTTTTAAAATAAATAAAAGATAAGGGGAGAAGTAAAGGTTAGGGCTAGGACAGGATAATTAGATAGAGATGGTAGAGTGACCGATTCATAAATGATAACTTACTTCCTCAATTCTAGAACAGGCCTCAAAAAATCCATGTATCTGGCGAAGGCGTAGGGACGCTTTGGGGGGGCACCAGACCCACTCCTTGCTTCACGCTCCAGTCTCTGGTGTCTCTGAAGTGTGTCTTTAAGGCTTCGCCACCTAGTGCGTATGAGTCCTTCTGTAAAAAAAAAATAACACTAATTATTTTTCTATCTTTTACAGGTACCTAGCAACGGGAAATTCATTTGCCAGCTTGCAATACGAGTTCAAACTGGGAAAATCTACGGTCAGCACAATTGTACGGGACACCTGTATGGCCATCTGGGAGGTCTTAAGAGATGTGGTCATGAGAAAACCAAACAAAGACGAATGGAACTCCAAAGCTCAGTTATTTTGGGATCGCTGCAACTTCCCTAACTGTGTGGGGGCAATCGACGGAAAGCACATCAGAATTGTTAGGCCAGTCGGTAGTGGGACAAAATATTTTAATTATAAAAAATATTTTTCTTTCGTGCTTCTGGCAGTGGCTGATGCAAACTTCTCGTTCACATACATAGACATTGGTTCTTATGGGAGTAGTTCTGACTCCAGCATTTTTTCCCACTCTAGTTTTGGAAGAATGATTCGGGAGAACACACTGGACCTCCCAAACGAACGACCACTCCCTGGAACATCTGAACCCCCTCTCCCTTTAATATTTGTCGGTGATGAGGCTTTCGCTCTTTCGGAAAAAATGCTAAGGCCATATGCCAACAGGTCACTGTCTGTGGAGAAAAAGGTCTTTAACTATCGGCTAACAAGAGCCCGAAGAGTTGTGGAGTGTACTTTCGGAATCATGGCAAACAAATGGCGATTTCTGCACACCCCAATTACTCTAAACATGGAAAACGCCATAATTGCCGTAAAAGCTGCCTGTGCACTTCACAATTTTGTGCGGGAAAGAGATGGATACCTTTTCAAGGACTCTTTGTTGGATGAGATGGAAGGCGCAGATTGGACACATACAAGGGGCAATTACAGAGGGGCCAGCATCCGTGAGAAGTTTACTGACTTCTTTATGAGTCCTGCCGGTCAAGTATCATGGCAGCTTGATGCCATTGCATAAAGATCAATAACTTTTTTACCAGTCAATGCTGCATCGTCTCATATCTTTTACTTTTTTCAATAAATGTGATAATGTTTTATTGTTCAACAGTGTGTACATGTATTTTTTCTGCTTTGTGTCAACATATTGAGCATGCAATATCATCCCACAACATTACATTGGTGGTCAGTGGGATGCATGACCTTACATTCGTAGTCAGTGGGATTGGTGGTCAGTGGGAAGCATGCCCTTACATTGGTGGTCAGTGGGATTGGTGGTCAGTGGGATTGTTTGGTGGTCAGTGGGATTGGTGGTCACCTTACATTGGTGGTCAGTGGGATGCATGCCCTTACATTGGTAGTCAGTGGGATTGGTGGTCAGTGGGATTGTTTGGTGGTCAGTGGGATTGGTGGTCACTTTACATTGGTGGTCAGTGGGATGCATGCCCTTACATTGGTAGTCAGTGGGATTGGTGGTCACCTTACATTGGTGGTCAGTGGGATGCATGCCCTCACATTGGTGGTCAGTGGGATTGGTGGTCACCTTACATTGGTGGTCAGTGGGATACATGTCCTTACATTGGTGGTCAGTGGGATGAATGCCCTTACATTGGTAGTCAGTGGGATTGGTGGTCACCTTACATTGGTGGTCAGTGGGATGCATGCCCTCACATTGGTAGTCAGTGGGATTGGTGGTCACCTTACATTGGTGGTCAGTGGGATGCATGCCCTCACATTGGTAGTCAGTGGGATTGGTGGTCACCTTACATTGGTGGTCAGTGGGATGCATGCCCTCACATTGGTGGTCAGTGGGATTGGTGGTCACCTTACATTGGTGGTCAGTGGGATACATGTCCTTACATTGGTGGTCAGTGGGATGAATAAATAGGAATGTACTTACGTTTAATTTTGCGAACATGAGGTGTGAAGTCATCCCAGTCTGCATACAGAGATTGACAAATTTCAACCCAGCCTCTGCTCTTCCGGGCATGATTTTTGTATTCTTCAATCCGGCTGTCCCATATATAAGGCCTGTCACGGACAAGCCTGATGAGCTCCTCATTATCAATGGTGTTCCGGCGCCTTGGGGCCATCTTCTCTGTTTACATATGGACACGAGACAGGAAACAGGAAGTGAGGGGGCAGAACTGGAAGGAGGAGCTGGAGGTGAAGTATTCGCACATATGTGAACCACCAATGCGATTCCAGAACGATTTACATTGATGTCTATGGAGACTAAATTCGCAACGCAGCGGTCTAAACTCGCACAAGACCCTTTTTTTCATCGCATCGCATTCGGAGAGGAATCGCAACGCATAGATGTGAACCACCATCATTGAAAACAATTACTTTTTGGATGACATGCGAATCTAGTTTGTGTTTGACGCATCGCATTCGGTATCAACTCGCACAAGTGTGAACCGGCCCTTACAGACTCAACATCTTGAGCAATTTTTGGCCAAAAAAATGCAGCAGACAATTAAATCAAAGTGAACAAACAACACACATTAACAACATCAGAATTATTTCAGGGGAACATATCTCCCCCACACCAAAAATATACAATCCACAAAAGTTAACCAATCACTTGTTTTGCAAAGACATAACAAATAAAATACATGTGTTACAAACTCGATAAGGACACACACACACACACACACACACACACACACACACACACACCTCTTCTCAAGGCAAGCGACCGAATGCTCTGTGAGCTTTATATAACATATGTTATATGCCCAGGTCCCACCCTAAGGGACATATATCAATGTCACCAATTTGGAAAACACCAAAAACAAAACAAGGAGAAGTGCCTTTAAATATGCCAAATTGCTTAAGGGCCATTTCACACCACATGCAGTCCATTGTGTTTTTTATGCATCCAAAATGCATGGAAAGTTGGTTATATGGTTCTAAATGGCAGTGTTTGTTCCAGTGCGTTCCAGTTCCACCAAAAAAGTAGAACATGCTGCATTTTACCTGCACTGGACTGTACTGGAACGCATCAAAACGCATCATAAACGCACTGGAACACACAGGAACACACCTAAATGCACCAAAAACGCACTGGAACACACTTGTCCTTATCTATGGTTAATAAAAAAGAAGGGTGAAAAAAAGCACTGGACTGCATCAAAAACTTACCAAAAATGCACCGGAACGCATGAAAAACGTGCATGCAGAAAAGCACCTGGAACGCATCCGGATTGTGTTTCTATGGTGTGAACTGGCCCTAGTTCACACTATAGAAACGCAGTCTGGGTGCGTTCCAGGTGCTTTTCTGCATGCGCGTTTTTGACACATTCCAGTGCATTTTTGAGGCGTTTTTGATGCAGTCCAGTGTTTTTTTCCCCCTCTTTTCACTTAGGACAAGTGTGTTGCAGTGCGTCTTTGGTGCATTTAGGTGCGTTGCGGTGCATTCCAGTGCATTTTTGGTATGTTCCGTTGCGTTTTTGATGTGTTTTACTGGGGTCCAGTACAGTTTTGTACCTAAAAAATGCAGCATGACCAATTATTTTTTGGCTTTCTGAAATGCACTGGAACGGACTGCAGTGGTGTGAACTATGCCATTGGCATTAATGTGATCAACTTTCTTTGCGTTTTTCAGGCATCAAAAAAACGCACTGCACTGCATCCGGTGTGAACTGGCCCTAAATATCATCCCTGGGGGGTGTCTATAGTATGCCTGTAAAGTAGCACATGTTTTCCATGTTTATAACAGTTGGAGAGCAAAATGACATTTCTAAAGTAAAATAATAGTCATTTAAAAGTCCTTGCGGCTGTAATGAATTGCTGGTTCCTGTCAATACAGATAAAAGTCTTTGAAAGTCTTTGCTAACCAAAAAAAAAATGCGTGGGGGTTCCCCCAAATTCCATAACCAGGCCCTTCAGGTCTGGAATGGATATTAAGGGGAACCCCGCTGCAAATTTTAAAAAAAAATGACGTGGGTTTCCCCCCAAATATCCAAACCAGGCCCTTCAGATCTGTCATGGATTTTAAGGGGAACTCCACCCCAAATTTTAAAAAAAATGGCGTGGAGTCCCCCTAAAAATCCACACCAGACCCTTATCCGAGCACATAACCTGGCCGGCCGCAGGGGAAGAGGGGGGGACGAGAGAGCGCCCCCCCTCCCTCCTGAACCGTACCAGGCCACATGCCCTCAACATGGGGAGGATGTCCCCATGTTGATGGGGACAAGGGCCTCATCCCCACAACCCTTGCCCGGTGGTTGTGGGGGTCTGCGGGCGGGGGGCTTATCGGAATCTGGAAGACCCCTTTAACAAAGGGGACCCCCAGATCCCGGCCCCCCCTGTGTGAAATGGTAATGGGGTACAAATTTACCCCTACCATTTCACAAGGAAAGTGTCAAAAATGTAAAAAATGACAAGAGCCGGTTTTTGACAATTCCTTTATTAATGTCTTTTCTTTTCTTCCATCTTCTTCCTTCTTCTTCCATCTTCTTCTTTTCTCCATTCGGGTTTCTTCCTCCATCTTCATCTTCCTCTTCATCTTTATCTTCATCTTCATCTTCCTTCTTCCTTCGGTGTTCTCGTCCGAATCTTTCCCCGGCGTCTTCCCTTCTTCTTTCTTCTTCGGCCGCTCTGTTTGAATTGGAGGTTCCCGCTGTGCGACGCTTCAGTTCGCCTCTGGGCCCGCTTACACCCGGTGACCCCGCCCCCTCTGACGCACATGGATTTCACAGGGACTTTCCCCGTGGTGACAGAGGGGGGCGGAGCCACCGGGTGTAAGCGGACCAAGTGGAGAACTGAAGCGTCGCACAGCGGGAACCTCCAATTCAAACGGAGCGGCCGGAGAAGAAAGAAGAAGGGAAGACGCCGGGGCAAGATGCGGACGAGAAGACCGAAGGAAGAAGGAAGATGAAGATGAAGATAAAGATGAAGAGGAAGATGAAGATGGAGGAAGAAACCCGAATGGAGAAAAGAAGAAGATGGAAGAAGAAGATGGAAGAAGAAGAAGGAAGAAGATGGAAGAAGGGAAAAGACATTAATAAAGGAATTGTCAAAAACCGGCTCTTGTGTCATTTTTTACATTTTTTTCACTTTCCTTGTGAAATGGTAGGGGTACATTCAGGGCCGATCCGCCCTATACGCGGACTACGCAAGCTGCGTAGGGCCCAGAGTAATACTCGGGGCCCCGCCGCCGCTAGAGGTCCGGGGCCGGCGGAGATAATGTCTCCGCCGGCCGCCATTTTGCCGAAGACCTGGATGAGAAGGGAGGGATCCTTCCGAAATAGCGCTGCGGCGCCCCCCACCCCCGCCCCCGGTCTGTCTGTCATCTGAGACTGTGACCTGTGGGGGAAAGGGGTGGGCGGTGCCGCAGCTCACTGTAGCTGGCCGGCTCCGCCTCTAATTTGTTCCCCCTCGCCGCTGCTGAGCTATAGAAGGGCTCAGGGGGGGGCGTGCTCCTAACTCGCTGAGTGTCACTATCTCCTGAGGTCCTTCTCTCTCATCCTCTCTGTCAGCCCCCCCTCCTCAATGTCAGCCGCCCCCCCTCCTCAATGTCAGCCGCCCCCCTCCTCAATTTCAGCCGCCCCCCTCCTCAATGTCAGCCGCCCCCCCTCAATGTCAGCCGCCCCCCCTCCTCAATGTCAGACGCCCCCCTCCTCCTCAATGTCAGCCGCCCCCCCTCCTCAATGTCAGCCTCCCCCCCTCCTCAATGTCAGCCGCCCCCCCCTCCTCAATGTCAGCCGCCCCCCCATCTCAATGTCAGCCGCCCCCCCCCTCCTCAATGTCAGCCGCCCCCCCTCCTCAATGTCAGCGCCCCCCCCTCTTCAATGTCAGCCGCCCCTCCCCCTCCTCAATGTCAGCCGCCCCTCCCCCTCCTCAATGTCAGCCGCCCCCCCTCCTCAATGTCAGCTGCCCCCCCTCCTCAATGTCAGCCGCCCCCCCCCTCCTCAATGTCAGCCGCCCCCCCTCCTCAATGTCAGCCGCCCCCCCCTCCTCAATGTCAGCAGTTATCATGATATAAAATTATATCCTTTTTGTGGGCGTAATTTTTTTTTGGGGGGGGGCAGCATTTAATTCTTGGTACCAGGCAGCACAATGTCTTAGGCCGGCACTGGGGGGGGACACCTGAAATATAAGGAAGCACTCCGCTGGCTGGGGACACCTGAGATGTAAGGAGGCACTCCGCTGGCTGGGGACACCTGAGATGTAAGGAGGCACTCCGCTGGCTGGGGACACCTGAGATGTAAGGAGGCACTCCGCTGTCTGGGGACACCTGAGATGTAAGGAAGCACTCCGCTGGCTGGGGACACCTGAGATGTAAGGAAGCACTACGCTGGCTGGGGACACCTGACCTGAGATGTAAGGAGGCACTCTGCTGGGGACACCTGAGATGTAAGGAGGCACTCCGCTGGGGACACCTGAGATGTAAGGAGGCACTCCGCTGGGGACACCTGAGATGTAAGGAGGCACTCCGCTGGGGACTGCTGAGATGTAAGGAGGCACTCTGCTGGGGACTGCTGAGATGTAAGGAGGCACTCCACTGGCTGGGGACACCTGAAGTGTAAGGAGGCACTCCGCTGGCTGGGGACAGTGACATCAGGGCTCCCACTGATTCTGCATTATGGTGAGTTGAATGATTTCATTTTATATTACAATGTAATAATATAAATAATGTGCTTTAATCACCCTGACACCATAACAACCATGGTGCCGGGATGATTGAATTGCTAACACCAGGTGTTTGGAGAATCTTGATCTGCTGATTGTTAAACTTTCTGGAATACTCATATTTCTATTGCGGTGTAGGATCTGGGCCTGCTGTCTCTCTCTCTCTCATCTCAGACTCTAACCACACCCCTTTGAGTCACGCCCCTTTAAGCCACGTTCAATATTACGCTTAAACAACGCCCATTATTCACGGGTCAGGTAGAGGGCCCCTTTGCAGAATTTTGCTTAGGGCCCCAGGGAGGTCAGGATCGGCACTGGGTACATTTGTACCCCATTACCATTTCACACAGGGGGGGGGCGGGATCTGGGGGTCCCCTTTGTTAAAGGGGTCTTCCAGATTCCGATAAGCCCCCCGCCCGCAGACCCCCACAACCACCGGGCAAGGGTTGTGGGGATGAGGCCCTTGTCCCCATCAACATGGGGACATCCTTCCCATGTTGAGGGCATGTGGCCTGGTACGGTTCAGGAGGGAGGGGGGCCGCTCTCGTTCCCCCCTTTTCCCCTGCGGCCAGCCAGGTTATGTGCTCGGATAAGGGACTGGTGTGGATTTTTGGGGGGACTCCACGCCATTTTTTTATAAAATTTGGGGTGGAGTTCCCCTTAAAATCCATGCCAGATCTGAAGGGCCTGGTTTGGATATTTGGGGGGAACCCGCACGTAATTTTTTTTAAAAATTTGCAGCGGGGCTCCCCTTAATATCCATTCCAGACCTGAAGGGCCTGGTTATGGAATTTGGGGGGACCCCCACGCTTTTTTTTTTTGGTTAGCAAAGACTTTCAAAGACTTTTCTCTATATTGCCGGGAGCCGACAATTCATTACAGCCGCGGCTGCTTTTAAATGGCTTTTTTTTCCTTTAGAAATTACATTTTGCAGGCGCACTGGCAATTTCAGAGCTGCGCCTGTTCAACTTATGCAAATTGACTTAGGTGACTTGACATTTACTAAGATTTTGCCGGCGCAGTGTCCCGGCGCATTTGAACCATTAAAATTCCCACGCTGAGCTCAAAAAAACTTCCCGCAGCTCGAATCGTACTTGCCGGCGCAGCGGGCTGGTTTTGAAAAAGTTACTTTCCCACTCTATTTTGGGCATATTAGTTATTTGGGCAGGTGTCACTAAACTTCCTCACATCACCCCATGTCACCCCCAATATTTTCTCACTTCCAGCTTCTTTATATTTAGATTTTAACATACCCTGCGCCAGGTCCAAAGTGGCGCACTGAGCGCCTCCTCCCGTCCGCCGACAACACTATAGTAAATGGGAAATAGGGCTGCGATACTGGCGCTAATGTTTTGTAAATACCAAAACAGCCATTGCGCACGCAGATGCGCCAATACTCATGGCGCAAACGTTTGGTAAATCAGCCCCAATGTGTTCTCCACTTTCCTTCCTGAAAGTGGGTTGCGGTCTCCGAACGAGGGGGGATTTCCTTCCTGGCGGTCTCCGATGAGAGGCTCACCCGTCACTGGCAATCTGCTGCACCAGGTCTTCGAATGAGGAGCTCCCCCCGGTCCATTACGCCTTCCGGATTCGGGTACCCAATCCCTGGGTTCCCTAGGATCTCCTTCCCTCGTGGAACTCAGTGTTGGGCACTGAGCTCCGGACCTCCATCGGAGTACCTCACCCCAGGCTAAAGGTGCCTGGAATGGAACACGACCTCCGACTGTCCTCTAGGCCTAGGCCCGCCTAGAGAACCGTCAAGAACCACCGTCCACAGGCTGAAGGTGCCCTGGACTCCGACCCCGTTACAAAGATGGCCGGCCCGTTTATACCCTCTCCCAGCAAGCACGGCGGGTTCCCCGCCCCACCATACCGCTGCCAAGGGAGGACAAAAAGGAGGCACGACACACAGCAATGATTCAACCCCAGCCCAGGGTGACAGCGCCACCTGCTGGGCTGCAGGGAATTACACATCACCAATGTCTCTGTCAAGTTCAAATTTACACCCGGGAAAGTACATACCCGCTACAACCCCTTTTTTCCACACTGGAGGCGTTTTTCAGGTGCAAAAAATAGCGCCTGAAAAAAGCCTCATCTGCAGTGCTTTCACACTGGGGCGCTGCGCTGGCAGGACGTCAAAAAAAGTCCTGCAAGCAGCTTCTTTCAGGCGCTTTGGAAGCGGTGTATACAATCGCTCCTAAAGCGCCCTGTGCCCATTGAAATCAATTTGAACCCTTTATTTGCCCGCTAGCGGGGGTTAAAAGCACCTGTAAACGCAGCAAAAACGACAGTAAAGCGCCGCTAAAACTAGCAGCACTTTACCACCGCCGCACGGGCGCTGGCAAAGTGAAAGGGCTCTAAGTGTGACAGGAGACGGGAGTGCGGTGACGGTCGCGGGCTACCGTGGCTCGTGCAGTGCACTCGCTGTCACCATAGTAGGAGGAGGGGATATGAAGTAAGAGGAGGACTGTGCTGGGGCTGGGAGTGGGAGCCCGGAGGGTGAAGCGGCCATGGCATGCAGGGGAGGGACAGAGACTGATGTGCTCTGTCCACCATCATATAACTTCTCCTCCACATCATCAGTATGCTGTGTCCTCCTCCTGTGCCCCTTTCACCTCTCCACAGGTCAGAGCTGCCCTGACCTGTGGAGAGGTGAAAGGGGCACAGGAGGAGCATACTGATGATGTGGAGGAGAAGTTATATGATGGTGGACAGAGGAGGAGGCCACTGTGAGGAGGACCCTATCATATTCGCAGCCTCTGTCCCCCTCCTGTCATGTCCACAACCTCTGTCCTCCTCCTGTGTCATGTCCGCAGCCTCTGTCCCCCTCCTGTGTCATGTCCGCAGCCTCTGTCCCCCTCCTGTGTCATGTCCACAGCCTCTGTCCCTCTCCTGTGTCATGTCCGCAGCCTCTGTCCCCCTGCTGTGTCATGTCCGCAGCCTCTGTCTCCCTCCTGTGTCATGTCCGCAGCCTCTGTCCCCCTCCTGCGTCATGCCTGCAGCCTCTGTCCCCCTCCTGCGTCATGTCCGCAGCCTCTGTCCCCCTCCTGCGTCATGTCCGCAGCCTCTGTCCCCCTCCTGCGTCATGTCCGCAGCCTCTGTCCCCCTCCTGTGTCATGTCCGTAGCCTCTGCCCCCTAGAAAGAAGTCAAGAGTGGGAGCGCTGTGATGGGGGTTACGGGAAGAGACAAACGTGTGGACTGTGGAGAGGAGATCAGAGCCGCCAAGCTAGAGCAGTCTGACTGAGCCCCGCACTGTGCACCTGAGAGGAGGTCAGTGACACCGCCGCCAGGCCAGTCGTCTGAGGGGGGAGGTCACTGATCTAAGGAGGGGAGTGAATACAATAATGTAAGGGGGCACTGATATAAAGGTCCCTCCTATATTAGTAACCCCCCCCCCCCTTACCTTAGTGTATTCACTCTGCGGAAGGTGGTCTCTATTCACCAGAGACCCCCTCCACATCAGAGTTCCCCCTTGCATCATGATCTGCAGCGTTCCCCTTTACATAAGAGTTCCCTTGCACTGTAAGGGGGCATCCTGCAGACTCTGATGTAAGAGGGAACTCTGTGCTAGCTGGGTTATAGTATCCTGACCTTCATATCAATTGAGAAATGTTTTTTTACTTTTGTTTAATTTAAACACATTGATAATAGCATTAGCTGTGTGCTTATAGTTCAAATATTGATATTTGCACTGTTTAGTACTAAAAACAGTAATTTTAGGTACTTTTTATTCAGTGCCAGTAAAAAATGTGGATCTGGCAGAAAATTTTATGCATTTTTGCCAGTAAAAAAATGCGGTGCTGTTCATAAATTTTGTCGTTCTGCCAGTAAATTTCACTTCGGGGGGTTGGCAACACTGAGGGGGAGAGGAGCGAGGCTTCCTGCACCCGCATCTCTGGACCGTGGGACAGGTAAGTGTGATTATTAAAAGTCAGCAGCTACACTTTTTTAGCTGCTGACTTTTAAATGGGTGGAACTCCGCTTCTAAAGAGGAACTGCAGTCTGCTCACATAATTTTTTCTTCAATTTGGCACTGCGCTGCTTTAACTGGTAATTGCACGGTCATGCAATGCTGTACCCAAATGAAATTTGCGTCCTTTTTTTCGCACAAATGGAGCGTTCTTTTGGTGGTATTTAATCACCTCTAAGGTTTTTATTTTTTGCAATATAAACTAAAAAAGACCAAAAATTTTGAAAATAAATTATATTTTCTACTTTTTGTTATATCAAAAATACAATAAACTCAATTTTAGTCATACATTTGGCCCAAAAAGCATTCAGCCACATGTCTTGGGTAAAAAAAAAAATTAAATAAGCGTATATTTTTTGGTTTGCTCTAAAGTTATAGCGTCTACAAAACTTGGGTACATTTTCTGGAATTTACACAGCTTTTATTTTAGGACTGCCTATCTAATTTCTTGAGGTGCTAAAATGGCAGGGCAGTACAACCCCCCCACCCCAAATGACCCCATTTTGGAAAGTAGACACCCCAAGCAATTTGCTGAGAGGCTTGTTGAGCACATTAAATATTTTATTTTTTTGTCACAAGTGATTGAAAAATTACAAAAAATAAATAAAAAATGTTCACAAAGTTGTCACTGAAATGATATAGTTGCTCAAACATGCCATGGGCATATGTGAAATTACACCCCAAAATACATTCTGCTGCTTCTCCTGAGTACGGGGATAACACATGTGTGAGACTTTTTGGCAGTCTAGCCGCATACAAGACCCAGAAAACCAAGCACCGCCTTCAGGCTTTCTAAGGGAGTACACTTTTGATTTCACTCGCAGTTTCAGAGGCCATAAAATGCCAATATAGCACAAACCCCCCCCCCCCCCAAATGACCCAATTTTGGAAAGTAGACACCCCAAGCTATTTGCTGAGAGACATGGTGTGAGTATTTTGCAGATCTCGCTTTTTGTCACAAAGTTTTGAAAATTAAAAAAAAAAAATTAAAAAAATTACCTTTTATTTCTTCAATTTCCAAAATAAAAGAGAGAGCTGCAAAATACTCACCATGCCTTTTAAGCCTCGTACACACGGTCGGACTTCAAACAAACTTTTCCGTGGATTTTTGTCCGAAGGGAGTTGGTCGGGAACACCCATAGCATACACACGGCAGGACTTTTCTGCAAACTTTCCCAAAACTTTCCCAACATCACGTGGTTTTTCTGCTCTTTACCGCCACCCTTTGGTCAACTTCTGCTATTGTTGATTGATTTTAACATTGGTTCTGGGCATGCGTATTTGTACTTCGGACAAAAGTCCGATGGATTTCTGTACACACGGTCGGACTTTGCACCATCGGACTTTTGTTGCCAAAAAGTTTGTCCGTTTGCAGAGCGAACTTTTGTCCGATGAAAACCGAAAAAGTTTGTCCGATGGAGCGTACACACGGTCGGATTTTTTGGAAAAC
The DNA here is from genome assembly GCA_029206835.1 of Rana muscosa. Taxonomy (NCBI): domain Eukaryota; kingdom Metazoa; phylum Chordata; class Amphibia; order Anura; family Ranidae; genus Rana; species Rana muscosa. Next base: position 273,376,384 of record CM055127.1, read on the forward strand.
TTGCTCATTTTGAAGTTTGTTGGCAAAAAGTCAGACCGTGTGTGGGGTCTTTTGACGGGGTTTTGTGCTATCTTGACAATTCAGGGCCTCCGAAACTGTGATAGGTAGTGAAGAGTGAAATCACCATTTTACGCCCTTAGAAAGCGTGAAGGCAGTGCTTGGTTTTCGGGGTCCTGTACGTGGCTAGGGCTCCCAAAAAGTCTCACACATGTGGTATCCCTGTACTCAGGGAAAGCAGCAGAATGTATTTTGGAGAGTAATTTCACATATACACATGGCGTGTTTGAGCAATATATAATTTAGTGACAACTTTGTGAAAAAAAATTTTTTTAATTTTTCCGAAACTTGTGTCAAAATATAAAATATTCCATGGACGCAACATGCCTATCAGCAAATAGCTTGGGTATCTACTTTCCAAAAAGGGGTCATTTGGGGGGGTTTTGAACTGTCCTGGTATTTTATGCCCAATATTAGAAGCTCATGCCACACATGACCCACTCTTCTAACCACTTGAAGCCCTTCCTGACACTTTTTGTTAAATGAAAAAATATTATTTTTCTGCTAGAAAATTACTTTGAACCCCTAAACATTATATATTTTTTTAAAGCAAAGGCCCAGCAAATTAAAATGGTGGGTGTTGCAATTTTTTTTTTCACATAGTATTTGTGCAGCGATTTTTCAAACTCAATTCTTTTGGAAAAAAAAACACTTTTTCAAATTTTAATGCACTAAAACACACTATATAGCCCAAATGTTTGGTAAAATATAAAAGATGGTCTTATGCCGAGTAGAGAGATACCAAACATGACATACTTTGAAATTGCACACAACCGTGCAGCGGTGACAAACTACATGCATTTTTAAAAGCCTTTACAGGTTACCACTTTAGATTTACAGAGGAGGTCTACTGTTAGAATTACTGCTCTTGATCTTACGTTTGCGGTAATACCTCACATGCATTGTGCAATTGCTGTTTACATATGACACAAGACCGACGCTTGCATTCGCCGAAGCCGAAGTCATGAAATGCTCGTAGCTTCCGGTTTCTTAGGCCAGATGATTAAAGCCATTCTGGTCTTCGATCAGCTCTATGGTCAGCTGGCGGAACCAACGGCTGCATTCTCAGGTTCCCAGGTGGGACAGGAGAGCCAGAGAAAATCATGGAAGATGTCAGGGGAACGTTCCCTCCCATTGCTTTTGGTGGCGGGGGGGGGGAACGTTCCCTCCCATTGCTCCCATGGCCGCTAGAATTGCTTTTACATGAAAGCTGACCGCTGGCTGAAGAGAACGATACCAAGATGATACCTAAACCTGCAGGTAGGGATAAGCTTCGACTTTGAGTTGAACCCATGTTCGACTCGAACATCGCCTGTTCGGCTGTTCGCCAAATTTCGAAACATTATGGGCCATTCGCGCCAAATTCGAGTGGCGCGTCACGGCCCATAATACACTGCGGCATCGCAGTGCATTGCTGGCTGATGATTGGCCAAGCATGCACTATGACCCGCATGCTTTGGCCAATCACAGCGCAGAAAAAACGGAGAACTAATACCACAGGTAGTGATGAGCCGAACACCCCCGGGTTCGGTTCGCACCAGAACCCGCGAACAGACCGAAAGTTCGTACGAACATTAGAACCCTATTAAATACAATGGATGCGAACGTTCGAATTCTAAAGTGCTAATTATAACGACTATTATGCATGTTATTGTCCTAAAAAGGGTTTGGGAACCCGGGTTCTGCACCAGGGGACATGTATCAATGCAAAAAGAAGTTTTAAAAACGGTCGTTTTTCGGGAGCAGTCATTTTAATGATGCATAAAGTGAAAAAAAAAAAGTCAAATATTCCTTTAAATATCGTACCTGGGGGGTGTCTAAAGTATGCCTGTGAAGTGCCACGTGTTTCCCGTGTTTAGAACTAACTGTCCCTGCACAAAATGACACTTCTAAAGGAAAAAAAAGCCATTTAAAACTGCTTGCGGCTTTAATGTAATGTCTGGTCCCGGTAATATGGATGAAAATCTTTAAGAAAAATGGCATAGCTACCCCATGACCCCCCCCCCCTACCCCAGCCCATTACCAGCCCCTTTGGGTCTTGTATGGATATTAAGGGGAACCCCGCACATAAAATAAAAAAGATCCTATATACTCTGAACAGCCGTATACAGGCGGTGCATACAAGACAGGGACTGTAGGTTTGTTCTTATGTAGAATCTGTTTGTAATTTTGAACAGGTACATTGTTTAAGTGTAGCTCCAGCCCAAAAATCTATTTTTAAACTTTTTGGAAAACATAGGTAAGGGTTATCACCCCTGTAACATTTGTTTTGCTGTCTGTGCCCCTGTTCAGAACATTTCACCTCACTTTCCGTCCCAATGACAACTGTTTTTGAAATGTGGTGTTTTTATTGAAACAAGGATTGGTGATAAAGCATCAGTACAGAGGAGACACCTTTCTCCCATATTAATTCTTACAGGAGAGAATTTTCCTTCCTAGGGGTAGATTTCCTCTCACTTCCTGTTGTCTTCTTGCGTTTGCAAGTAGGAGTCGTTTGTAAGTTGGATGTTTGAAAGTAGGGACCTGCCGTATATACTCTGCAGAAATAGGCCCCTTAGTTGTTGGTGTTGGCACAACACTGTAAGCACTCACAGTTACTCTTGGTTGGTGCTGGAACGCCCTGCTGTCAACTATTATATCAGGAATTGTAATTACATATAATTGTTGAACAGTGGTAGTAAAAATTGGGCCTTTGATGGTGGTGCTGGTGCCACAACACTGTAAGCCCTGACAGTTACTCTTGGTGGGTGCAGCAATGGGCCCTGCTGTGAATTATTAGATCAAGAATTGTAATTGCATGCCCCTGTTGAACAGGGGCTGAAAAATTGGGCCTTTCGTGGTGGTGGTGGTGGTGGTGGTGTTGCCACAACACTGTAAGCCCTCAGAGTTACTCTTGGTGGGTGCAGGAATGGGCCCTGCTGTGAATTATTAGATCAAGAATTGTAATTACATGCCCCTTTTGAACAGGGGCTGAAAAATTGGGCCTTTCGTGGTGGTGGTGGTGGTGGTGGTGGCGTTGCCACAACACTGTAAGCCCTCAGAGTTACTCTTGGTGGGTGCAGCAATGGGCCCTGCTGTGAATTATTAGATCAAGAATTGTAATTACATGCCCCTGTTGAACAGGGGCTGAAAAATTGGGCCTTAGGCACTGGTGGCACAACACTGCAACCCCTCACAGATACTGTACTTGGAGCACAGCAATGAGCCCTGTTGCAAAGTATTGCTTCAAAAATTGTAATTACACGCCCCTGTTAAACAGGGGCTGAAAAATTGGGCCTTAGGCACTGGTGGCACAACACTGCAACCCCTCACAGATACTGTACTTGGAGCACAGCAATGAGCCCTGTTGCAAAGTATTGCTTCAAAAATTGTAATTACACGCCCCTGTTAAACAGGGGCTGAAAAATTGGGCGTTAGGCACTGGTGGCGGCACCCATAAACAAAAATGATCTTCCAAGCTATCATCATCAATCGTATCATTGAGGACTCGGAGGAGGAGGATAGCCAGTCAACATAACAGCACAGGCACTCAGCATCAGCATCAGTCTTGAAGGGATGTGACATGTTAAAATCAATTAGTCTGTTATATCAGCATCAGGTGTGTGGTAGCTGGTGGTGATCCAAGACTGGTTCATCTTGATGAAAGTCAGTCGATCAACCGAGTCGGTGGACAGGCGCACCCTGTGATCCGTGACAAATCCTCCAGCAGCACTGAATGTGCGTTCCGAAAGAACACTGGATGCAGGACAGGCCAGTAGCTCAATTGCATACTGTGCAAGCTCTGGCCAGTGATCCATCCTCAAGACCCAGTAAGCCAGAGGATTTTCGGTGGGGAAGGTGTCCAAGTCTGACCTTGCCCCTAGATATTCCTGCACCATGTTTATCAGACGCTGGCGATGGTTGCTGGAACCGATCATACTTTGGGGCTGCGGACTAAAGAATTGTCTGAACGCATCGGTCAGACGGCCACCTTCCCCACCGCTCCTTCTTTGACTGGCCGAAGCCTCAGCAACTCGTTGTCCAGGACCAGGAGTTTGTAACCTCCCAGTCTCTGGGAACGCGTTGCACAGACCTTTCTGCAAGGCCTCCCGGAGTTGTCTCATCCTCTGCTCCCTCTGCGACGGTAACATAAGTTCCGCAACCATACCCTTGTACCGTGGATCAAGGAGAGTGGCCAGCCAGTAATGGTCCCTCTCCTTGATCCGAAGAATACGAGGATCCTTCCGCAGACTTTGCAGGATCAGGGAGGCCATGCAGCGTAGGTTAGCTGAGGCATTCGGTCCGGAGTCCTCTGGGTCACTAAGGACGACATGATCCGCAGCCACCTCCTCCCAGCCACGTACAAGTCCACGGGTTTCTTGGGACTGTAAATCATCCTAAAAGTCTGCTGCTGTTGATGCTGCTGAGTGCCAGGCTCCACCTCCATGCTGACACAATCCTCCTCCTCCTCCTCCTCTTCCTGTGCGATGGGTGGGACAGAAGGAACACTGTCTGGGTAAAGGGGGCCTTGAGAGGCAAGGAAGTCCTCCTCTTCCTGCCTCTGTTCTGCCTCAAGTGCCCTGTCCATTATTCCACGCAGCGTGTGCTCCAACAGGTGGACAAGAGGTACAGTGTCACTGATGCATGCACTGTCACTGCTCACCATCCTCGTGGCCTCCTCAAATGGTGCCAGGACAGTGCATGCATCCCTGATCATGCCCCAGTGGCGTGGAGAAAAAAAAACAAGCTCCCCTGACCCTGTCCTGGTGCCGTAGTCGCACAGGTACTCATTGATGGCCCTCTGCTGCGTGTGCAGCCACTGCAGCATGGCCAACGTTGAGTTCCACCTGGTGGGCATGTCACATATAAGGTGGTTCTTGGGCAGGTTCAACTACTTTTGCAGCTCAGCCAGGCGAGCACTGGCATTATCAGATCTGCGGAAATGCACACAGACTTTCCTGGCCTGCCTCATCATCCTGTAAGCCCGGGTACCTGCCCAAGAACCGCTGCACCACCAGGTTAAGGACGTGAGCCACACAGGGCACATGGGTCAGTTGTCCCTGTCGGAGGGCGGAGAGGAGGTTGGTGCCATTGTCCCAAACCACCATTCCTGGCTTAAGCTGGCGTGGCGTCAACCACCTCTCGGCCTGGCCCTGCAGAGCAGACAGGACCTCTGCCCCAGTGTGGCTTCTGTCCCCCAAACACACCAGCGCAAGCACGGCATGGCATCTTTTTGCCTGCGTACTTGCGTAGCCCCTTGAATGCCTACGGAGCACCGCTGGTTCAGAGGACAAAGCACAGGAAGAGGCCATGGAGGAAGAAGAAGAGGAGGGGGTGGAGGAGAGAGGTGTGTCACAACCAGTAGTAGCATTTTGGAGGCGTGGCGGTGGAACAACCTCCAACACTACTGCACCTTGTCCTGCATCCTTCCCAGCTGCCAAAAGAGTGACCCAATGGGCCGTGAAAGAAAGGTAACGTCCCTGTCCATGCCTGCTGGACCATGAGTCAGCGGTAATATGCACCTTACCGCTGACCGCCCTGTCCAGCGAGGCCAAGACATTGCCTTCCACATGTCGGTAGAGAGCCGGAATAGCCTTCCGTGAGAAAAAGTGGCGTTTGGGAACCTGCCACTGAGGAACCGCACATTGCACAAACTCACGGAAGGGGGCCGAGTCTACCAACTGAAAAGGCAGCAGTTGAAGCGCTAGCAATTTAGCCAAGCTAGCATTCAACCGCTGGCCATGTGGATGGCTGGGAGTGAACTTCTTTCGACGGTCCAGCAGCTGGGGCAGGGAAATTTGCCTGCTAGAATCGGACGTCGGTGTACTGCTAGCAGAGTGGCCGCAAGTACTTGGCTGTGACACACCTAATTCTACACCTTCATTCCTCTCAGTGCATGTTTCAGAGAGGACTGAAGTTATAGTGGGGTTGGAGATCCCAGCTGATGCGGTGCAAGGAGAGGTCCGCTTTGTTCTTTGGTGTGGGTCTTTGAGGTAGGCTTGCCAACGAGCTGCATGGCAGGTCAACATATGTCTGGTCAGGCATGTGGTACCCAAGCGGCTGATGTTTTGGCCCGGCGATATACGCTTGAGACATATGTTGCAAACAGCAGCTGTGCGATCTGATGCACTAGCCTCAAAAAAGGCCCACACCAAAGAACTTTTTGAATGACGGGCAGAGGCAGCGCCCTGCACAGGCGGAGCTCTGCGGTGTGATTCCGTCGGTGTACTGCCCTTACGCTGGCCACCAAAGGGCATCCTGCCTCGTTGGAGATGTGCCTCCTCCTCATCCTCCTCCTCCTCCTCTCTCCTATTAGGCACCCACGTGGAGTCAGTGACCTCATCATCCCCTCCCTCCTCATCACTGGAGCCAATCTGGCAGTATGCTGCAGCTGCTGGAACATGACTGCCAGATTGGTGTCCTTCTTGAGCATCCCCTCTGTCTGCTCTCACGCTACTGCCTTCCTCTATCTGGGTTTCATCATCAGACCCTTCGAAACGCTGGGCATCCTCCTGGAGCATGTACCCAACACTGTGCTCAAACAGTTCGGGGGACTCCTCAGGAGGAGGACATGGTGGGTCTAGGGAAGGAGTGACTGATGATGAGTCTGACATTGATACCAGGGAAGAGGACGCTTTGCCAGCTGCTTTGCCAGTACCCTGAGCCTGGGTGAGAGAGGATGAGGAGGAGGAGGAGGGCTTGGTCATCCACTCTACCAAGTCTTCGGCATGATGTGGCTCAACATGTCCAGCTGCCGAAAAGAAGGACAAGCGTGTCCCATGGCCATGTGCTGATGACAATGCACCGCGTCCACGACCAGCACTGTTGCCCCCAGACACAGAGCCTGCTTGCCCTCTTTTATTGCCTCCTGACTGTCTGCCTCTCCTTGTTTGCCTTCCAGACATTGTAATGGATGGCCTGCAGGGAGATGGGAAAAAAAGCAATAAGGGCTACCTTCAGGTGTCCTTCTCTGTCCCTTTACTTAAGGATTTCTAAATCTGGTTGAGGATGATTGCTTTCGCACAGAATAGCACAATGACAATTTCCCTGACTGTCCAAAAAACAAGGATTTCAAAGATGGTTGATGAGGAATGCTTTAGCACAGTATAGCACAATCAGAATTTTCCTCACTGTCCTTCCCTGTCCCTACAAACAAGGTTTAGCACAGTAAAACACACTGACACTCTCCCTACCTATAGTTTTCTGTCCCTATAATTTTTTTTTTTTTTAAAGATGGTTGATGAGGAATGCTTTAGCACAGTATAGCACAATGAGTATTTCCCTCACTGTCCTTCCCTGTCCCTACAAACAAGGTTTAGCACAGTAAAACACACTGACACTCTCCCTACCTATAGTTTTCTGTCCCTATAATTTTTTTTTTTTTAAAGATGGTTGATGAGGAATGCTTTAGCACAGTATAGCACAATGAGAATTTCCCTCACTGACCTTCCCTGTCCCTACAAACAAGGTTTAGCACAGTAAAACACACTGACACTCTCCCTACCTATAGTTTTCTGTCCCTATATTTTTTTTTTTTTTAAAGATGGTTGATGAGGAATGCTTTAGCACAGTATAGCACAATGAGAATTTCCCTCACTGTCCTTCCCTGTCCCTACAAACAAGGTTTAGCACAGTAAAACACACTGACACTCTCCCTACCTATAGTTTTCTGTCCCTATAAAAAATGTTTTTTTAAAGATGGTTGATGAGGAATGCTTTAGCACAGTATAGCACAATGAGAATTTCCCTCACTGTCCTTCCCTGTCCCTACAAACAAGGTTAGCAGAGGGAGGCCCGGTTAGCAGAGGGAGGCCTCCCTTACGGCTCCCACCGGCGGCCCCTGGTGGTATAACAGGAAGCACGGAGGTGGAAGGGGTACAAGTGCCTGGCAGGATCAAGAACTACCGCAGGTGATCAGGAACCAGCAGGTGAGGAGGCAGGAACCAGGAACTACAGCAGGTGAGTGGACAGGAACCAGGAACTACAGCAGGTGAGTAGACAGGAACCAGGAACTCAGAAGATGACCCGGACCGGGAGGCACAGCAGGTAGACTGGAACCACTGGGCAGCAGCAGATGAACAGGAACCAGCAGATGAGCAGACAGGAACCAGCAGATGAGCAGACAGGAACCAGGAACTGCAGCAGGTGAGTAGACAGGAACCAGGAACTCAGCAGATGACCCGGACCGGGAGGCACAGCAGGTAGACTGGAACCACTGGGCAGCAGCAGGTGAACAGGAACCAGCAGATGAGCAGACAGGAACCAGCAGATGAGCAGACAGGAACCAGCAGATGAGCAGACAGGAACCAGGAACTCAGCAGATGACCCAGACCGGGAGGCACAGCAGGTAAACTGAACCACTAGGCAGCAGCAGGTGAACAAGAGCCAAGGTCAGGCAGGATCGTCAGACAAGCCGGGGTCGGGTAAACTGGCAGGCAGCGAGGCACAAAAGGATCAGGCAATACCGAAGTCAGAAAACAGGCCGATGGTCAGGTACAGGCAGATAGCAGGAGGGTCACAGGAAGCCGGGTCAGATACAGGTAAACAAGGCAGATCAGGTCACTTGGGATAAACGCTGTAGAGCAGACAGCAGGGACTATCTGCAAGTGAGGAGTTTAAATAGCCCTTCGGGCGTCACCTGCGGGGGCGGGAACCAGGAAGTCAAGGGCGTCTGTTCCTGACAGGGTTTCCATGACATTGCCCCCCCCCCAAGGGGCAGCCTCCGGATGCCCCTAGGAGCAAACTTCTCGGGGTGAGACCTCCTGAAGGCTTGTATCAGGTCTTTGGCGTAAATGTTCTCTTCGGGTTCCCAGGAGTTCTCCTCTGGTCCGTAACCCTTCCATTTTATTAAAAATTGACTCTGGCTATTTCTTCTTCGTGCGTCTAAAATAGCTTCTACCTCGAATTCCTGTTCCCCGTCTATGATGACGGGATCAGGGCGAGTCGGGGTCCGACCTGGGAATGGGTTGGAGACTGACGGTTTCAATAGAGAAACATGAAAAACAGGGTGGACCCTCAGGGAGTCGGGGAGCTCCAGCTCGTAGGCCACCTCGTTGATTTTCCTTTTGATAGGAAAAGGCCCTAGAAACTTGGGGCCAAATTTCTTGGACGGGCAAGCCAATCTTAGATTGATGGTGGAAAGCCATACTTGGTCGCCCGGTGCCAGCGCTAATTCACCCCGTCTCCTCCTGTCATAGACCGTCTTGTTATACTCCTGAGTTCTTGCCATGGCTTCGCGTAGAAGCTGGTTGTTAGAGGAGAAGAAATTCACTTTTTCCAGAACTGCGGGCACTGAGCACTCAGGGAGAGAGTTGGGCAGAAATGTGGGGTGAAACCCGAAGTTCGCAAAAAATGGGGTCTGGTTAGTTGCGGAGTGGATGGAGTTATTGTAGGAGAACTCCGCTAGCGGAAGCAGGGAGAGCCAGTCATTCTGAGCAAAGGAGGAGAAACAACGCAAATATTGCTCGAGGGTCTGATTTGTTCTCTCAGTCTGTCCGTTGGTTTGAGGGTGGTAAGCCGAAGAGAATGATAGCTCTATTCCCAGAGTCTTGCAGAGGGACCTCCAGAACCGGGAGGTAAATTGTACCCCCCGATCGGAGACTATATTAGCAGGTACCCCGTGGAGCCTGACGACTTCTTTAATGAACATTTGTGCAGTTTCCGGGGCCGAGGGGGTCCCTCTCATAGGAACAAAATGTGCCATCTTGGACAGACGGTCCACAATCACAAAGATGGTGGTGTGATTCTCAGCCGGGGGGAGTTCAACTATGAAGTCGATAGAAAGCATTTTCCACGGTCTCTCTGGAACGGGTAAGGGCTTCAGTAGTCCCCAGGCTTTGGATCTGGACCCTTTATTCCGGGTACATGTAGTACAGGACTCCACGAACCTCCTGCAATCCTCGCGTAGTCGAGGCCACCAGAAGGTACGTTGTACCAACTCAGTGGTCTTAGCCACGCCAAAGTGCCCAGCAAGGGCATGATCGTGGCAGAGCTCTAGCACGGTTATCTTTAGTTCTTCTGGTATGAATATCCTGTCTTGGTGCCAGAGTAATCCATCCTTGGTTTGCAGATCCAGTTCAGGAGAGGGTTCCTGTCTAGTGGTGGCTTGTCTGATCCGGGAGAGTAGGTCCTCCTGAAGTAGGAGAAAATTCCCAGGAGCGAGGATTGTATCGGGTGAGGAGAGTTCTTTGGATCCATGAAACATTCGGGACAAGGCGTCAGGTTTAGTGTTCTTGGCACCGGGGCGGTATGTCACATGGAAGGAGAACCGGGAAAAAAACAGGGCCCATCTGGCTTGTCGTGGTTTTAGTCTTTTTGCAGTTTTCAGGTACTCTAAGTTCTTATGGTCGGTGAATACTAAGATCGGGTGAGCAGCACCTTCAAGTAAGTACCTCCATTCTTCCAGGGCGGACTTAATCGCCAAGAGTTCCCGGTCTCCCACGTCATAGTTCTTTTCTGCCGCAGATAATTTGCGAGAAAAGAAAGCCACCGGATGAAGCAAAGCCTTGGTTCCTTGCCTCTGTGACAATATTGCCCCTACTGCAACCTCAGAAGCATCTACCTCAAGTACAAATGGTAGGGAGGAATCTGGGTGTTTTAAGATGGATGCAGAGGTGAAGAGCCCTTTGAGATCCTCAAAGGCCTTTTGGGCCTCAGGGGACCAGTGGAAGCGGGTACCTTGCTTGGTTAGCTGAGTAATGGGTGCAATGATGGCGGAGAACCCCCGGATGAATTTACGATAAAAGTTGGCGAATCCAACGAACCGTTGGATTCCCTTCTTATCCACTGGCGCTGGCCAGTCCAAGATTGCGGTGATCTTCTGTGGGTCCATCCTGATGCCTTCGCCAGAGATGATTAATCCCAGAAATGCTATGCTCTCCCGCTCAAACTCGCATTTCTCAGCCTTCGCATATAGTTTATGCTGCCGAAGCCGGTCTAACACACTTCTGACATGCCTGCGATGAGAGTCAAGGGAGGAAGAGAAGATTAGTATGTCATCTAAATAAGCAATCACAAAGAGATCTAAAAAGTCCCGAAGAACATCATTAATTAAATACTGGAAGGTGGCAGGGGCATTGCACAGCCCGAAGGGCATCACTAAATATTCGAAATGTCCGAACCGGGAGCGGAAGGCGGTTTTCCACTCATCGCCCTCCTTGATTCGGACCAGGTTATAGGCTCCCCGGAGGTCAAGCTTAGTAAAAATAACGGCAGCTCCCAATCTTTGGAACAACTCTGGTACCAGAGGAAGAGGATAACGATTTTTAATGGTGACCTTATTTAGTTCACGGTAGTCCACACATGGCCTGAGGGTATGGTCCTTCTTTTCTACAAAGAAAATGCCTGCGCCTGCTGGCGACGTAGAGGGGCGAATGAACCCCTTTAAAAGGTTCTCATCGATGTAGTCCTTCAGGGCCCCCTGTTCCACCTCCGTTAAAGGGAAAATCCTACCGAAAGGAATAGCTGCTCCGGGAAGTAGATCAATGGGGCAGTCGTAGGCTCGGTGGGGTGGTAGTGTCTCTGCCCCCTGTTTACTAAACACATCGAGAAAGTCCAGGTAAGCGTCAGGGATGGCCTGACGTATTCCGGCCTCAGTGTCGGTACACATTAAGGTGGCAGGCCCAGGGGGTTTGTGTGAGCCACAGGACCGTTGGCAGTAGGAGGAAGGAAACGTGATCACCCCCGTGACCCAGTTAATGGTAGGATTATGGGCTTGTAGCCAGGGCATACCGAGAATTATGGGGAACAGTGGAGAGGAGATAATATCCAGCCGTAGATATTCTCGGTGCACCCCGGTAGAGGAGACCACGGGCCCCGACTTGATAAGGGACCCATCAGCCAGGTGAACCCGTAGTCCATGGGTCTTGGGAAGTAGAGGAATAAGTTGAGTACGGGCAAAAGTTGAGTCCATGAAGCAACTACAAGCCCCAGAGTCAATAATTGCGACGACTTGCAGGGTCCTTCCTGGGAGCTGCAGGGAGATAGAAAGAGCGAAGTGAGAGGAGGATTTAGTCTGAGGGTTGATCACAGCAGGGAATACTGACAAGCACTTACGGAACTTCAGGGGACAGTTCCTAACGAAGTGACCGGGCTCCCCGCAGTACAGGCACAGGTTGTGCGCGCGTCGGCGTTGGCGTTCCTCCGGAGTAAGGGAAGGGCGGAGGACCCCAAGCTGCATGGGTTCAGGAGCATCGTACGAGGGGGTCAAGGGTGCTGCAGAAGCTGGGTGTGGATGACTGGGGACCCGGGGAAGCATCCAGGTCGGCCTGGTGAAGCCCGTGGCCCTCTCAACCCTCCGTTCCCTCAGGCGTCGGTCGATCTGAATTGTCAGATCGATCAGTAGGTTCAAATTTTCTGGTATTCCTACCCTAGCCAGTTCGTCCTTCAATGGGTCAGAAAGGCCTATGCGAAACTGGTGACGGAGGGCAGCGTCATTCCAGCTGGTGTCTGCGCTCCAGCGCCTAAATTCAGCTACATAATCTTCCGCTGCTCTGCGTCCCTGCTGAAGGGTCTGCAGGGCGTTCTCTGCAGTGACCGAGAGCTGAGGGTCCTCGTACAATTGGGCAATGGCGTCAAAAAAAAGTGTAAGGCTGTCCAAGGACGCATCTTTGCGTTCTAGCAGGCGGTGGGCCCAGTTCTGTGGGTCTCCGGAAAGCAGCGAAATTACAAAGCCCACCTTGGTAGCTTCTAAGGAAAAGGTACGGGGCTGTAAGGCAAAGTACAACTCACAAGAGTTCCGGAAAGCCCTGAACTTGCTCCGGTCCCCGGAGAATCTTTCGGGTGTAGGGACCCTGGGTTCAGGGGGAAGCATGACCACCGTGGGCGCAGCTCCTGCCCCGGTGGAAGAAGTGGAGGCACGTGGACCCCCTTGAGCTCCATCGGGGTTGGGGAGGGCCCGCACTTGTCCTTCCAGGTGAGTGTAGCCTTGCTGGAGGCTCTTAACGGCCTCGGTCAGTCCCGCCAGGTGTCGGCATAGTTCCTCCATAGGTGAGGCTCCCTGCTCGGGCTCAGACATGGCTGTCTGCTACTGTCACGTACCTGACGGTGACGAGCCCGGTTAGCAGAGGGAGGCCTCCCTTACGGCTCCCACCGGCGGCCCCTGGTGGTATAACAGGAAGCACGGAGGTGGAAGGGGTACGAGTGCCTGGCAGGATCAAGAACTACCGCAGGTGATCAGGAACCAGCAGGTGAGGAGGCAGGAACCAGGAACTACAGCAGGTGAGTGGACAGGAACCAGGAACTACAGCAGGTGAGTAGACAGGAACCAGGAACTCAGAAGATGACCCGGACCGGGAGGCACAGCAGGTAGACTGGAACCACTGGGCAGCAGCAGATGAACAGGAACCAGCAGATGAGCAGACAGGAACCAGCAGATGAGCAGACAGGAACCAGGAACTGCAGCAGGTGAGTAGACAGGAACCAGGAACTTAGCAGATGACCCGGACCGGGAGGCACAGCAGGTAGACTGGAACCACTGGGCAGCAGCAGGTGAACAGGAACCAGCAGATGAGCAGACAGGAACCAGCAGATGAGCAGACAGGAACCAGCAGATGAGCAGACAGGAACCAGGAACTCAGCAGATGACCCGGACCGGGAGGCACAGCAGGTAAACTGGAACCACTAGGCAGCAGCAGGTGAACAAGAGCCAAGGTCAGGCAGGATCGTCAGACAAGCCGGGGTCGGGTAAACTGGCAGGCAGCGAGGCACAAAAGGATCAGGCAATACCGAAGTCAGAAAACAGGCCGATGGTCAGGTACAGGCAGATAGCAGGAGGGTCACAGGAAGCCGGGTCAGATACAGGTAAACAAGGCAGATCAGGTCACTTGGGATAAACGCTGTAGAGCAGACAGCAGGGACTGTCTGCAAGTGAGGAGTTTAAATAGCCCTTCGGGCGTCACCTGCGGGGGCGGGAACCAGGAAGTCAAGGGCGTCTGTTCCTGACAGGGTTTCCATGACAGACACTCTCCCTACCTATAGTTTTCTGTCCCTATAATTTTTTTTTTTTAAAGATGGTTGATGAGGAATGCTTTAGCACAGTATAGCACAATGAGAATTTCCCTCACTGTCCTTCCCTGTCCCTACAAACAAGGTTTAGCACAGTAAAACACACTGACACTCTCCCTACCTATAGTTTTCTGTCCTTATAAAAAATGTTTTTTTAAAGATGGTTGATGAGGAATGCTTTAGCACAGTATAGCACAATGAGAATTTCCCTCACTGTCCTTCCCTGTCCCTACAAACAAGGTTTAGCACAGTAAAACACACTGACACTCTTCCTACCTATAGTTTTCTGTCCCTATAAAAAATGTTTTTTTAAAGATGGTTGATGAGGAATGCTTTAGCACAGTATAGCACAATGAGAATTTCCCTCACTGTCCTTCCCTGTCCCTACAAACAAGGTTTAGCACAGTAAAACACACTGACACTCTCCCTACCTATAGTTTTCTGTCCCTATAAAAAATTTTTTTTTTAAAGATGGTTGATGAGGAATGCTTTAGCACAGTATAGCACAATGAGAATTTCCCTCACTGCCCTTCCCTGTCCCTACAAACAAGGTTTAGCACAGTAAAACACACTGACACTTTCCCTACCTATAGTTTTCTGTCCCTATAATTTTTTTTTTTTTAAAGATGGTTGATGAGGAATGCTTTAGCACAGTATAGCACAATGAGAATTTCCCTCACTGTCCTTCCCTGTCCCTACAAACAAGGTTTAGCACAGTAAAACACACTGACACTCTCCCTACCTATAGGTTTCTGTCCCTATAATTTTTTTTTTTTAAAGATGGTTGATGAGGAATGCTTTAGCACAGTATAGCACAATGAGAATTTCCCTCACTGTCCTTCCCTGTCCCTACAAACAAGGTTTAGCACAGTAAAACACACTGACACTCTCCCTACCTATAGTTTTCTGTCCCTATAAAAAATGTTTTTTTAAAGATGGTTGATGAGGAATGCTTTAGCACAGTATAGCATAATGAGAATTTCCCTCACTGTCCTTCCCTGTCCCTACAAACAAGGTTTAGCACAGTAAAACACACTGACACTCTCCCTACCTATAGTTTTCTGTCCCTATAAAAAAATGTTTTTAAAGATGGTTGATGAGGAATGCTTTAGCACAGTATAGCACAATGAGAATTTCCCTCACTGTCCTTCCCTGTCCCTACAAACAAGGTTTAGCACAGTAAAACACACTGACACTCTCCCTACCTATAGTTTTCTGTCCCTATATTTTTTTTTTTAAAGATGGTTGATGAGGAATGCTTTAGCACAGTATAGCACAATGAGAATTTCCCTCACTGTCCTTCCCTGTCCCTACAAACAAGGTTTAGCACAGTAAAACACACTGACACTCTCCCTACCTATAGTTTTCTGTCCCTATAAAAAATGTTTTTTTAAAGATGGTTGATGAGGAATGCTTTAGCACAGTATAGCACAATGAGAATTTCCCTCACTGTCCTTCCCTGTCCCTACAAACAAGGTTTAGCACAGTAAAACAGACTGACACTCTCCCTACCTATCCTTCTCTTTCCCTAAACTAAAGGAATCCAGGTTAAGCAAGAAAAAAAAAATGTCACTGTCCCTGCCTATGCTTCTCTTTCCCTGCTCCGGAACACACTACACTAGGCCGCCGTGCTGGCGGCCTTTTATAGTGTGGGGCGTGTACTAAACACCCTCAGCAATAATTGGCCACAGGCATCCTGCCTGTGGCCAATCATTGCTCTCCTCACTGCCGGCGCTGTGATTGGCCAAGCATGCGGGGTCACAGTGCATGCTTGGCCAATCACAGCGCCTGGATGACACTGCGATGGCGTAGTGCATTGTGGGCCATTCGCGTCACTCGAATTTGGCGCGAACGGCCCAAATCGTTCGATCTTCGTCGAATGATCGAACAGCCGATGTTCGAGTCGAATGTATGTTCGACTCGAACACGAAGCTCATCCCTAACCACAGGCAGGGAGCTGCAAGTATTTTCAGTTAGTGTACTGTGTCCTCTGAACAGTGTGCACCTAAAACTAACTGAAGACAATTGCTGGTGTTCTCATACTAATACCACAGGCAGGGAGCTGCAAGTATTTTCAGTTAGTGTACTGTGTCCTCTGCATAGTGTGCACCTAAAAGTAACTGAAGACAATTGCTGGTGTTTTCATACTAATACCACAGCAAGCAGTTGATTCTGCTAGCTGCAGTATAATCAGTATAGATATATATATATACATCCCACTTTTGTTCAGCTACATCTCACTGCAGTCCATTAGTATGTCTGGAAGGCAAACAAGGAGAGGCAGGCAGTCACGAGCCAATAAAAGAGGGCAAGCAGGCTCTGTGTCTAGAAGCAACAGTGCTGGTCGTGGACACAGTGCATCCTCATCAGCACGTGGCCGTGGGACACGCTTGTCCTTCTTTTCGGCAGCTGGCCATGTTGAGCCGCAACTTGCCGAAGACTTAGTAGAGTGGATTACCAAGCCGTCCTCATCCTCCTCATCCTCTCTCACCCAGGCTCAGGGTACTTTGTCTGGCAAAGCAGCTGCCAATGCGGCCTCTTCCTTCGGCTCAATGGCATCAGTGACTCCTTTCCTAGCCCCACCATGTCCTCCTGAGGAGTCCCCCGAACTGTTTGACCACAGTGTTGGGTACATGCTCCAGGAGGATGCCCAGCGTTTTGAAGGCTCCGATGATGGAACCCAGCTAGAGGAAGGCAGTAACGTGAGCACAGAGAGAGGGGGTAGTAACGTGAGCCCAGAGAGAGGGGGTGCCAAACAAGGACAGCAATCTGGCAGTCATGTTCTCCCAGCTGCAGCATACTGGCAGGTTTGCTACAGTGATGAGGAGGGAGGGGATGATGAGGTCACGGACTCTACATGGGTGACTGATAGGAGAGAGGAGGAGGAGGCACATCTCCAACGAGGCAGGATGCCCTCCAGGGGCCAGCTTAAGGGCAGCACACCGACAGCATCACACCACAGAGCTCCGCATGTGCAGGCCGCTGTTGTCTCTGCGCGTTATTCCAAAAGTTCTTTGGTGTGGGCCTTTTTTGAGACAAGTGCATCAGATCGCAGCGCTGCCATTTGCAACATATGTCTCAGGCGTATCTCACGTGGCCAAAACATCACCCGCTTGGGCACCACATGCTTGATCAGACATATGTCGACCTGCCATGCAGTTTGTTGGCAAGCACACCTAAAAGACCCACACCAAAGAACAAAGCGGACCTCTCCTTGCTCCTCATCAGCTGGGATCTCCAACCCCACTATACCTTCAGTCCTCTCTGAAACCTGCACTGAGAGGAATGAAGGTGTAGAATTAGGTGTGTCACAGCCAAGTACTTGCGGGCAATTTGCTAACGGTACACCAACGTCAGATTGTACCAGGCAAATTTCCCTGCCCCAACTGCTGCACCACCGAAAGAAGTTCGCTCCCAGCCATCCACATGCCCAGCGGTTGAATGCTAGCTTGGCTAAATTGCTAGCACTTCAACTGCTGCCTTTTCAGTTGGTAGACTCGGCCCCCTTCCGTGAGTTTGTGGAATGTGCGGTTCTTCAGTGGCAGGTTCCCAAAAAACACTTTTTCTCACGGAAGGCGATTCCGGCTCTCTACCCGCATTTGGAAGGCAATGTCTTGGCCTCGCTGGACAGGGCGGTCAGCGGTAAGGTGCATATTACCGCTGATTTATGGTCCAGCAGGCATGGACAGGGACATTACCTATCTTTTACGGCGCATTGGGTGACTCTGCTGGCAGCTGGGAAGGATGCAGGACAGGGTGCAGTAGTTTTGGAGGTTGTTCCACCACCACGCCTCCAAAATGCTACTACTGGGGATTCTGACACTTCTCTCCTCCACCCCCTCCTCTTCTTCTTCCTCCATGGCCTTTTCCTGTGCTTTGTCCTCGGAACCAGCGGTGCTCTGTAGGCGTTCAAGGGTTTATGCAAGTACACAGGCAAAGAGATGCCATGCGGTGCTTGAGCTGGTGTGCTTGGGGGACAGGAGCCACACTGGGGCAGAGATTCTGTCAGATCTGCAGGGGCAGGCTCAGAGGTGGTTGACGCCATGCCAGTTTAAGCCAGGAATGGTGGTTTCCGACAATGGCACCAACCTCCTCTCCGCCCTCCGACAGGGACACCTGACCCATGTGCCCTGTTTGGCTCACGTCCTTAACTTGGTGGTGCAGCGGTTCTTGGGCAGGTGAAAAAAACAAGAAGTAGAAAACCGCGCGGCCAATGGTGGAGGGTAAAGCTGCCTGCACAACAGATGTACTGTATTTATCAAAAGGTGTATATGTGAAAGAGTGCGGCGCTCAAAATGATGATATACTCGGAGAGTATATATACTGTGTGATATGAAACCCTGTGGAAGGTTCACAGGTGAATAGAACCAGAAAATGGGTGATATCTAGTAAACAAATGGATGCAAAACGTGAACACTTCTGATAACTATAAACTGTTATAGCTTAATTAGCAAGTGAACCAATTGCAATGGTGTAACATGAAATAGCAAAAATGAAAATCAACAGAAAATATTATACAAAGACAATTATCACCATCAAAATGATAAACGGAGTATAATAGTGAATAAGTGAGTATAAAGTCCAAATATTCCAAAAATGAAAAGGTGACTGTATAACAAATTGTCTGCAGGTAATCCACCACCATGAAGATTTGAGGCTTACCAGACGGGGTGGACTCAACAAGGCTTACACCTGGTGAGTCGAACGAGCTTGATGGTGTAGCACACCAAAAGGGAGGTACAGCAAGCACAGCTTCCAATGTAAACCAGGCAAAGATGTATCACAGCAATGACATCATTGAATATCCAGTATGGAATGGGCCACGAAACTTCTTGAAAAAACTCCTCCCAAAGTATTTATTTATTTTTTTATTTTTATTTATTTTTTTCAAATAATTTTTATTGAAGTTTTCACAATAACAACTGAGCAGGTAGAGAAAAATTAAAACATGTGTAACAAAGAGTATACATCATGGCTTGGATAACAGGAGGAATTGTATCACAGTAGAACAATTTTGAATCTAAACCAATTAATCAGATAAGTTTGAGACTTAACCAGGGGATTAGAGTAGGGGTCGGATCAATGCTTATACACAATAGTATGGAGAGTATGGTCTATATCTGGAGCTCAAAGGCGAGACAGAGTCAACGAGTTTCAGGGGGTTGGGTGGAAAGGAGCACCGCAGGGGGGCATACAGAATATAAAATAGAATAAGACAAACCAGCGAGGGCCATGCCCCTCCCGCCCACCCCCAATGGGAACATTCTGTGAGCGGGCAAGGCGACCGTATTTATGAATTAAATATTGGAGCGCTGATGGTTTGTCGGAAAGTAGCCAGACCTAAAACCCCCGACAGCACTACCTCTCCCCCTGCAACCCCGCCGAAGGATAGACCTATCCTATCATGGAAGCTGTAGCATCCTTGAGTATCAAGTATATGTAACAGAAATCAATAGAGAACCATAAGGAGGGAAGATCTGGTCTGGAGAGATTTGTAGTTTCGACTTGAAGGTACTGTACTATTAAGCGATATGGTGAAGAAGGGGAAGGGGAGGGCCAGGGGAATGACGGGTTGGTCATAATCATTCGAGTGTAAGAAGTTAGGTTTTTAGGTGGGTATAGATGACCCCGGTATGGGCATAGGTGTCAGATGGGGTATTGTGGTTGACGCTTCATCTCCATATTGGGTCCAGCATGCCCATGTGGTTCTGAACTTAGTAGGCATATCTTTAGATTGGAAGATAAGTCTTTCCATCTCTGCTATCTAGTCTACTCTATTATGCCATTCGGCAATGGTGGGGGGGACAGTGCTTTTCCAGTGGGTCGGTATGCATTGGGTTGCCGCATTAATAAGGTGTAAGGTAAGGGATTTGCGGTAGGCAGAGCAGGGTATGGAGGTGTGGTGTAGTAAGTATTGTGCTGGGGTAAAATCCGGTGTGTAGGTAGTGATTTTGGTAATTAAATTATGTATTTCTATCCAGAATGGTTGTATTAAAGGGCATGTCCACCAAATGTGGAGAAAAGAACCAAGGGTGGATTTACACCTCCAGCAGAGAGGGGAGACGGTCGGGAAGAATTTGTGTAATTTATCTGGAGTACGGTACCATCGTGTGTATAGCTTATACCTATTTTCCTGCGCGGATATGTTGACTGAACCTCTATGTGTGTGTTCGCAAATACGTTCCCAGTCAGCTGTGGAAAGGTCTACGGATAGATCAGTGGCCCACTGTCGGTGAGTCTGAGTGTCGGGGGGAGAACCTGAGAGCAAAAGGGCGTACAAAGTAGATATTAAATGTCTTTGGGGTCCCGGGTCAGTACAGATGATTTCGAAGGGGGTAAGAGTCCTGTTCCATCTCCCAAAGTATTTATATAACAAAAGAGAAATGGGGCCACATAGTGTAATTCCATTAAAAAAAATAACATTTATTGATAAAATTATAAAATGGTCACTCACATTTGAGAAGACAAATAAAACGTATAATAGTCGAAATGACGCAGTGGCATCAGCAGAGCCCTTCCCGACGCATTTCGTCCTAATAAGGCATCATCTGGGGGCAGGTACCCGGGCTTACAGGATGTCCTGAGGCAGGCCAGGAAAGTCTGTGTGCATTTCCACCGGTCATATAATGCCAGTGCTCAGCTGGCTGACCTGCAAAAGGAATTAAACCTGCCCAAGAACCGCCTAATCTCTGACATGCCCACGAGGTGGAACTCAACGTTGGCCATGCTGCAGCGGCTGCACACGCAGCAGAGGGCCATCAATGAGCAGTGGCGTCTCCAGCTTTCATATTTAGGGGGAGCACATGGGGGGCAGGGACAAAAGTAGGGGGGCCAACTATAAAATGCATATATATATATATATCCTGGGGCCCTTTACTACGATCCCACAACGGGCACTTTCACATGTTCTGCAGTGAGCTCCCTTCCTACTATACTGGGGCCCCCCAGGGTGGCAGAAAACAAGAGATATATGTCACCAGCACACCAAGAAAAATATAAGGGTCCAAAGCAGTGGGAGAACTATCAGGGTTGCAAAGGTTGTCTTGCCACCGGGCCCTGGTGTTCTGCCACTGTGGGGTTCCCCAGCTGTCCTGTCCCTGCTATTGACAGCGCTGGTCTGGCATCTGTCTCCTTGGCAGCGGCAGCAGTCTATTAGGACCTAGTGCTGGTGACATTATGGGTGCATGCAGGGGAAGGCTGGCACTATTGGTTATAGAGAGCAAAGCCCCCAGCTGGTCACCTAGCAGCAGTAATGCTGTATAACCTTCTCTGTTGACATGCTGATCGGGATGTGATCCAGGGGATGCTCCCAGTCAGATCTAATAAACACAGTATTTATTAGCATCAAGAGTACAACCACATATACATTTGCAAAAAAAGTATGTGAGCCATTCTGTTGTTGATTTACTTCTATGCTTTGGGTCGTTGTCCTGTTGCAACACCCATCTTCTGTTGAGCTTCAGCTGGTGGACAGATGGCCTTAAGTTCTCCTGCAAAATGTCTTAATAAACTTGGGAATTCATTTTTCCTTCGATGATAGCAATCCGTCCAGGCCCTGACGCAGCAAAGCAGCTCCAAACCATGATGCCCCCACCACCATACTTCACAGTTGGGATGAGGTTTTGATGTTGGTGTGCTGTGCCTCTTTTTCTCCACACATAGGGGATGATTTACTAATAATAGTGCGCTGCGCCGGTTGATACCTTAATTGGTGCGCCGGATAACTCCTTCACTGGGCGCAGGAACCAGCGGCGCACTGTTATAGTTACTAAAAATGTCAGCAGCGCTCTATTGAAAATGAATGGTTCCCTATGGGAGCCCATTGATTTGAATAGAGGTTGCCCAGGAAGTCGGATGAAGCCGATCCGACTCGCGGGGCGACTCGTGTGCCGGCTGACACAGTAACAGCGCGACTTTGCGAGGCAACTTGGACACGACCTGAGCGTGAAGCAGCTGCTCAAGTCGTGTCCTAGAGGCGACTAACTGGCCGAGAATGTCTCCAGCGCGATGGCATCGCGCTGGTTCTCGGCAACCTCGCTGTCCCGTGTTTGGTATGAATCATGAAGGGGAACTCCACGCCAAATTTTAATGAAAAAACCGGCATGGGTTCCCCTTCAGGAGCATACTAGGCCCTTAGGTCTGGTAGGGATTTTAAGGCGTGGGGGTCCCCCCAAAATCCAAACCAGACCCTTATCCGAGCACGCAACCCGGCAGGCCGCAGGGGAAGAGAGCGGCCCCCCTCCCTCCTGAACCGTACCAGGCCGCATGCCCTCAACATGGGGGGTTTGGTGCTTTGGGGCAGGGGGGCAACCTTCGGCCCCCCCACCCCAAAGCACCCTGCCCCCATGATGATGGGGACAAGGGCCTCTTCCCGACAACCCTGGCCATTGGTTGTCGGGGTCTGAGGGCTTATCGAAATCCGGGAACCCCCTTTAATAAGGAGGCCCCCAGATGCCAGCCCCCCCACTTCATGTGAATGAGTATGGGGTACATCGTACCCCTACCCATTCACCTGGTGGCAAAAAAGTCAATAAAAAACACAACACAGGTTTTCAAAGTAATTTATTAGGCAGCTCCGGGGGTCTTTCTGCCGGGCGCCCGCTGTCTTCTTCCAGCTCTTTTGCTAGCGGGGTCCCAGGCTTCCTCGTCGTCTTCTTCCGTCTTCGGGGGTCTTTCTGCCGGGCGCCCGCTATCTTCTTCCAGCTCTTTTGCTAGCGGGTCCCGGTCTTCCTCGTCGTCTTCTTCCGACTTCGGGGGGGTCTCTTGTTCTGTTCTCCGGTGTCGTCTCCACGCTCTCCGGTTCTTCTCCCGCTCTCCGGTGCCTTCTCCACGATCTCCGGTTCTTTCTGCCTTCTGCCGGGCGCCCCGCTATCTTCTTCCAGCTCTTTTGCTAGCGGGGTCCCAGTCTTCATCCCTCTTCTCTCCGTCCGATGTTGCCTCGTCGCTGTCCGCCGCTACAATGCTGTTTGCGGAGCGCACCCACTTATATTGGCATGGGGCGTGGTCACCGGGTGATGCCATCCGCTGACCCCGCTCTCGTATGACGTCACAGTCCCGGGGAATGATGGGACTGTGACGTGATACGGGGGCAGGGTCAGTGAGTGGCATCACCCGGTGACCACACCCCATGCCAATATAAGTGGGTGCCGCTCCGCGGGCAAAGCATTGTAGCGGCGGACAGCGACGAGGCAACATCGGACGGAGAGAAGAGGGAAGAAGACGACGATGAAGACCAGGACCCCGCTAGCAAAAGAGCTGGAAGAAGATAGCGGGGCGCCCGGCAGAAAGACCCCCGAAGACGGAAGAAGACGACGAGGAAGACCGGGACCCCGCTAGCAAAAGAGCTGGAAGAAGATAGCGGGGCGCCTGGCAGAAAGACCCCCGGAGCTGCCTAATAAATTACTTTGAAAACCTGTGTTGTGTTTTTTATTAAACAAAAACTAAAACTCGCGCTTATGGAGACATACAAAAATAAATGACAAGTGAAAAGAAATTATTATATGCGCAGCTGCTACAGCATAAGGCACTAACACCTTGAGAGATAAAAAATTATAAAATGCAGCGCTAGCGAATATAAATGTGCTCAATACAAACGTATGTGTGAATGTCAACCATCTAAACCTTTCGGGATGATGGTACACACTATTAGTGAAAAGATTATGCACCAATGATTGGTGTCACCAGAAATGCAGTGGGTGTAATACTAAATGTTACCACTAAAAAGTGATCAACTAAGTAAAACCAGAAAATATACTGTGCAAAACATTAAATGAACTGAACAACCAGGCAAATAGCTCTAGGAGTGATTCACAGTACTACAGATGGTTTTCAACATCAAAGAAATAATGTCCCATTTGCAACAGTGGTTGTAATATAGAAGGAAGGGAAAAAAATAAAATAAAAATAAAAATAAAAATAAAAATGCTTTAAAATAAAATAAAAGTCACCCAACATCCAACTTCTAGGACCAATAATGTTCGGTGAAATTCAACAGTTGGCTCAATAGCAGCAGAGATCAGAGGACCATGTGGGGAATAAAAAGAAAAAGCAACTTGTGAAGTACCGCTTAGGAACAGATTAACAGATTTATTTTATTTTAAAGCATTTTTATTTTTATTTTTATTTTTATTTTATTTTTTTCCCTTCCTTCTATATTACAACCACTGTTGCAAATGGGACATTATTTCTTTGATGTTGAAAACCATCTGTAGTACTGTGAATCACTCCTAGAGCTATTTGCCTGGTTGTTCAGTTCATTTAATGTTTTGCACAGTATATTTTCTGGTTTTACTTAGTTGATCACTTTTTAGTGGTAACATTTAGTATTACACCCACTGCATTTCTGGTGACACCAATCATTGGTGCATAATCTTTTCACTAATAGTGTGTACCATCATCCCGAAAGGTTTAGATGGTTGACATTCACACATACGTTTGTATTGAGCACATTTATATTCGCTAGCGCTGCATTTTATAATTTTTTGTGTTTTTTATTGACTTTTTGCCACCAGGTGAATGTGTAGGGGTACAACGCTATTTTTTTTGTATTTTGTTGGGGGGGGGTCCTTTGAATCCATACTAGACCCAAGGGACTGGTATGGACCTGGGGGGGGGGACCCCACGCTGTTTTTTTCTAGGTTTTCTTTTTTTTTAGAGCCGGCAATGTTTATTTTTTTTACATTTCCTTTAACAACCAGCTATAACCAGGTTAAAGAACAAAAAAAAAATTGCCGCAAAATCGCGGTACTTGCGTTTTGGATCCGGGTCCATTGAATTCTATTACATCCAAAACACTGTTTTTGGCCTGGAAAAAAACATCTGCAGTTGCGTTTAACATCGTTTTTCACAAACCCTAAAAATGCCTTCAGACACCAAAGATTTCCACGTTTCAGACGCGGTACCGGCGTTTAGCCACATTTTAGTTTAGAAGCGTTTTTAAAGGTGACCTCTTTTTTTACATTGATAAACTCAAAAATGATGGCAAATGAGGAAAAACCATTTACAATATATATATATATATATATATATATATATATATATATATTTTGTGACAGAATGCAGGTAAAATCACCAGGTTGCATCCAGGATGGAAGGTATATATGTCCTAGATTCAGGCTTTATGCCGATTTATACCACTAGGGGGAGTGCGGGGAGTCTTGCAGGGGAAGAGTTAATGAGCCCAGCTGAAGTAAGTGGGCTCGTTAGGGCCTCTACAAGAACTCCCAGCATGCTAAGGGAGATGCTCCGACCTGGAACCAGATCTGTGTGAATAGTCTGGGGAGTGTGATCTCGGTGCGGTGAGCCAAAGCCTGTGTGGTTACTGTAATAACTTCAAAAAGCAGGGAGCTAGGGACTGGGACAGCACAAGGCTGTACCCAGTTGTTAGCCAGGGACACCAACGTGTGTAGTAAGCGGTCAAGTTGACCAGGATTTATTTTCATGTTTCTTTTTGTTTTGTTGTTTTTCCCTTGTAAATAGTTTGAATAAACCGCACCTTTCATTTTTGCAACTACAAACCCTGTCTGCTGTGCCTGTTTTGTGTGGTGAACCCATCCAGGGGGTCACACACACCCGCTGCTGAGCTAACCCCCTCACAGTTGGTGGAGAACCAGTGGCAGTTTTTTTTTAAAGGCCAGCATGG
Organism: Rana muscosa; assembly: GCA_029206835.1. Taxonomy (NCBI): domain Eukaryota; kingdom Metazoa; phylum Chordata; class Amphibia; order Anura; family Ranidae; genus Rana; species Rana muscosa. The sequence goes on from CM055127.1 coordinate 273,402,065, forward strand.
AGGAGATACTGAAACAGCTGTCTCTAGCAAATGCCAATCAGCAGCAGACAAATGCAGGTTTGCAAAAGAGCCTTGCAGCTCAACAACAGACAAATGCAAATTTGCAACAGAGCCTGGCAGCCCAACAGCAAGCTCATCAACAGAGTCTGGCAGCTCAGCAACAAGCCCAGCAGAAATCTGAGGCCTGCTTCATAGACCTGTTGCAGAAGCAAGAACAGAGACTACAGCAACAAATGGAGACATTAATGCAGCAACGTCCGCAGACCAGTGAGGCAAGTAGTTCCACTAATACTACGTCCTTTGGGGTGAGTCGTTTACTGACAAAAATGACTAGAGAGGATGATCCAGAGGTGTTTTTGACCACATTTGAAAGGACTGCTGAAAGGGAAAAGTGGCCTAAGGAGCAGTGGGCTGGACTGGTGGCCCCTCTGTTAACTGGTGAATCTCAAAAAGCTTACTATGACCTAGAGCCTGACCAAGCAAAAGACTATGTGATGCTAAAAAATGAAATATTGGCACGGCTGGGTGTCACCCTGGCCGTCCGGGCTCAGCGTGTGCATAACTGGACTTTCCGGCTTGGGAAACCCCCCAGGTCTCAAATGTATGATCTCATTCACCTGAGCAGGAAGTGGCTACAGCCAGAGACTTTGTCTGCACCAAAGATTGTGGAACGTGTTGTGATGGATCGTTTCCTGAGAGCTCTTCCTACTGCCATCCAAAAGTGGGTAAGCCATGGAGACCCAGAAACGGCCGATAATCTTGTGGATCGTGTGGAGTACTTGGCTACAGAGAACCTGACTGCCTCTTCCAGAGACTCACGGACTTTCCACCCTAAGACCAGACCATTCCCAGTGGCGGGTAAGATGATTCCAAGGGGTGAGGGTGGAGAGAGTGAGAGGGTGGGAGTTCTACCCAAGGTTTGGCGAGAACAGCCTGGGAAGTCAGGGGTTCAAGAGGCAGCAAGAAGGATTGATTGTTTGTTACCGCTGCCGGCAAGAGGGACATATTGCAGCAAATTGCCCGGTTGTGGATGAACCCATGCAATGTGACTTTCTAAGGGACAGACGTCAGTCGCATGCACTGCCATTCGGGGAACTGAGAAACATTTATGCAAAATGTGTATTAATGGTAAAAATGTTGTTGTGTTGCTGGATTCAGGTAGCCTGGTGACACTGATAAAAGCTGAATTAGTCACTACAGAGGTCTTAGGGAATAACAAGGTAGCTGTTATTTGTGTGTATGGGGACACCCGAGAGTATCCTGTGACTGCAGTATGTTTTGAGACCTCCAAAGGTAACCTCTCTCATCAGGTGGGGTTATTGTCTCAGTTACCACATGATGCCATTGTAGGAAGGGATTTTCCAAAGTTTTGGGAACTCTGGGATCGTCCTGAGCCCCCCACTGGTGCCCCTGTATACCAGGAATGTGATAGCCAGAATTCCTCTGAGAGTGGTGAGGACTCTCCAGAATTTCTCTTGTCGGTATTGGCAGGGGAGACTCGAGAAACTGGGGAGGAGCCAACATCCTCAGACGAAAACGTGCCGTCTGTGGAGTTTTCTGATCTCGAGGTTCACAAGGAAAATTTTGCCACAGAACAGTTAAAAGACCCCACCCTAATAAAGGCACGGGAAAACGTAGTGAAAATAGATGGCGAGTTAGTGAACCCAGATGAGTCCTGCACTTACCCGTACTTCATCGTGGAAAAGGACCTACTGTATCGGGTGGCTAAAATAGCAGAAGAAACCATTGAGCAGCTTGTGGTCCCCAAACCGTACAGGAAGTTGGTGTTAGAGTTGGCCCATGGGCACATTCTTGGAGGTCATCTAGGGACAGAGAAAACCAGAGAGAGAGAGTATTGCAAAGATTCTATTGGCCTGGGGTCATGAAGGAAACAGAAAATTATTGTTCCTCCTGCCCTGTGTGTCAGATGTCGGCACCAATGCCACATTTCCGTAACCCGCTGGTACCTCTTCCCATCATTGAGGTTCCCTTTGAGAGGATCGCAATGGATTTGGTAGGTCCAATAATGAAGTCCGCTAGGGGGCATCAGTACATTTTGGTTATATTGGACTATGCCACCCATTATCCGGAAGCGATTCCTCTCCGAAATACCTCGGCCAAAACCATAGCCAAAGAGCTATCTCTTGTTTTTAGCCGTGTGGGTATTTGTAAGGAACTGCTTACGGACCAAGGTACACCCTTTATGTCCCGGGTTATGAAAGAGCTGTGCAAGTTGTTCAAAGTAACACAATTGCGTACATCTGTGTATCACCCCCAAACAGATGGGTTGGTTGAAAGATTCAACAAAACCCTAAAACAAATGTTAAAGAAGGTGGTGGATAGAGATGGAAAGGATTGGGACTGTCTAATTCCCTATTTAATGTTTGCCATTAGGGAGGTACCCCAATCCTCTACGGGTTTCTCACCCTTTGAGTTACTCTATGGGAGACACCCAAGAGGGCTGTTGGATATCGCCAAGGAAACTTGGGAGAGTGAGAGTTCTCCCCACAGGAGTGTGATTGAGCATGTGGCCCTGATGCAAGATAGAATTGCACAGGTAATGCCAATCATAAAGGAACATTTGGCCCAAGCGCAGTTGGCACAACAGAGAGTGTACAACCATGGGGCCAAGACCCGTACCTTTTCCCCGGGGGATAGGGTATTGGTACTTGTCCCTACGGTTGAAAGCAAATTCCTCGCCAAATGGCAAGGCCCCTACGAGATAATGGAAAAAGTGAGCGAAGTGAATTACAAGGTCAGACAACCAGGAAGGCGAAAGTCCGAACAGATCTATCACATTAATCTGTTGAAAGCCTGGAGGGATAGGGAATCCCTAGTCGCAGAAACTTTGTCACCAGCTCAGTCTGATTGCGTGATACCTGAGGTTGGAATAGCAGTCACCTTGTCAAACCCCCAACAACAGGAGGTTAAGGAGTTTGTGCTTCGCAACAAGGAGGTTTTCTCTGAGCTGCCAGGACAAACGTCTGGGGTAGAGCATGATATTATTACCCCGCCCGGTGAAAGGGTGAAGCTAAAACCCTATCGGATCCCAGAGGCCCGACGGGAGGCAATACGTGAGGAAGTACAGAAAATGCTTAAGTTGGGGGTGATAGAGGAATCCCAAAGTGATTGGTCCAGTCTCATAGTGTTAGTGCCTAAACCGGATGGGAGCTGGCGATTTTGTAATGATTTTCGCCAACTGAACAAAGTTACAAAATTTGACACCTACCCCATGCCACGTATAGATGAGTTGATCGACCGGCTGGGAACAGCCTGATACATGACAACTCTTGATCTCAGAAAAGGGTATTGGCAAATTCCCCTGGCCAAATCGGCCATGGAGAAAACCGCGTTTGTAACCCCAGACGGGGCGTTCCAATATAAAAGAATGCCGTTTGGATTACAGAACGCACCGGCAACATTCCAGCGGAAAATGGACCAGATACTGAGGCCCCATCAGAAGTATGCCGCGGCTTACCTGGATGATGTAATTATCTATAGCACAGATTGGGCCTCAAATCTGCCAAAAGTGCAAGCAGTCCTAGACTCTATCCGGGAAGCTGGGTTTACGGCCAACCCCAAGAAGTGTACCATTGGACAGGAGGAGGCCAAATATCTTGGGTACACCATTGGGAGAGGAGTAATAAAACCCCAGGTCAATAAAGTCGAGGCCATACAGAATTGGCCACGTCCCAACAGCAAGAAGCAGGTACGAGCCTTTCTAGGAATCGCTGGTTATTATCAGCGATTCATTCCCCACTTTGCTTCTCAGGCTGTGCCCCTAACCAACCTGACAAAAGGGAAAGAGTCTGTCATGGTTAAATGGACCCCAGAGGCTGAGGCAGCATTCCAATTCTTAAAAAAAGCCTTATGTAGCCAGCCAGTGTTGTACTCACCAGACTTCTCTAGGGACTTTGTCGTACAAAGTGATGCATCAGACGTTGGGTTAGAAGCAGTTTTGTCCCAGGTCTGGAATGGGGAAGAGCACCCAGTCATTTACCTCAGCAGGAAATTGAAGTCCCATGAGGTAAATTACGCCACAATTGAGAAGGAGTGTTTAGCGGTGAAGTGGGCTCTAGATTCCCTTCGGTACTATCTGCTAGGTAGGCACTTTGACATGATTACTGATCACGCTCCTTTAAAGTGGATGGCTCAGAACAAAGAGACAAATAGAAGAGTAAATAGGTGGTTCCTGGCCCTACAGGAATTCAACTTTACGGTAAAGCATCGCCCTGGCGTTCAAATGGGGAATGTGGATGCTTTGTCTCGAGTACATGCATGCCTGATTGCTTGTGTTCCAACCCAAAGGTTAAAACAAGAGGGGGGGGGGGTATGTGACAGAATGCAGGTAAAATCACCAGGTTGCATCCAGGATGGAAGGTATATATGTCCTAGATTCAGGCTTTATGCCGATTTATACCACTAGGGGGAGTGCGGGGAGTCTTGCAGGGGAAGAGTTAATGAGCCCAGCTGAAGTAAGTGGGCTCGTTAGGGCCTCTACAAGAACTCCCAGCATGCTAAGGGAGATGCTCCGACCTGGAACCAGATCTGTGTGAATAGTCTGGGGAGTGTGATCTCGGTGCGGTGAGCCAAAGCCTGTGTGGTTACTGTAATAACTTCAAAAAGCAGGGAGCTAGGGACTGGGACAGCACAAGGCTGTACCCAGTTGTTAGCCAGGGACACCAACGTGTGTAGTAAGCGGTCAAGTTGACCAGGATTTATTTTCATGTTTCTTTTTGTTTTGTTGTTTTTCCCTTGTAAATAGTTTGAATAAACCGAACCTTTCGTTTTTGCAACTACAAACCCTGTCTGCTGTGCCTGTTTTGTGTGGTGAACCCATCCAGGGGGTCACACACACCCGCTGCTGAGCTAACCCCCTCACAATATATATAAAAAAATAAGGAAATTGCTTCCATTGCATTGTGGACAATCCACAACTTGGGGTAGGTGACGTGGCAAGTGGACAATCCACAACTTGGGGCAGGTGATGTGGCAAGTGACACGCTAAATACAACTACACTGCTGCTCTCTCAGCTGCTGATACTCACTCTGGTCTCACAAAATAGCTGCAATCGTTAATAATACTGTTTTTGGAGTTTAGGGCGGCTCCTTATGATGTTTCCTAACTAAACGCATATAGACGCAAATGTGGTAAAAACGCGGCATGCAAACGCCACAAAGCGCGCCTTTCTAAACGCCGCTTTCAACCTTAGTTCTGAAAACTTTGCACCAGCGTGTACATGGGGCATAAAAAACGCCTATGCCATTTACAGCTCAAAAACGCCATGGTGGCCATGAGGCCATAGGCTAACATGGAGAGACGTTTTTAAGCTGCTAAAAACGCACAAACAAGCGGCTGGAAAAACGTCCGTGTGCATGTAGCCTTATATTAACCACTTGCGCACTGGCCACTTAAACCCCCTTCCTGCCCAGATCAGTTTTCACATTTCAGCGCTGATGCACTTTGAATGACAATTGCGCACTCATACAACACTGTAACCCAATGAAAATTTATTATTTTTTGGCACACAAATAGAGCTTTCTTTTGGTGCTATTTGATCACCTCTGCGTTTATTTATTTTTTCTATAAATACAAAAGACCGACTAAAAAAAAAAAAAAAAATTGGATGTTTTAACCACTTCAGCACTGGGCCTATTCTGGCACTTCTCTCCTTCATGTAAAAATCATAAATTTAGGGCTAGAAAATTACTTCAAAAGCCCAAACATTATATATGTTTTTTTAGCAGACACCCTAGGGAATAAGATGGCGGCCATTGCAAATTTTTAGCTCGCTCTGTATTTGCGCAATAAATTTTCAAACGCCTTTTTAAAAAAAAATAAAAATTGTTTCATGAATAAAAAATAAAAAATTACAAAACAGTAAACTTAGCCCAATTTTTGGGGATAATGTGAAAGATGTTGTTATGCTGAGTAAATAGATACCTAACATGTCACGCTTTAAAATTGCGCACACTCATGGAATGACACCAAACTTCAGTACTTAAATCTCCCTAGGCGATGCTTTCAAAATTTTTACACGTTACCATTTTCGCATTACAGAGGAGGTCTAGTGCTAGAATTGTTGCACTCGTTCTAACGCACGCAGCAATACCTCACATGTGTGGTTTGAACGGCGTTTACATATGTGGGCGGGACTTACGTGTGTGTTCGCTTCTGAGCGCGAGCTACCGGGGACATGGGCGTTTTTTTTTTGGGGGTTTTTTACTTTTTTTGTATTTCTTACTCCTTTTTTTTTTTTTTACTTTTTTGTTTTTTTGATCACTTTTATTCCTATTACAAGGAATGTAAACATCCCTTGTAAGAGGAATCTATTGTGACAGGTCCTCTTTATGGAGAGATGCAGGGTCAATAAGACTCCGGATCTCTTCTCCAGGCTGGAAAGCATGAGATTGGTCAAAAAAATTCACCGATCTCATGCTGACAGCCGAGATCACGGCTTTGTTTACATACAGGAACCCGGCGTGATGTCATAACGTTGCACCCGGGCCTCCGGCGGTCATAGAGATGACTGGTGACCATCTGGTCACCAGTCATCTCTATGCTTCCCATCCGACGCCGGCCAATTCGTTCTCCGAGCCCCAGATGGCACGGGAGAGCCCGGAGAAGCACCGGATGGCGGCAGGAGAACGTCCCCTCCCGGCGCCTATAAGAACGATCAAGCGGCGGAACTGCCGCTATGATCGTTTTTATCGTGCACAGAATCAACGGCTGAAAAGAATGACATCTGAATGATGCCTGCAACTACAGGCATCATTCAGATGTCACTGCACAAAGCCAAGGACGTCATTTGACGGTGGGCGGTAGGAAAGTGGTTAATATTTCGAAAATTTAGAAAAAAGGTCATTTTTATCCTTCATTGATGGGCTGTACTGATGGGCACCGATAAGGTGGCAAGGGTGGGCACTGAGAGGTGGCATTGTTAGTTGGCACTGGTGGACATTGAGAAGTGGCACTGCTAGGTGGCAATGATAGTTGGCAGTGATGGGCACTGATAGGCAGCACTGCTAGGTGCCACTGATTGGCACCAGTGGTGGCCATTGATAGGTGGCACTGGCAGGGGCTACTGATTGTCACAGAATTGCCTCTTCCTCTTCGGGCCCAATGTCCCTTGCACATAAGCCGGTGATTGCCTTTTTTTATGCTCACACTGTCAGCACAAGGAGAAAACAAAAACCATTACCCAGCTTTTGTTTACATCACGTGATCAGCTGTCATTGGCTGACAGCTGATCACATGGTAAAGGGCAGGGATCGGCCCCTTACTCGGATCTGTCATCACCCGAGTCTCAGTGACTCGGTGACCACAGCGCGCGCGCGAAGGGGAGGACGTCTATTGACAGACTCCCAGCAATTGAGGACCGTGCTGTGGCCCGTCGATCAGTTATAGCCCTGATCTCAAGTGATTAAAGAGGGTCTAAATGGGCCATTGACATGCATCACAAATTCAACTTAGGAATGTGTCTTTGCAAAGTTAAACTAAATTAAATCCTTTCTTATTTTTGCTTGGGGATAGAGTGCAGAGGGATTACAAGTCTAGACAGTTTTTGGGGATGTCTGCACCCCTGAGAGGGTGAAGACAACTCCCAAATTTGGCCACTTTATCCTTCCAAATAATTCACTTCCTGTCACATAGCCACACAGGAAGTGAGGGTAAATCCCTACCATTGTCTTTCCTTGGGGACACACAGGTCAATCTAAATACTTTCCCCATTATGTGCATTGCACTCCAGCATTTTGCAGGGTACACCCCAAATTATTAGTTTTTTTGGACTTTGGGGTTTATTTACTAAAGGCAAATCTACTTTGCACTACAAGTGCACTTGCTGGATATCCGAGGGGGACATGCAAGCAAACAAAAAAAACACCATCTTTGCTTTTTACATGATTGGATGTTACAATCACCAGTGATCCCTCAGATTTTCAGCAGCTACACTTTTACTGCAGAGTGGATTTGTCTTTACTAAACCCCAAACTACCCAATGATTTTGGGTGTACCCAACAAAGTGCTAGAGTGCAATTTGCTTAATGGGGACACTAGTTTGATTGATCTGTGTGTCCCCAAGAAAAGACATTGGTAGGTAAACCTTCACTTCCTGTTTAGCTGTGTGACAGGAAGTGAAGCCAATTTTACTAAAAGGGGACACAAAGCCCAACCTAAAAAAACAAAACAACAGGGGTTCTAACACTTACTTTGTTTCCCTCAAAATGCCCACAATTAGAATCGGATTGCCTTGAGCTATTTTTAAGTGCAGTGCTCTAAATCAGTGCTTCTCAAGTACCCCCAACAGGCCATGTTTGCAGGTTTTCCTTCATCTTGCACATGTGCTTTAAATCACAGTCAATGGTTTTAAATTTTGGACAGCAATTCTCGATAAGATAAATTCACAAAACACGTCCTGTTGGGGGAACTTGAGAACTGAGGCTGAGAACCACTGCAGTAAAAAGGAAAAATGAATACTTACCGCTCTGTATTTTTCATTTCCTGGTGATTATCCATGGCTGTCAGCACACAATACATGCATATGCTAGCATGAAGGCACCAGGGTAGACAAATCACACCTGTTTTGTTTTGACATGCCAATCAGCTGTCACATTTGTTGCAAAGAAAACGCAAAACAAACCTCAAAACTTTGCATCAAATTTTATTGGTCAACAAAACAAAAGTGAAGCCAAAATAAAAAACAGGGTCAATTTGAAACAGTTACAGACTCACAACAGACTCACAACAAAATAATGCAGCACAGACAATTAAATCAAAGTGAACAAACGACACACATTAACAACATCAAAATTATTTCAGGGGAACATTTCCCCCACACAAAAAAATACAAAATTAAAACAAACACCTGTTTTGCAAAGACATAACAAATAAAATACATGTGTTACAAACTCGATAAGGACACCACAATGTACTTTTTGCCCCCCACACGCACTTGCCTCTTTTCAGGGCAAGGGAGAGGATGCTATCTGTGAGCTTTATATAAAACATAGGTTTGTGTGCTAATGAGGCAATTGAAAACACATGCACAGTCCATGAAACACCCAAAATGCAAGTTCACCCAATGTAGAGACTGAACTTCAAAGTGGGTACACCTGTTAAGAATGTCCTTCAATTACTAACCCATAAAAACACTCTCTGAGCATGCCCAGAAATATCCAGGTGCTGTTCACACACAAATAGCACTACCAAAAAATCTAACTGGCTGGGCATGCTCAGAAGAACTCAAATGCAGCTAGCAGAAAATAACCCCCCCCCCTGTCCAAAATGAAGTACATCATCCAGCATGCTACAAAATTAGAGATGGGACAATCACCCCCCCCCCCCTACCAACAAATACCATTGCAGTCTATGGGAACTGACTTGTTAATTTTGCTAGTCCCCACTTGGCTGGCTTATCTTCTAGTTATTGGCCTTAAAATGGGGGCCCAGGTCCCACCCTAAGGGACATATATCAATGTCACCAATTTGGACAACACCAAAAACAAAACAAAGAGAAGTGCCTTTAAATATGCCAAATTGCTTAAGGGCCATTTCACACCACATGCAGTCCATTGCGTTTTTTATGTGTAGCGACCTCACCCCATCTCTTTCTTCTAGGGGTATCACACACGATAGGGTGAGATGCGCTACGGCCCATGTCCTCCCCATAGCTGTGGGTGAGGTGAAGGCCAGTATCAGATATTTCCTCGGGCCTATGTGCTTCTGTAAAGGATTAAGTCCTGCTGTGCCAACACTTCCCTCTGCTCCCATTAACCAGAGTTCCACACACCGATCACAGTCCAACTCTTGTTTTATTGCATTTCTCACAATAAACAGTGCTTCAGTAGCCAACTGGTTGCGACTTGATAACATTTTCATACAGGGGATGAGCAGGTCGAGGCACTATCCTAATTACCAGCTAAACCACTGCGATCTCGCCAGCGGTTACTATAGCCATATCTTGAAAGGACTTAGAACTTGAGAGTCTCTACCAGCGACTCAAGAGAACGTAGATAGGAGTACCTTCGCTGCCTTGTGGCCCCTATCAGGGGAAGATGTCCCTCCAAGGGAGTTACCAGAGGCCCATCCGTCACCGGGTTGATGCTGCTCCAGACTCTCCGAATGGGTAACCCCCCCGGCCTCCTCACCTCAGACATGGGCCCCATCCACTTCAGGGACCCTCGGACTTCTCCACCCTCGCGGGACCCAGTCGAAGTCACTGGGCCCCAGGCCTCCTGGTTTAGTACCTCACCCCAGGCTGAAGGTGCCTGGGATGGACTCCAACTCCATTCCGGTCAGGCCTAGGGCACCTGAGCCGGAATCCGGAACCGCCCGCACCCAAGCCTAAGGTGCCTGGGCGCTTGATGAAGAACCTCCAGAAGAGCAAGACCTCGTGACCAGGGCGTCTCCCCCTTTTATCCCCTCCAATGACGCCACGGCAGGTTCCCCACCCTCGCCGTACCATCTCTGAGAAGGGACAAAAAGGACAGCACTATGGCAGTGCATCTACCTTGAGCCTGCGGGCACTCACCACCCACCAGCCAAGGAGATTATTACACCGCCCAATCCTCCACGAATACAAATGGTCATTACTCCCATACCTACACACCTGAACTTCCACCCAGGTGTACCTCACTTAAATTTAAAGACCCCGCTACATATGCATCAAAAATGCATGGAAAGTTAATTATATGGTTCTAAATGGCAGTGTTTGTTCCAGTGCGTTCCAGTTCCACACAAAAAGTAGAACATGCTGCATTTTACCTGCACTGGACTGTACTGGAACGCAGCAAAACGCACTGGAACGCACCGGAACACACCTAAATGCACTGGAACACACTTGTCCTTATCTATGGTTAATAAAAAAGAGGGGTGAAAAAAAAGCACTGGACTGCATCAAAAACGTACCAGAAATGCACCGGAACGCATCAAAAACGTGCATGCAAAAAAGCACCTGGAACGCATCCGGATTGCGTTTCTTTGGTGTGAACTGGCCCTAGTTCACACCATAGAAACGCAGTCTGGATGCGTTCCAGGTGCTTTTCTGCATGCGCGTTTTTAACACGTTCCAGTGCATTTTTGATGCGTTTTTGATGCAGTCCAGTGTTTCTTTCCCCCTCTTTTCACTTAGGACAAGTGTGTTGCAGTGCGTCTTTGGTGCATTTAGGTGCGTTCCGGTGCATTCCAGTGCGTTTTTGGTACGTTCCGTTGCTTTTTTGATGTGTTTTACTGCGATCCAGTACAGTTCTGTACCTAAAAAATGCAGCATGACCATTTTTTTTTTCCCTTTCTGAAACGCACTGGAACGGACTGCAGTGGTGTGAACTATGCCATTGCCATTAATGTGATCTACTTTCTTTGCGTTTTTCATGCATCAAAAAAATGCACTGCACTGCATCCGGTGTGAACTGGCCCTAAATATCATACCTGTGGGGTGTCTATAGTATGCCTGTAAAGTAGCGCATGTTTTCTATGTTTGTAACAGTTCAAGAGAAAAATGACATTTCTAAAGTAAAATAATAGTCATTAAAAAGTACTCCCCGCTGTATTGAATTGCTGGTTCCCGTCAATACAGATAAAAGTCATTGAAAGTCTTTGAAAAAAAAAATGCGTGGGGGTCCCCCAAATTCCATTACCAGGCCCTTCAGGTCTGGAATGGATATTAAGGGGAACCCTGCCGCAAATTTAAAAAAAAAATGCGTGCGGTTCCCCCAAATATCCATACCAGGCCCTTCAGATCTGGTATGGATTTTAAGGGGAACTCTGTCCCAAATTTTTAAAAAAATGGCGTGGAGTCCCCCCAAAAATCCACACCAGACCCTTTATCTGAGCACGCAACCTGGCAGGTCGCAGGAAAAGAGGGGGGACGAGAGAGCGCCCCCCCTCCTGAACCGTACCAGGCCACATGCCCTCAACATGGGGAGGATGTCCCCATGTTGATGGGGACAAGGGCCTCATCCCCACAACCCTTGCCCGGTGGTTGTGGGGGGTCTGCGGGCGGGAGGCTTATCGGAATCTGGAAGACCCCTTTAACAAAGGGGACCCCCAGATCCCGGCTTCCCCCCTGTGTGAAATGGTAATGGGGTACATTGTACCCCTACCATTTCACAAAGAAAGTGTCAAAAATGTAAAAAATTACAATAGCCGGTTTTTGACAATTCCTTTATTAATGTCTTCTCTTTTCTTCCATCTTCTCCTTCCATCTTCTCCTGTTCTCCATCAGGGTTTCTTCCTCTTCATCTTCATCTTCCTTCTTCTTTCAGTGTTCTCGTCCGCATCTTGCTCCGGCTTCTTCTTCCCCATCTTCTTTCTTCGGCCGCTCCGTTTGAATTGGAGTATTCATCTGTTCCTTATCATATACTCTAACTGTACGATTTTATTGTATTTCCCATTGGATTACAAATTATTAACGTTCACCAACCAAGGCTAGCGAAGATTACAGGATTCAGCTTGTCCATTTGAACTGGTATAGAAGGACACGTGTGGGGGAATTACCCACTAGAGGGAACCAAAGAGCATTAGACTCATACCATCCTATAATTTGTTGTACAGTTATTATATTTCCAAGAGCTGGGTGAGACCTGGTGGAGAGGTGCTTCAGTGTTAAAGCGGAGCTCCACCCTATTTTTATACATTTGCTTAAAGCGGAGTTCCACCCAAAATAACATCCATATATGACCACACTCCTTACACTACAAACATGTACAGTAGCCACTTATTTTTTTATTTTTTTATGTACATACCGTAATATTGTCATCTAAATTCCGGCTTCCGTGTACTCACTCCCGCGGGAGTAGGCGTTTCTGTTCTCCCGCAATGTAATCTGGGAGTTCGCCCAGATGTGACATGTCCAGCAGAAAAAGTTCCCCGGCGGATAAGGTTCCCCCCCCTGTACTGCGCATGCGCGGCACGAACCTCAGCGGAGTTTCCGAAAGTAGCCGAACATGTAGAGCTGCGAGTCGGCTCTACACGGCGCCTGCGCAGTCAGCTCTACATGGCTCCTAGTCATTGCGCAGGCGCCATGTAGAGCTAACTCGCAGCTCTACATGTTCGGCTACTTTCGGAAACTCCGTTGAGGTTCGTGCTGCGCATGCGCAGTACAGGGGGGGGGAACCTTATCCGCCGGGGAACTTTTTCTGCAGAACACCGTCCACCGCTACCAGGAAGTCAGTGCTTGTGGGCTTCACAATGCCCACAAGCAAAATGGAAAATTCTGACGGCTGATTTTAAAAGTGCATTTTTTGCCAGAAAAAAGACAGGGGAGGTTAAAAATCACCAAACACGTGAGTACTAATTGGTGATCTACAAATACTTTGCATGCAAGCTAAAAAAAAAAAAAGATTTGCCGCGGAACCTCCGCTTTAATGAAATACCATACTCAAATGCATTGCTAAATGGACGTTTGTTTTTTGTTTTTTTTGGTGACAGTACCTTTGTTAATAGCATCTGTCACTCTGTTTCCTGTCTCCCTCTTCTGCGGGGAATGTGCGGGTAGATCGTCATATCCTTAATCTGCAATATATCCTGGGAGCTTTTGTCATTGCTCCCAGGATTCTTTGCGGAGCCTTGTTGCGAGCTATCGCGTGATTCCATAAGGAGGAAGTGACGCAAATCAACAGCAAAGGTTTTGTTGCCATCACAACGGGGCGGTAACTTTCAGCGACGCCGCCCGTTGTGATGGCAACCCAGATGTTTACTTCCATGCTCGTCGTAAAGACTGAGCATGCTGGGAGTTCAGCATTTACCGCAACACGGAAGTATCTGCTTGTGGGATTCTCATGCCCACAAGCAAAATGTAAACCCCTTATCAGATAGAATAAAAGATATCCTTTCAGACGGAATCGCAATGCGGATGATGAAAAACAGCAGAGACGCGAGTACTCTATTAATATGCAAAAACGGATTGAATGGCAAAAAAAAAAAAAAAGGGCCGCGGGAGCTCCGCTTTAACGTATTGCACTGGGGGAATCCCTCCGCTGCGCACTTACCCAGGTCAGGCCTAAATTTTGCATTGTTCAACCTGATTGTTATTATATATAAATCATTGACTCTCACAGGGCCCTGTGTGAAGTCAACTGTTAATGTTTGACTGTGTCTATTCTTTTCTCATTCACCAAGTAAAATACTCACTCTTGGTTAAACTGCATTTGGTGTGGAGTCTTATCTGGTGGTGCCATTGGAGAGGGGGCCCATACAAGGTAACAAACTTTAACTGTATTTGCATTGTTACATGGTGTCATTGTGGTTCCCAACTGCCAGTGGGTTCCACAATCTGTGCATTGTCCAGTTGTGCCAAGGGGAATTGAGCCAAACTTACAGGGGCTGGCAATTTCACACAAGCAGCCATAATGTGAAACCACTGGTTTCTTGCGCTCTCTGTCACCCCCTGCAGGCTGAACCAAAATTTCTCCATGGTTGCCAGGGGTAACAGCAGACACTTTTGCACAAACATCTTCACTCAAGATTTGAGCCACATCTCTACTGTTGCACCTCCTTTCTTCAAACAGACTTTCTCTGGTTGCTATGGGAGACCACATTCTCCCCGCTAAAAAGTCTTCAACAGGTTTAAAAAACAACATAGGCCGTATGAAGTCAGCGGCATGAATTTCTCCTTTGTTGCAACTGCACCCATTTGCTCGCTCCTAAAGGCCCATCCACACGGTCGGACTTCTTGACAACAAACTTCAAAATGACCAGGTTTTTCAGAAAATCCGACCATCGGACAAACTTTTTCGGCTTTCATCAGACAAATGTTCGCTCTGCAAACAAACTTTCCTGCAACAAAAGTCCGATGGTGCAAAGTCCTGCCGTGTGTACAGAAATCCATCGGACTTAAGTCCAAAGTACAAACACGCATGCTCAGAACCAATGCAAAAGATCAGATAACAATACAGAAGTTGACCAAAGGGTGGCGGTAAAGAGCTGAAAAAACACGTGATTTGGTGAAAGTTTGCTGAAAAAGTCCTGCCGTGTGTATGTATACCAAGTTCACGGCCAACGCCCTTCGAACAAAAATCTAAGGAAAAGTTTGTTTGAAGTCCCACCGTGTGTATGAGGCTTTACACTTAGTGATGGCTTGCTTTCTTTGTTCCCTTGCTCCAGTACAGCCAAATGCATCTTGCACCAGTCTGGGGCTTGTTCTGTCGATAACAACCCCTCCAGCTACAGGGTTCTGCCTCTCATCTCAGCAAACATTGCTTCCTTTTTGCATTTTGACTGCCATATCTCTGCAGTCAGGCACACAACACTTTTTAACAAAGTTTCTTTTAGCACCGGAACATTTGGCGTACTGTCTCTTTAAGACTTGCAAGCAACACACTTTCACATGCAGACTCCACTGTGTTCACATTAGCTGCTCCTCACAGCATTGCTGCAAAACACACAGGGGGTTATTTACTAAAGGCAAATCCATTTTGCACTACAATCGCAAACTACAAGTGGAAAGTGCACATGAAATTGCACTGAAAGTGTACTTGAAAGTGCAGTCGCTGTAGATCCGAAGGGGACATGCAAGGAAAAAAAAAAACGCATTTTAGCTTGCACATGATTGGATGATAAAATCAGCAGAGCTTCCCCTCATTTCAGCTGTACCCCTTAGATTTACAGCAGCAGAGCTTCCCCTCGTTTCAGATCTACCCCTTAGATTTACAGCGACTGCACTTCCAAGTGCAATTTCAAGTGCACTTTGCACTTGTAGTTTGCACTTGTAGTGCAAAGTGGATTTGCCTTTCGTAAATAACCCCCACAGTCTCTTGTCACTCACTGTTTTTGGTATGCAAGGATCTGGAACTCTTCCATCTCTGCACAAAGCAATACCTCTACCATATGTAAGATTGGGGTTATCAGACTTAAATGGTAGGTGCGTTTTCAATGAATGCGCCATTCCAAATTTTATTTTTTAAGGGCATGGTAGCCCACTTTTATTTAAAGCGGTTGTATACCCTCATATACTACATGCACCTACAGGTAAGCCTACATTAAGGCTTACCTGTAGGTGCTTGCAATATCTCCTTAACCTACATAGTTATGGAGATATATGCAGAAAAGCGAGCACCGATGTCTACGGCGCATGCACGTCGTAGATAACGGCGCAGGTGCATTGAGCGTGGCGGCTCTTGAATGGGAGCCTACCCGACACTGCCGGAATGCGCGCATGTGCGGTGATCATGCTGTTCCTCGCGTATGCGCGGGAGTGACGTCATTGCCGCTCCGGCCAGTCACAGCGCCGGAGCGCCGAAACCCGGAAGTCACTCCGGGTATCATGGCGGCGACGGAGGACGTGTCCGAGGACCGCTGCGGGGGCTTCGATCTAAGGTAAGTGATAATGAGCTAGTATGCTCGTGTAGCGGCCTCCTCTCTCCCCTCTCTTCTATCAGCTTGTCTGTCTCTTGTCTAGGGGTACCTTAGAGGAGAGAGAGCGGGGTCACCACGCCAAGCCCTCACCGCAGATGTTTGTGTGGTGGAAGCAAAGTTCTTGTTTTACCTTCGGGTCAGTGTTCTGCACCTGGAACCTCCAATGAGAGTTACCTTGAACAATGTCTGCCAGAAAATGAGCCCCACACCATTAAAGTCCAACACTCCTTTATTCTTCTTGAATGAACACAATCAGTTAGACTCCCTTGTAGAACAGAACAGAAAATGAGGTGTGGATGCGAGTAGGCCCAGACACAATGAACTCTCCACTTTCCTTCCTGAAAGTGGGTTGCGGTCTCCGAACGAGGGGGGATTTCCTTCCAGGCGGTCTCCGATGGGAGGCTCACCTGTCACTGGCAATATGCTGCACCGGGTCTTCAAGTAAGTAAGTATCTCCCACCGGTCCATTACGCCTTCCGGATTCGGGTACCCACTCCCGGGGTTCCCTAGGACCTCCTTCCCTCGCGGAACTCAGTGGTGGGCACTGAGCTCCAGACCTCCTCCCGAGTACCTCACCCCAGGCTAAAGGTGCCTGGGATGGAACACGACCTCCGAACATCCTCTAGGCCTAAACCCGCCTAGGGGACCGACACGAACCACCGCCCTCAGGCTGAAGGTGCCTGGGCTCGAGTCCCTCCACCAAAAATGGCCACCCCCTTTATACCCCCTCCCAGCAAGCACGGCGGGTTCCCCGCCCCACCATACAACCGCTGAGAGAGACCAAAAGAGGTACGCCACCGCAATGATGACTCAACCCCGGGCCCAAAGTGACAGCGCCACCCGATGGGCCCCAGGGAACCATACATCACAGTTTTCCCCACCAGATTCAAAAAATAGAAAGCATATACCCGCTACACTAGTCATACTAGCTCATTATGCCTTTGCCTAGCAGGTTTAAAAAAAAAAAAAAAAAAAAAGTTTTGCGGTATACAACCGCTTTAAAAGAATGGAGAAGTTCACAAAAGACATCAGTGGCCCACGTAGGGAGTTCCCCCATTACTGTAACTTGCACAATCAGAATAGTTCAGCCTCCTGGCTTACTCTCTTGCCACACAGCTACTTCAGGCCTCCAGCTTAGGCCTTAGGCTGGATTCGTACCTATGCATTTTTAGTGCTTTTTGCAATTTGCAGATTTGCACTACAGTCCATTTAACATGGTTTCCTATGGAACACGTTCTGTAGTGCAAATCTGCAAAAAGCACTAAAAATGCATAGGTGTGAATCCAGCTTAGGACTGCTCCGCAGACCAAAAGACTTCCTTACGCTGGCCATACACCATACAATTTTCTTATTCAGTTTTCTTTAGATTTACCTTCAACTATGTAGTGCAAGGGCCTGCCTGATTGCACACAAATTGAAACTGTTTAGGTTTGACCTCCTATTATATGGTTTTGGTAAATCTAAATGAAAGTTGTACAAGAAAATGACCCCCCCCCCTCCATGATATGGATTTTGAGGGAAACCCCCACGCCAAAATAACAAAAAATTACCAAGCGCCCCCCCCCTCTCCTGAACCACATCGGGCCACATGTCCTCAACATGGGCTCTGCCCCCCCCCCCGCCCCCAAGCACCTTGTCTTGTCTTGTTAATGGGGACAAGAGCCTCTTCCCCAGAACCCTGACCGGTGGTTGTGGGGGTCCCAACATCCTGCCTCCACTATGTGAATGAGTATGGGGTACATAGCACCCCTACTCATTCACCAAAAAACTCAACACAATTTTTTGATAATTCCTTTATTTTTATTTTTTTTAAATAACCCAGGTTTAGATCCATTGTCAAACACGATGCCTTCACCGCCGACCCAAAAAAAACCCACTGATCCCGACGAAGGCTTCTGCCATCTGACAGCTCTTAATTAACTAAGGGGTGGGACCACCCGGTGACATTGTGGACCGAGGACATGTTGGGTCGGTGATGCTACAAGGGGCAGTTCCACCCTGTGACGTCGCCGTCAACATAGGGACAAGGTGCTTTGGAGGGAAGGGGGCAGAGCCCCCCTGCTCCAAAGCACCCGCCATGTTGAGGGCATGTTGCATGGTATGGTTCAGAAGGGGGTCAGGGGGGCGCTCTCATGTCCCCCCCCCTTTCCTGGCTTGCCATGCTGCAAGCTTTGATAACGGTCTGGTTAGGGGGGCATTGCCGGCAATGTTTTTTTTCACAATTACTTGTCAATGGGGAATCCCGCTGACAGCTAATGACTCATCCGTTGTTAAGGACATGGCAAACGGCTTCCCAGCTTCCTGGCTGGCTCCTTAACAACCTTATTCACTCGTTGTTAAGGGGCCCTGGCGTCTTTTCGCTTAAAAAAAAAAAAAATTCTGCTAAACGCTTGGCAACCGGCGTTAAGCAAAGTTTGGTAGAGTTTAGGAGCTGTCAGTGTTTTTTCTGCCAAAACACTGCTGCTCCAGAATGCACTGGCCCTGTTTTTTTTTGTTTTACAGCTTTTAAACGCCTATGCCACTAAAAGCTCCTAAAACCCTTTGTGTGCATGGACACAACATGGAGAGGAGTTTTGAAGCTGTAAAAAGCGGAGTAAAAACGCCCTGTGTGCATGAGACCAAAAAGTGAGGTTTATTTACAGTGAATGAAAGATAATCACACACCAGCAAACAACAAACATGAGAATGCATAAAAAGCTAAATTAAATAACAAAATGCCTAACCAGCAATCCTAGCTACACTTAAAGGGGTTGTAAACCCCTGTGTTTTTTCACCTTAATGCACATTATGCATTATGGTGAAAAACCTTCTGCCAGTGACCGCCCCCCTAGCCCCCCTCCCCCCGTTTTACTTAACTGAGCCCCGTATTTCCCTCGGCGCAGACGCGCTGTCCCTCTCTGCACGGGGTCCCGGCTCTTGATTGGATAGAATGATAGCAGCGCAGCCATTGCTGTCAATCAAATCCAATGATGCAGGCACCAGGGGGCGGGGCCGAGTGGACGCCTAATGATGGGTGCGCACCCGCAAGGATATCCCCCCCCCCCGGAAGAGTGCTTCTCCTAGGGCACAGGTGTCAAACACAAGGCCCGCGGCCCGAATCCGGCCCTCCAGGCCATTTCATGTGGCCCTCGCCCTCTTCTGGTCCTCCTCAAGACCCTTACTGTACTTTCTGCTTTTAAGCAATGCATCCAGCTTCTTCCCAGCAGCAGCTTAAGGAAAGGGGGGTGTACTGTGATGTAAGGCATAGCTCCCAACTGTCCCTCATTTCGATGGACTGTCTCTGATCTGGAGCAATGTCCCTCTGTCCCTCATTCCTTCTCATTTGTCCCTCATTTTGCTTTGATCCATATAGATGTATATAAAATGCACTTTTTATCTATCAAAAAATGTTTTCCCGTGCTAAACCTTTCATCCAAATTCTAAATTGCTGCATTTGTAAATTCCAAAAGCCAATATAAAGGATTAGTAGTGGTAAAAAAAAGCACTTGTGGGTTTAACCAATCTTGTTTTTTTGTACAATTTTCCTTTAGGGGGCGTGGCAGGGGGTGTGTCCTATGCCTGCATACTTTTGCTGATAGGTGTCCCTCATTCCCATCTCAAAAAGTTGGGAGGTACGTGTAAGGTAGGGTGACCAGACATCCCCGGTTTCAGGGGACAGTCCCCGGATTGAGGACACTGTCCCCGGATCAAGTCTGTCCCCGGTTTTGTCCCCGGATTGGATTTGAACAGGGCTGGGGCAAATTCAAAGACAGTCAGTGCAGAATTAAAAAAAAAAATATTCTGAATTACACACCCCTGCTCCACCGCACCTACTAGCTTAGGGGGGTGTATTTTTTCCATTATCTGTGCCCCTTTCTGATGATCATGTGCTGGTCAGAGCGGAGGGACCAATTCTTCAGTTTCAGGCGCATGCCCATTCAGCTCCGCTCGCATGTTCTTCTGCCTTTGCTCAAGTCCCGGCCAGCCGCCTGCCTGTTTTATCTCCTTGCCTTCCCTGGTGGAGTGATCTTCCTCCGCTCCCCACCCAGTAGTAGCCGGGGCCCAGAGAGTGAGACTTGAGAGGCTGTGAGGCGGGCAGGGGACGGCGGCAGTGACTGCCAAGAGAGGCAGCTGAGCTCAGCTGATGGTGTCCAGCAGCAGGAACAGAGGGGAAGTGGATCCGATCGTGGGGCTGCCAGCGCCTTCAAGGCTTCAACACAGGAGTGCTTTGGGGGTGTCTGTGAATAGACTACATTGCACTGTGTCTGTCTCTCTGGCATCATGGATGGTATCATAACTCACAGGCAGCAGGCACTCTATCATGGCTTTGGCTGGTTCTGTCACAGTGTGTCACATAACATGTCTGCTGGGCGCTGATTTTGGTAACTTATTGGTCATATGTATGTAGCGGGTGGTCATATTTAGGGGAGGCATCTGAGTGGTACCAGGCTCAGATGCAACAATTGTTAGGATTCCTGGACCAATTTATGCCAGTGGAGGATATCAATGGTGTCTAGTTTCCTGCGGCCTATAGGTGGCACTGTTGCCATAGGCCGGGGTTGAATCGCCATTGGAGGGCTGCGCCCTTTGTGTCCTCTCGCGGCAGTAGTACAGCGGGGCGGGAAACCTGCTGTGCATGCTGGGGGAGAGTATAAAGGGGGCAGACATCTTCCGCTCGGGGTCCACTCCCAGGCACCTTCAGCCTGGGAGTGCGTGATGGTGGTCTCCGGGTGCCCTGGGCCCAAGGACGGAGTTGCGGTTCCACCCCAAACACCTTTGGTCTGGGGTGAGGTACTCTCTGGAGGCCTGGGGCCCAGTACCTTTGACTGGGTCCCGCAAGGGATCGAGGGCTCCTAGGGTGTCCTCCAGTGTGGACACCCGAATCTGGGACGAGGAGGCCAGGGAGGTGACCCTTCCGAAGACCCAGTGCAGCATTTGCTGGTGACGGCGGGGCCTCTGGTAACTGTCCGGATGGATGTCCTCTCTCTGACAGGGGCCATTGCTCATAGAAGGTAGTCCACGTTCTCATGGTCTGTGGCAGGGACCCATCGTGAATCAGGTCGGCGGCAGAGACCCAACAACCAGGTCTGTGGCAGAGGCCTTATTCATCTGGTCTGTGGCAGAGACCCCCTCACGGTCGGTGGCAGCGACTGTGCGCCAAGTCTGTTCACGCTATAACGGAACAGGAGAAAACCCAAGTTCAAGTTTGTGCCTGGACCTCCTCCCCACTGTGTTTTGAACTGTTCTTTGTCTAACCAGTCGCTTTCAAAGGACTATTTATAGCTCTGAGGAATAAATAGGTGTTGGACTTTCAGTGGTGTGAAATTTGACTTTCTGGGAGTTAAAGGGTCCTACCTCCACCTGCGTGGAGGGTGGGAATCATCCTCAAGGGAAGTTTTGGCTCTGGACAGGGACACAGGCCCGAAGGTAAAAGGTTATAGCTCACACCTCTGCACACAAGAGGATACGAGCTGGTGGTGCGCCACACTCTCCTCCCTGGTCCCCTAGATGAGAGCCATTGACCGAGAAGTGAAGGAGGGAGTGAGAGGTGAGGTCGCTACACGTGGGGGCTCTGGGTCCGGGATCTGTGTCTGTGTTGATGGAGCCGAGACCTTCAGAGTTTGAACTTTGCTGCCCAGAGGAGTTCCGAGGAGGTCGGCCATATTGGCCAACGCGCCACGAGGCACACCCTGGCTGCGCAGTTCGTGGGCGTGACGCAACAGAAGCACGCGAACAGGTGCCGCAGAAGGGAGGAGTCTGGCCATGCAAAGTGATGCACGTGGGGACTTTGGCGCGAGATAGTCAGTGTGCGATGGAGCAGCAAGCGGTCAGCACGTTCACTACTGCCTCGTGGGTTCCTACTTCCACAGCCACGAGGATGACTTTGTTTGCTACTCCGCTGACAGACACAGGGATTAGGCTCAAGCCCCGAGGGCAATTCGCCCTGTACGTATGTAAGGACGTTGAGGCTCTCGTGTGATTTGTCCCGGCTGCTCGGGACTGGTGGTCCATCTGAAGCCATTCAGGCGATGCGAGGCCTGTAAAGAATAAATTTTCGAGGTGGAGCAACCCACGGAAAGGCCTCGGGCCTTCCACCTCAACTGTATAACAGGCGCCACCACCCTTGAAGGAGACGTCAGAGCTTGTACAGCCATCCCTACGCACACTGACCGGGCTCTGGAGGAAGCCCCAGTTGAGAGCGAGACCGCGATTGAGAAATCCGAAGATGCTGCTTCGGTCACCACGGAATCCCTGCTTCCACCGCCAAAGAGGAAAGTCGGCTTGGTCAAGGCTTCCTGCGGCTGTGGGAGAGTCACACCCCAGCGATTGCCTGGCCTGGATGGATCCGGAAGGAAGAGCCCCGGACATCCCAGTTCAAGTAAAAGGCAGAGGCAAGCCGAGGGACGGGACCTGGTGTGTGGTTGGAGGTGTCGGGGATCCAGAGGCCCTGGAACCTGTCCAAGGGGGTGACTCCACGTCTACACGGAGTTACTGTCCCCCGGAGGAGTATGACACCTCCGACCTGGAGTCGATCTCCGATGTTGGAGATGACGTTGTAATCGACAAACTTTTTGCTCAGAAAGGCTGGGACAAGATACCCCTATCCTCGTCCCGTATGAAAAGGGACCCACCCATGTCCACTGGGGATAGTACACCCCGGGTGGAGGCTCCGGCGCCTGAGGAGGGATCTGGTCCCCTGCATGCCTCTCCACCCCCGGAGTCGCCTGCGCCCATTGCTGGGGCGAAGCGAGTGTCACTGCGGGCTCCTATGCCCAATCTACAGGTGGTGAAGGTGCCCCGGCACCCGAATGCTATAGTGCTGCCTGGTGAAGGAGACCGTGCTACAATGCCACCCCTTTCCCGTTTGCAGAGACTTTTCGGTCAGAAAGATGCCAATGAATATGGGTGGGAGTACCCATATTTGTCCAAGGAACTTTTGTACGAGGTAGAGGCCTGCAGACAGCGGTGGTATGATGACTTCATCTGGACACATCTCAAGGTGCCCCACGCTCGCAGGTACCTCTCATGTTCCCCTGCAGCCTCCAAAAGGTTCAAAGACTGCAAGGCAGAGTGGATGTTGGGTCGGCACATAAATGCCGACCGGGTGCTTATTTGTCGGAGGGAGGGGGATGATGTGGAATATCACATGGAGACTTTTGACAGGTATTTGAAACCCCTGGTACTGCCGCACCCAAGGTTTTATTTGTAGGAGAATAGACTCCTGTGGTTTTTTTTGTTGCTGAACATTCCGGAGTGCCTTTGCCGAAATTCAGGGACTCTTTAACCCGCAAAGGGTGGCCTACTTCTGGAAGAATTGGGAGCAGTTTTGTTTTGTTGTTCTCCTTTTTCTTTCTCCACCGCAAGGATACTGAGACTTTGGGGTGTAGTTGAGACAGGGCCACAGTACAGAGAAAAGGATTTCTGGATGGAAGAAAACAAGTGTTCTGACCGTGACACCACTACCAGGTGGCGGTGTTGTGCAACGATTGTCACATACACCGCACATTACTTTTGGAAGGAAGGGGTTTCCCCTAGGGGGAGCCTGTTCATTCCAAATCACATACTGTGTCAGATAATGTGTTCTTTTTCCCCTCTGCAGGAGAACATCAATCAAGTCTGATGAGAATTGGGCAGATCTTAGTCAGTGATGTGGGAGGGGGGAAATGTGATTTTGAAAAAAAATTATGCTGTTATGCTTTTGAATGTTTATACCTGTGCATGTTTTAGCTGTTTTTCTTCCCTTACCCTTTGGTTCAGGCACAAACTAAACAAAATTTTTAAATTGTCATATTTTTTCCCCTTTTGGTTAGTTTGTCTCTGGATCGAATTTATGCTGACTCTGCTTTGGAGGGGCATGAATTGGTTTCAGACACTGGGGACCAGTGTCAAATCACTGGGGGGGATGTGTAGCGGGTGGTCATATTTAGGGGAGGCATCTGAGTGGTACCAGGCTCAGATGCAACAATTGTTAGGATTCCTGGACCAATTTATGCAAGTGGAGGATATCAATGGTGTCTAGTTCCCTGCGGCCTATAGGTGGCACTGTTGCAATAGGCCAGGGTTGAATCGCCATTGGAGAGCTGCGCCCTTTGTGTCCTTTCGCGGCAGTAGTACAGCGGGGCGGGGAACCTGCTGTGAATGCTGGGGGAGAGTATAAAGGGGGCAGACATCTTCCGCTCGGGGTCCACTCCCAGGCACCTTCAGCCTGGGGGTGCGTGATGGTGGTCTCCGGGTGCCCTGGGCCCGGGGACGGAGTTGCGGTTCCACCCCAGACACCTTTGGTCTGGGGTGAGGTACTCTCTGGGAGCCTGGGGCCCAATACCTTCGACTGGGTCCCGCAAGGGATCGAGGGCTCCTAGGGTGTCCTCCGGTGTGGTCACCCGAATCTGGGACGAGGAGGCCAGGGAGGTGACCCTTCTGAAGACCCAGTGCAGCATTTGCTGGTGACGGCGGGGCCTCTGGTAACTGTCCGAATGGATGTCCTCTTTCTGACAGGGGCCATTGCTCATAGAAGGTAGCCCACGTTCTCATGGTCTGTGGCAGGGACCCATCGTGAATCAGGTCGGTGGCAGAGACCCAACAACCAGTTCTGTGGCAGAGGCCTTATTCATCTGGTCTGTGGCAGAGACCCCCTCACGGTCGGTGGCAGCGACTGTGCGCCAAGCCTGTTCGCTCTATAACGGAACAGGAGAAAACCCAAGTTCAAGTTTGTGCCTGGACCTCCTCCCCACTGTGTTCTGAACTGTTCTATGTCTAACCAGTCGCTTTCAAATGACTATTTATTGCTCTGAAGAATAAATAAGTGTTGGACTTTCAGTGGTGTGGAATTTGACTTTCTGGGAGTTAAAGGGTCCTACCTCCACCTGCGTGGAGGGTGGGAATCATCCTCAAGGGAAGTTTTGGCTCTGGACAAAGACACAGGCCCAAAGGTAAAAGGTTATAGCTCACACCTCTGCACACAAGAGAATACGAGCTGGTGGTGCGCCACACTCTCCTCCCTGGTCCCTTAGACAAGAGCCATTGACCGAGAAGAGAAGGCGGGAGTGAGAGGTAAGGTCGCTACATGTATCAGCACCCAGCAGCCATGTTAAGTGACACACTGTGACAGAGCCATCCAGAGACATGATAGAGTGCCTGCTGCCTGTGAGTTATCATAATGCTGATGATGCTAACCAGTTGCTGATCACCTGATAGCAGATTAACTACTACAGGACGGCCGCGCTGTGCAGGATCACGTATATACGTAATCCTGCATTTCTGGGTATGGGAGCCTATCAGCGGCTCGGGCGGACTCGTTATGTAAACAAGTCAGATTGCCGTTCTGTCAGTATGGAAGACATTGACCCTGTGTTCCTAGTAAAAGCACCTCCCCACAGTGAAAAAACACTTGTTAGGCACACATTTAACCCTTTGATTGCCCTAGATGTTATATCCTTCCCAGCCAGTGTCATTAGTACAGTAACAGTGCATATTTTTAGCACTGATCACTGTATTAGTGTCACTGGTTCTCACAAAGTGTCATTAGTGTCCGATTTGTCCAACGCAATATCGCAGTCCCGCTATAAGTCGCTGATTGCCGCCATTACTAGTAAAAAAAAAAATGTCCCCGGATTTCATTTAAAAAATCTGGTCACCTTACTTTAGAGGGCAATCATAATGCTGATGCGGCCCTCGATGAAATTGAGTTTGACACCCCTGTCCTAGGGGGTTATCTGATGCGGGCAGGAGCTGCGAGAGCCACCGAGGATCGGGCCCAAAACGAGCTGCACAGTGGAAGTATGACATGTTTGTTATTTAAAAAAAAAACAAAAAAAACAAAGGCTTACAATCATTTTAAAGTGTAAAGCCTCGTACACACGCCCGAGAATCTCGTCAGGAAAAAAATCGTCGTTTTTCCTGACGAAATTCTTGGACAAGAATCTTGTCCCGGCCGAGTGTACACACATACCTTTCAAAAGAACCGCCGTTCTTTTGAATGGCACGAAGGCGGTGACGTCATCGACTACGACTAACGTGCGCTCGTCATATTCGATGCCGTCGCCGCCATCTTGCTACACCCTACCTATGCATAGGAAGCTACTGCGCATGCGTCAAAGTCATTTCGAGCATGCGTGGGTTTCCACGGCGACAGGTAAGTGTACACACACACACTTTTCTCGTTGAGAAACATGCTGACGAGAATCTCGACGAGAAAATCGAGAATCCTGACGAGAAAATAGAGAGCAGGTTCTCTATTTTTCTCGTCGAGATTCCCGGCAGTTTTCTTGACGAGAAACCATACACAGGAACGGTTTTCTCGGCAAGAAAGCGCTCCCGCCAGTTTTCTTGTCGTTTCTTGCCGAGAAACTCGGTCATGTGTCCGAGGCTTAAGTCCACGCTAACACTAAAATCCCTGCATCTACAGATACCCACGAACTAACACTAACCTATCTAGTCCTGTAAAGAAGAATTCAGTATACATACTGTGCCTTGAAAAAGTATTCATACCCCTTGAAATTTTCCACATTTTGTCATGTTACGACCAAAAATGTAAATGTATTTTATTGGGATTTTATGTGATAGACCAACACAAAGTGGCACATAATTGTGAAGTGGAAGTAAT
This sequence comes from Rana muscosa, assembly GCA_029206835.1. Classification (NCBI taxonomy): domain Eukaryota; kingdom Metazoa; phylum Chordata; class Amphibia; order Anura; family Ranidae; genus Rana; species Rana muscosa. The sequence goes on from CM055127.1 coordinate 273,429,001, forward strand.
ATGAAAAATGGTTTTCAAAATTATTTACAAATAAAAATATGAAAAGTGTGGCGTGCATTTGTATTCAAAGGTGTAGATCCACCTTTCGCTGCAATTACAGCTGCAAGTCTTTTTGGGGATGTCTCTAACTTTTTGCCCATACTTCTTTGCAATATAGCTCAAGCTCTGTCAGATGGGAAGGGAGCGTCTGTGAACAGCAATTTTCAAGACTTCTCACAGATTCTCAATTGGATTTAGGTCTGGACTTTGACTGGGCCATTCTAACATATGAATATGCTTTGATCTAAACCATTCCATTGTAGCTTTGGCTGTATGTTTAGGGTCGTTGTCCTGCTGGAAGGGGAACCTCCACCCCAGTCTCAGGTCTTTTGCACACTCTAATGCCGCGTACAGACAGTCGGAATTTCCGACAACAAATGTTCGATGTGAGCTTGTTGTCGGCAAATCCGACCGTGTGTATGCTCCATCGGACATTTGCTGTCGGAATTTCCGTCAACAAAAATTTAAGAGCTGGTTCTCAAATTTTCCGACAACAAAAGTTCAGACCGTGTGTACACAATTTAACGCACAAAAATTCTACGCATGCTCGGAATCATTGAACTTCATTTTTCTCGGCTCGTCGTAGTGTTGTACGTTCTTGACGTTCAGAATTCCCGCCAACATTTGTGTGACCATGTGTATGCAAGACAAGTTTGAGCGAACAACCGTCGGAAAAAAATCCACGGTTTTGTTGTCGGAATGTCCGATCGTGTGTACGTGGCATAACAGTTTTTTTTCTAAGATTGCCCTGTATTTGGCTCCATCCATCTTCTTATCAACTCTGATCAGCTTCCCTGTCCCTGCTGAAGAAAAGCACCCCCACAACATGATGCTGCCACCACCATATTTCACGGTGGAGATGGTGGGTTCAGAGTGATGTGCAGTGTTAGTTTTCCGCCACAGCTGAACTCGCACGATTTTAAACCTGCCTCCAATTTGAACGAGGGCTAAGGGCCAGTTCACACCACATGCAGTTCAGTGCATTTTTTTTTCTGCATCAGAAATGCATGGAAAGTAGGTTATATGGTTTCCAGTTGCATAGTTCAGAATCACACCAGTGCAGTCATGACATGTTAAGGACCGATCCTTCGCTTTGACTTACCCTCTATCCAACTTACCCACCCCCTTGTACAATTCTAATAAATAACGACTGACAAGGTTGTGGAGTAAAATTGGCCTTCCGGCCTATTTATTTTAACAACTTTTATATGAAATAAATAACCACTTAAATAACCGTTTAAATAACATTTTTCTTAACACTTAAAATACCCCTGGTGGTCTTATAGACCACCAACTCCAACTTGGGCACTGGGACTAACATATCCCTTAGGCCTCCAGTCGCAAGACACCGACTCGGAGACAGTACACCTGGCCGCAGTGCCCTACCATTTACCCCCCTTCCTGGTTAACCCTTGTTGACCAGAAGGTACTCAATAACCCCATACCACCTATGGGTACCACCTTTTTCTCCAGACTTCCCCTTTTACCTCCTCTTCCAGGAACCAAACCCCGCCTTCTAACAACTTTTATATGAAATAAATAACCACTTAAATAACCGTTTAAATAACATTTTCCTTAACACTTAAAATACCCCTGGTGATCTTATAGACCACCAACTCCAACTTGGGCACTGGGACTAACATATCCCTTAGGCCTCCAGTCGCAAGACACCGACTCGGAGACGGTACACCTGGCCGCAGTGCCCTACCATTTACCCCCCTTCCTGGTTAACCCTTGTTGACCAGAAGGTACTCAAGAACCCCATACCACCTATGGGTACCACCTTTTTCTCCAGACTTCCCCTTTTACCTCCTCTTCCAGGAACCAACCCCACCGTTTAACAACTTTATTTGAAATAAATAACCACTTAAATAACCGTTGAAATAACATTTTGTTTTTAACACTTAAAATACCCCTGGTGATCTTATAGACCACCAACTCCCAACTTGGGCACTGGGACTAACATATCCCTTAGGCCTCCAGTCGCAAGACACCGACTCGGAGGCGGTACACCTGGCCGCAGTGCCCTACCATTTACCCCCCTTCCTGGTTAACCCTTGTTGACCAGAAGGTACTCAATAACCCCATACCACCTATGGGTACCACCTTTTTCTCCAGACTTCCCATTTTACCTCCTCTTCCAGGAACCAAACCCCGCCACTTCCAACTAAACACCGCCCATAACCCTCACCCTTGTCTTACCCCTCACACAGGGAGGGTGGGTGGGAAGCTTTCTACCTCGTGAGTGAAATGGAGGAAGTGAGAAAACGTCACTTCCTCCCTGACTAACTGCACTCCCCCTCCCCTTCTTCCCCACAGCCACCCCCCTTTTCTTAAAGGGAACCACAGCCCCTGCTAGGCTACTGCCTGTCCCACATGTCATGCCGTCCCTCCGCTCATTTCTCTCTTTGTCATTGCTCCAGGACTCTCTTGACATGTTAAGGACCGATCCTTCGCTTTGACTTACCCTCTATCCAACTTACCCACCCCCTTGTACAATTCTAATAAATAACGACTGACAAGGTTGTGGAGTAAAATTGGCCTTCCGGCCTATTTATTTTAACAACTTTTATATGAAATAAATAACCACTTAAATAACCGTTTAAATAACATTTTTCTTAACACTTAAAATACCCCTGGTGGTCTTATAGACCACCAACTCCAACTTGGGCACTGGGACTAACATATCCCTTAGGCCTCCAGTCGCAAGACACCGACTCGGAGACAGTACACCTGGCCGCAGTGCCCTACCATTTACCCCCCTTCCTGGTTAACCCTTGTTGACCAGAAGGTACTCAATAACCCCATACCACCTATGGGTACCACCTTTTTCTCCAGACTTCCCCTTTTACCTCCTCTTCCAGGAACCAAACCCCGCCACAGCTCGCAAGGGGTAACGCCTTACTCTTGCGAGCAACCCCACACCCTCAGGGCCTGCTGAATTCCCTCCTGCAAACCCAGTTCCACAGGTCAATGCCCACTGCATTCAGGTGGACCCCATCTCCCCTTAGGTACCTCCACGTATCGACGTCCAACTCACGGTGGCGCACCACCAGGCCACCATTCCTCACAAAAATTCTCCCCACTTCCTTATTGACTTTTATCCGGGCCTTATTAACTTTTTCCACCGACCATGCCCACCGCCAGGATGTCCTGCCTACCATGTCCGACCAAATAACCCCAATACCCGGGAATGTAGTGCACAACCTTAAAATCATATTTAATGTCCCGTATCAGTTGGTGCATTGATCTGGCCCCCATGTCGTTACCTCCCGCATGCAGCACCAATACCTCCGGTGCCCTTTCCCGACCTGCGAACCTCTGTATCTCCGGCATAACCCCACTCCACGTCATACCCGGCACCCCGATCCAACGGACCCGGGCCTCTTGTAAGGGAATTCCTAACTGCCTTCCATTGGGCCGAACATCGGCCCGACTTGCCCCCCAGAACACGTACGAGTGACCCAAAAATCCAAACTAGTCTGGGTTCACCACCGACCGTTTTTATCCACTGCGCTGCGCTGTCAAGGCAATGTCCCACATCCAGTCGGGCAGGTAACCCTGCGTTGATCCGCTGCTGGCGCCAACTCCCGGAACCTGTCCCACTGAAAACGAGACAAAGCGTCAGCCAGGGTGTTATCCACCCCAGGAAGATGCACTGCGTACACAAATACCTTGAACTGCAAGCAGCGCAAACCAAATGTCTCAACAAACGCACCACTGGCTGTGACGTGGCTGACAACCTATTCACTACCTGAACCACTCCCATGTTATCACCGTTTAGGCGCACCTTGCTATTCCGGAATGAATCCCCCCATAGTTCAAACGCCCCACAATTGGGAAAAGTTCCAATAGTACCAGGTTCTTCAAGAACCCCCGCTTCCTCCCACTCCTTTGGCCATGGAGCCGCACTCCATTTTCCCTGACACAATGCCCCATACCCCGTGGAGCCAGCCTCATCCGTAAACAAGTCCAGATCGAAATTGCCAACGGGCCCGGCCATCCACAACGCCCGCCCGTTGAAAGATTCCAGAAAACCGTGCCACACTTCCAAATCCTCACGAAGCTTCTCTGGTTAGGCATACAAAATGAGTAGGAACCTGCACCCCGGCTGTCGCAGCCGACAACCTGCGGCTAAATACCCTGCCCATGGGCATTATCCTGCAAGCGAAACACAACTTACCCAATAGTGACTGCATCTGTCTCAGCTGAATCTTACGACGGCCGATAACACCGCGCACTTCCTCCTTCAACTCTTCCAGCTTATCCTCTGGCAGTCGGCATTCCATCTTCTCAGAATCCAGCTCTATGCCCAGAAAAACTAAAGACGACGTGGGGCCCACCGTCTTCTCGGGGGCCAAAGGGACCCCAAAACGATCGGCCACGAATTGCAGCGTCCCCAGCAGGACCCTGCAAACGTTAGACCCCAGAGGGCCCACGCACAGAAAGTCATCCAGATAATGGATGATCGAACTGATCCTCGACACGTCCCGGACCACCCATTCTAGGAACGAACTAAAAGTCTCAAAGAGCGCGCAAGAGATGGAGCAACCCATGGGCAAACAACGGTCCACGTAGCAAGCCCCCTCCCACATGCAACCCAAGAAACGAAAGCTGTTCGGGTGTACTGGTAGCAACCGAAAAGCCGATTGAACATCGGCTTTTGCCAACAACGCTCCCCGTCCACACCTGCGCACCCATGCCACAGCCGCATCGAAGGAGGTGTACGATACCGTGCAGTCCTCCGGCGCAAGAGCATCATTCACCGGCCCACCCCTGGGAAAGGACAGGTGATGAATCAATCGAAATTTTTGAGGTTCCCTCTTGGGGACCACCCCAAGGGAGAAACCACTAACTCAGGTATGGGCGCATCCGTGAACGGTCCGGCCATACGCCCCAACTGTACCTCCCTATCTAGCTTCACCGAAACCACCAAGGGATGGAGAGAGGCAGACCGGATGTTCTTGGCTGCCGGGGGGACTGCAAAAGGCGCGCAAGGAATTCTGAAACCACCGGCGAAACCCTCCTCTAACAACTTGGCTGCACGCCTGTCGGGATACCTATTGAGAAAGGGAAGCATCCTTTCCACCCGGATTGGCGTCGTTCCCTTTTCCCCCAGAATCCCCAGGGCGACCCCTGCCTCGCGTAAAGCATTTGGACAAGGCATGACTGCCCCCACATCCTGAACACACATGCTTGAAGCGACAGCTTGCTCCGGACTTGCACGTGCCCTCGTTGAACTGCCAGCAGTAGCCCCACCGTTTCTCGGTCGGTTGTCCCGAGGCTGCAGCACCTCTGACCCCCCCCCTGAAACTGATTGGTGGCCCGCGACGCTGTCATCAGCCGCATCCACAAGTTGATGTCCTTGTGATCCCATCGCAGTCCTGGTCTCATGGCCATCCTCTGCCGGAACTGTTTGTCGTACCTCAACCATGCTACGCCACCATACGTCCTGAACGCTTCGCTAACCGCCTCCAAATAAATGAACAGCCCAGAACAATGTTCCGGGGCCTTCTGCCCTATCACACAAGCCATGATCGCAAACGCTTGCAACCAATTTGTGAAAGTACGGGGTATAAGACGATAACGCCTCTTTTCCTCATCCTCCTTCCTGCTCTCTTCCGACTTCGCCCTATCCAGGTTGAATTTGTCCAAGGGGAGCAACGTGAAGATCTCCACATACTCACCTTTTCACAGCTTTTCTCTGACCTCCGGCTTGAGGTGAGTTCCTAACGGTGCCTCAAAACAAATGTACATCTCATTCTTAGCGGCATCCGCCAGCCTGATCACCTCCTTGTTTTTCTCTCCCGCAGCAACTTGCCCACCTGCCGTGGCCGCCCCCCCTTCCAATGGGGCCTGCCCCTCCTCTGACACCTCTACCGCTTGCACGCCTGGGGCCACGGGTACATCCGAAGGCCCCGCCACCTGCGATGAACCCCCTGTTTTCCCCCAAGCCGCCGCGGGCGACACCATGTCGCCCCCGCCCGGCTTAAAACACCTGACCAAATCCTCCAACCCAGACCACAAGTCCTGCGTCTCCCCTGCCACTTTCCTCCCCGGTGGGGAAGAACGCGACCCAGGTGTCGCGCCTAAGCCCCCCCCAACACCCCCTTGACCCAATAAATCTTGTAATAAGGAACAAATAACCACATAAGAGTGGGACTTACCGGGCTGCCTGAAACTGGGTCCACCAGCCGCCGAACTGTTCTCCAGCGAAGCCAGTTGTCCCGAGTCCTCGCCACCGTCTGACCCGGACAGCTCCCCCCCCAGACCTGTTGTCATCCGATTCTGCCGACACAAGCGCTGGCTGCACCCCGTGCGGACGCGACCCACGTGGCAAGGGCTGTCGTGGCTGAGCATCACGCCCTCTCGATCCTGGCACACCCGACCCACTCGCCACCTCCACCGACGGATTCCGGGTCCGCCCCCTGGCACGGGTGTCATCCGCTCTACTCCCATCCGTCCGTCTTGGCGCCAAACCCCTCACCGCTCGTCCTGCTGGCTCCGCCGGACCCCTGACCGCCACCGCCTCCAGGCCACTGGCCCGCGAACTGGATTCTCCACGCTGGGCCGCACGGCTGTTCCGGGCATCACCCGCAGCCTCGACCGCGATGTCACCGCATCTCCGACGTGCGGGAGGGGGAGGGGCAAGAGGGCCACTCGTCTCCCCCACCGCCGAACTCCGTCCACGGCGCGGATTCCTCCCGGCCCCCCCCGCCGACACCGGCTGCGTGCGGTCAGGGGATGCGGCCGGAGGGCCCCCAACGGGTCTCCGGAAGGAAGTAGATCCACTCGGGGATGCCTCCGGACTGTACCGCTCAGGCGGCCTGAACCGCCTAGCGCGCCCCGTAGCGACACCCCCCCCCCCCCCCGGCGGGCGCTGCCGCCCGCTCATCTAACACTGCAGACACCTGTTCCTGCAGCCCCTCACCCCCTGCGCGGCCACCGCGGCCCGCAATTGCGCTAATAGCTCAGCCACATCAGCCATAGCACCGGCTGTGAAGCTTTCTACCTCGTGAGTGAAATGGAGGAAGTGAGAAAACGTCACTTCCTCCCTGACTAACTGCACTCCCCCTCCCCTTCTTCCCCACAGCCACCCCCCTTTTCTTAAAGGGAACCACAGCCCCTGCTAGGCTACTGCCTGTCCCACATGTCATGCCGTCCCTCCGCTCATTTCTCTCTTTGTCATTGCTCCAGGACTCTCTGTTCCAGGGCTTTTCAGTTCCAGAAAAAAAGTAGAACATGCTTAATTTTTCCTTACTGGACTGTACTGGAACATAGTAAAACACATCAAAAATGCAGCGGATCCCAGGACAGTGAAAAAATACAGGAAAAAAGAAAAAAAGCATCTGGAATCAAAAATTCACCATAAGGGGCAAAAAATGCGTTAAAAACGTTCATGCAGAAATGCATCCGGAACAGATCTGGAGTGCGTTTTTGTGGTGTGAACCAGCCCTAAAACTGCAGCTTTCTGCCTAGAGCAGCACAGTGCTACCAGAAGGCGAACTTGGTCCTAGCACAGAGCTTAGGGTGGGAGATTCAAGATAACCAGCCTGAATATTTATCAGGTTCCAGACAATCCTTGAAAAGAAGTGTTATAAATAGTCTGAAACACTGGAAAAAGGGGTTCCTTCTCAGAACAGAAATATTATATGGTTGAAATGGACACAGCCAGAGTTGCTTAACCACTTAAGGACCTTGCCTGTTTTTCAGATTTGGTGTTTACAAGTTTACTTAGAACCCCCAAACATTATATATTGTTTTTTTTCTAACATACTAGAGAATATAATAGTGGTCATTGCAATACTTTTTGTCACATCGTATTTGCGCAGCGGTCTTACAAGCGCACTTTGTTTGGAAAAAAATCACTTTTTTAAATTAAAAAATAAGACAACAGTAAAGTTAGCCCAATTTTTTTTATATTGTGAAAGATAATCTTACGCCGAGTAAATTGATACCCAACATGTCACACTTCAAAACTGTGCCCGCTCGTGGAATGGCGTCAAACTTTTACCCTTAAAAATCTCCATAGGTGACGTTTAAAAAATTCTACAGGTTGCATCTTTTGAGATACAGAGGAGGTCCAGGGCTAGAATTATTGCTCTCGCTCTAACGATTGCGGAGATACCTCACATGTGTGGTTTGAACACCATTTTCATATGCGGGCGCTACTCACGTATGCGTTCGCTTCTGCGTGCGAGCTCGTCGGGATGGGGCGCTTTAAAAAAAAAATTTTTTGTTTTCTTATTTATTTTACTGGATTCTATTTATTTTTATACTGTTTTAAAAAAAAATAATAAAATGGATCACTTTTATTCCTATTACAAGGAATGTAAACATCCCTTGTAATAGAAAAAAGCATGACAAGTTCTCTTAAATATGAGATCTGGGGTCAAAAAGACCTCAGATCTCATATTTACACTAAAATGCAATAATAAAAAAAAAAAAGTCATTTGAAAAAATGACAAAACAAAATGTCCCTTTAAGACGTATGGGCGGAGCTGATGTTTTGACGTCAGCTCCGCCCTGCTATGGTATGGAGACGGGTGGGGGCCATCTTCCCCTCACTCTTATCCATACCACAGAGGGAGAAGGACCCAATCGCCTCCGCCGCTACCGACGGCTCCGGTAAGCGGCGGAGGGCACGGGAGAGCGTCGGGAGGGGGGGCCCTCTCCCGCCGCCAATAACGGTGATCTCGCGGCGAATCCGCCGTGGAGACCACCATTATCGTAAACACGACCGCTCACTGAAGAGATGGATATCTCGGTTGTGGCAGCAGCTGCTGCCGTTACCGAGATATCCCTCTTCAAAAAAATTACGTATATATACAGTGAGCAGTCCTTAAGTGGTTAAAGGCATATACACAAGCACACATTGATCTCTGTATGGAGATCAATTAATCTGGTAGGAAGAATCACTGGAAACACACCTTTGACTACTTTTACACTGGGACGCTTTGCAGGCGCTATAGAGCTAAAAATAGCGCCTGCAAAGCGCCCTGAAAGAGCCGCTCCTTTCACTCCAGTGTGAAAGCCCAAGGGCTTTCACACTGGAGTGGTGCGCTGGCAGGATGTTTAAAAATGTCCCGCCAGCCGCATCTTTGAGGCACTGTAGGAGCGGTGAATACACCGCTCCTACAGCGCCCCTGCCCATTGAAATTAATGGGCAGGACCGCCGAACCGCCAGCAAAGCGCCGCTGCAGCGACGCTTTGCAGGCGGCGTTTTGCAGGCGGTTTTAACCCTTTTCCGGTAGATATTGGGGGCTAAAATCTAGTGGCCGAATAGCGCCGCAAAAAAGACGGTAAAGCGGCGCCAAAAAATTGCGTCGCTTTACCGCCGACGCCCCCACCGCCCCAGTGGGAAAGTAGCCTTTGTGCTAGGTCTTTTTTCACAAGAGCCATCAGGATTTGCATGGACTGAGCACTTTATATTGAGCACTTTTGTGGACTTTGTTTCATTTAATCATATATTTGAATTTCTGATAAACTTTGCACTAGCGGTTTTTGTTTGTTTATTATATGTATGAAGAGTCATTGATTGATCTTAATGCTTTATATGTTGAAGATTCTTTGCACCTATTGAATTATTTTGGTAGCGCACCTATATACAGTGGAACCTCGCATTACGAGCATAATCCGTTCCAGGAGAATGCTCGTAATCCAAAGTACTTGCATATCAAAGTGAGTTTCTCCATTGAAGTCAATGGAAACAAAAATAATTTGTTCCGCATTAACTTCAATGGCATGCAATACCGCATGTGGCCAGAGGTGGGGGGCACCGGAGAGCCTCAAACACACGGAAAGGCCCGAGGACAGCTCGGCTGACCTCGGAAAGGCTCGGGAACGGAGTATTCACAAGTTTTTCCGAGCAGCTCCAAATCGGCGCCGCTCGGCTTCGGCGCCCCCCCACCTCAGGCCAAATGCGGTACTACACACCGCTGTGGCTTCAATCCTGCTAGTTTTGCGAGACAACACTTGCAAACTGAGTCAGGATTTAAAAAAATACAGTGCTTGTATTGCGAAACGCTCGTTAACCGCTTTACTTACAATCCGAGGTTCCACTGTACACACAACAACACACATATGCTATGTAGCGGGGTCTCTGTTGAGGTCCCATGGACTACGTTACCCAGAACCCCGTTTGGCACCCAAGATGCATTGGGCTGCCGCAGAGACTCATGGGTGGGGTATAAAAGGGGAGGGTGAGGTTAAGCCCGGCCTCTTTGGACACCGCGTGGCTGGCAAGAGAACTTCCTGTGCGGACCTGCTGCGAATGCAAGGCCCGAGGCCTGGGCCTTGCGCACTTCCAGAGAGCCTTCCACCTTGCTGCGGAGCCTGTGCGGCGACAGACATCTACCTGCTTCAGGGACGTCAGTGAACCGGAGATCAGGCGGTGGCAGATCCTGTGTGTGTGTGTGGGAACATACAGCGATGGGAGTCCTGGACTGGGATCGAGTCCGGAGGGTTGAGAGAGCACCTGCTCACAGCTATAACCGAGTACTTTATTAGGCCTATAGACTGCCTTGGCCCATCGGGTTATATTTCCTTTTTTCTGTTAGGAGACTAGTTGGAGGACTGAGTCACATAGTCTCCGGGGAGTTGTTCTACTACTTTACACCTTGTTGGATTACAAATATTGTTCCTGTATGTGCACCATCGATCATCTGGCATGCGAAGATTCCTTCTCTAGAGACTGAGTTTTACTTGAGTCAGGCCTGACTGGGAATTGATAGTACTGTTGGGCGCCATATTGCTAACGGGGACTCAAGCTATATGTTAGTGTGCGTAGAACTAATTGCGCACTATAATTAACTACTGTTAGTATTACTGCAGGGCTCTGCATGCATGCGTTATATGCAATATTGATTGTTAACCCTTTTTTTATCTACAAGTAAACCTTTTACATTTACTCAAATCTTGTATTGGAGTCTATATATACATATATAACTTATCACTAGAAGAAAGGTTGGGTGGGATTGTGCATAAACTGTTATAGAGCTATATAGAAATACCACCCCTAGACTAGCTGTGCCAGAGAGGGCGGAGTAGATTGCCGGGGGTTGGCTGTGCTGTGTACAGGGCCCAGAAGCAAACCAGCGGCTCCCTTAGTCTGGGGGTATCGCTACACGTGGGGGCATCGTTTCCGGGATCCTGTATATGGCAAGCAGATACGCCAGAAGTACCAGCATGGACCCGCTAGAAGTGAAAGCGTGGTGCGAAGCAGCCAGGACAAACCCAGACACGTCAGTGGTCATTAGTCTCCCGGGAGAAGAATGGTCAGTGAACGCAGCAGAGCGACTTGCAGTGTCGCTATCCCCAAATAATATACCAAGGGTGATAGATCTGAAATCAGCTTCGTTTCAGTATGCACTTATAGAGTGGATGGATGGAGTACCGGGGAACCTTAAAGGACAAAGTGTGCAGTCGCTGGATAACAAAACTTATGGTCTGGCGCACACAATAACTGTGAAAATGGAGTCACCTCCACCATCCCCAACGGGATCACCCAGGGCCGGCCCTACCATGGGACCCGATGGTACCTCGGTCCCAGGCGGCACTTTCAGGGGGCGGCAAATTGCCGCCTGCCAGCCCACTCCACTGCACATGTGCCTGGGTTTCCACCCGTCGGAAACCCAGGCACACATACCTGTCCTGCGGCAGCCGAATCCCTGGCTAGAGGGGCACGATCATCCAGTTCACAATCACACTACTGCCTCGGTCACGGTGCGCTCTGTGTTTGAGCCGAGCTCAGCTCAGCAATTGGCAGCGGCGGGTGTCCTGTGATTGGCTAAGCAGGTCATGTGCGGACATGAGGCTCTGTGATTCGCCTGGAGGAGCTCCCTTGTATCCTGATGGTGAACACAGGACGGGAGCCTGCTCCTAATCATGTGATCGCAACTGTGAAGACCCGCCTCAGTACTGCTTCTCCTGGAGCCTGGAGGAGCTGGACTGTGTCTGTGGATAATCGCGCCTGCCCTGCATGCTCCTAACTCGCTGTGTGTCACTGTCTCCTGAGGTCCGTCTCTGTCAGCCCCCCCCCTCTTTAATGACAGCCGCCCCCCCTCTTTAATGTCAGCCCCCCCTCCTCAATGTCACCTGCACCCCCTCCTCAATGTCAGCCGCCCCCCTTCCTCAAGGTCAGCCGCCCCCCCTCCTCAACTGCCCCCCCTCAAGGTCAGCCGCCCTCCCTCCTCAATGTCACCTGCCCCCCCTCCTCAATATCAGCCGCCCCCCCTCCTCAATATCAGCCGCCCCCCCTCCTCAATGTCAGCCGCCCCCCCTCCTCAATGTCAGCCGCCCCCCCTCCTCAATATCAGCCGTCCCCCCTCCTCAATATCAGCCGCCCCCCCCTCCTCAATGTCAGCCGCCCCCCCCTCCTCAATGTCAGCCGCCCCCCCTCCTCAATGTCAGTCGCCCCCCCTCTCCTCAATGTCAGCCGCCCCCCCTCCTCAATGTCAGCCGCCTCCCCCTCCTCAATGTCAGCCACCCCCCCTCCTCAATATCAGCCACCCCCCCTCCTCAATATCAGCCGCCCCCCCCCTCCTCAATGTCAGCAGACCCCCCCCGTCCTCAATGTCAGCAGACCCCCCCTCCTCTGTCAGCAGACCCCCCTTTTCTCTGACAGCAGACCCCCCTCTTCTCTGTCAGATCCCCCTCTTCTCTGTCATCTCTCTCCTGCCTGCCTTCACTCTGGGACACAGCAAATGGCAATCCACTACATGTGGCAGGTGAAGTGGCAAGTGACAATCTGCTACGTGTGGCAGGTGACGTTGTGGCAAGTGACAATCCGCAATGTGTGGCAAGTGACAATCTGCAATGTGTGGCAGGTGGCGTCGTGGCAAGTGACAATCCGCTACGTGTGTCAGGTGACGTTGTGGCAAGTGGAAATCCGCTACGTGTGGCAAGTGACAATTCGCAATGTGTGACGTCGTGGCAAGTGACAATCCGCAAATGTGTGGCAAGTGACATTGTGGCAAGTGACAAAACGCAATGTGTGATGTCGTGGCAAGTGACAATCCGCAACGTGTGGAAAGTGATAACCCGCAATGTGTGGCAGGTGGCGTCGTGGCAAGTGACAACCCGCAATGTGTGGCAGGTGGCGTCGTGGCAAGTGACAACCCGCAATGTGTGGCGTTGTGGCAAGTGACAACCCGCAATGTGTGGCAGGTGGCGTTGTGGCAAGTGACAACCCGCAATGTGTGGCAGGTGGCGTCGTGGCAAGTGACAATCTGCAATGTGTGACGTTGTGGCAAGTGACAATCCGCAACATGTGGCAAGTGACAATCCGCAACTGGTGGCAGGTGACGGTGGCAAGTGACACGCTCAGGCTCCCACTGATTCTGCATTATGGTGAGTTGAACTATTTTATATATTATATAACAATGTAATAATAGAAATGACGCACTTCACTAATTTTGTTTTGCGATACGGCACTGCGTCGATTTAACTGACAATTGTGCGGTCGTGCGACGCTGTACCCAAACAAAATTGACATCCTTTTTTTTCCCACAAATAGAGCTTTCTGTTGGTGGTATTTCTTCATCAGTTTAGGCCAATACGTATTCTTCTACATATGTTTGGTAAAAAAAACAAAAAACGCAATAAGTGTATATTGATTAGTTTGCGCAAAAGTTATAGCGTCTACAAAATAGGGGATAGATTTATGGCATTTTTATTATTATTATTATTATAAATTTTTTACTAGTAATGGCGGTGATTTGCGATTTTCAGTGAGACTGCGACATTGCGGTGAACAGATCAGACACTTTTGACACATTTTTGGGACCAGTGACATTTATACAGCGATTTGTGCTATAAAAATGCACTGATTACTGTGTAAATGTCACTGGTAGGGAAGGGGTTAAATGTGTTACCTGGGAGGTGTTTCTAACTGGGGGTGATGGGACTGACTGGAGGAGGAGAGAGATCTATGTTCCTAATCACTAGGAACAGCAGATCTGTCTCTCCTCCCCTGTCAGAATGGGGATCTGTCTGTTTACATTGACAAATCCCCATTCTGGCTCTCTGTGGAGCGATCGCGGGTGGCCGGCTGACATCGCGGCCACACACAGGTCCTTTTATACTCCTATATACATGAATAGAGCCATGACGGGTCCTTTTATACTCCTACATGCATGTAATAGAGCCATGACAGGTCCTCTTTATTTTCCTAAATACATGTATAAAGCCATGACAGGTCCTTTTTACACCCCTATACACATGTATAGAGCTATGACCGGTCCTCTTTATACTCCTATACATGAATACAGCCATAACAGGTCCTTTTTATAGAGCCATGACAGGTCCTCTTTATATTCCTACACATGAATAGAGCCATGACAGGTCCTCTTTATATTCCTATACATGAATAGAGCCATGACAGGTCCTCTTTATACTCCTACATACATATGTATAGAGCCATGACAGGTCCTCTTTATACTCCTACATACATGTATAGAGCCATGACAGGTCCTGTTTATACTCCTACATACATGTATAGAGCCATGACAGATCCTCTTAAGTTATCATGATATAAAATGATATCCTTTTGGTGGGCGTTATTTTTTTTGGGGGGGGGGGCAGCATTTAATTCTTGGTACCAGGCAGCACAATGTCTTAGGCCGGCACTGGGATCACCACCAGGGATACCCCATACATCAGAGAGGCAGAGAAGGATGACACCTCCGTTGACACCCATTACAGCCATAGGGCCAGAACTTTTAAATGCTTTGGGAGATCTGCTCCCAAAGTGTCAGCAAACAAGTACGGTACACGTAGAGGCCAGCTACCGGAAGCTGAGAACATTTTCAGGGAAGCTGCCCGTCCCTGTAGGGGAGGAAGACTTTGATACTTGGATCGAACAGGCCTTGTCAGCAGTAGAGGCATGGGAGGTGCCTGAAGCGCAGAAGAAGCAGCGCGTGATGGAAAGTCTGAAAGACGCGGCTGCGGAAGCTGTAAAAAGTCTCCGGTTTGGGAATGCTGCCTGCACGGCTTATGACTGTTTAGCCATGCTACAGGAGGAGTTCGGTCAGTTAGAAAAAGTAACGGAACTGGTGTATCAGTTCGAACACACCTTTCAGCAGCCAGGAGAAAAGCTGTCAGAGTATGTAAGAAGACTAAACAAAATGCTTTGTCAAATCGTGCTAAAAAAAAGGGATGGTACCCCAAGCCATAGATGCGGCAAGGATGAAGCAGATATTAAAGGGACTGCTACGCTCGGATTCAGTCTGGCTCCACTTGAAAACCTCTGGAGGAGGTATGTCGCTGAATTATTCTGATCTGGTAAAGATCATTAGAGATGAGGAGGCCCTGCAGAAGGATCAGCAAGCAATTAAGGCACATACCCCTGTTGTACCGGTAATGGTCAGATCAGCCATGACCCCCTGAAAGAGACCCAGAAGTAGATACCCTGAAGTCACAAATGTCTCAGGTGTTGGAGATGCTGACCTCTTTGATGGCAAAGGATCCAAGGATTGTAGAGAATAATGGACCGAAGAAGGAGTTGTTACCAGATACCTCAGCACCCACTTCCCTACAAGACTGTGGGGATGTGGTCTGTTTTAACTGCGGAGGAGTTGGCCATATTGCGAAAGTATGTTCGAGTCCCAAGAAAAAGAAGATGAATGATCGCAAGCCGGGGTAAACTTCAGGGGGCCCCGGTGAAGGAGTCAACTGGGTGCCCATCATCTCCAGTGAGCTCCACTGTACCCAAACTGAATGAGAAGCCCAGAAGAAAAAAGGAGTAGGCCCCCTCAGAAGAAGAACAGTGCTCCTCAGCGAGAATACACACCTAAAAAGAGAAATAATATCCCTCAGTGGGAATATACACATAAACAGAGGAGGGAGATCAATGCATACCGAGCCCAAGAGGGACTAAAGCCAACAACCAAACACAAGAAAGACAGGACAAAAAATAAATAAAAAATAGGGATCAACAGAAGGAGACCCCTCTTATCCAGAAGAACTGATAGGACCCTCCCCTGTGGTGCCTATTCAAGTGGAGGGAGTCTACACGAGGGCCATCCTAGACACTGGAGCACAAGTGACTCTGTTATACCGGGACTTTTATGATAGACATCTGAGTCACTTGCCCATCCAGAGAATTGAAGATCTGGAAATATGGGGAATCGGAACACAGAGTTTCCCCTACGATGGTTACTTGCCCATTAAACTGACCTTCGACCCCTCAGTAGCCGGAAAGGCTGAAGTTTTGATACCCTGGCAGTGGTGTGCCCCCGACCGCCTGGAGCCAACATTCCTACATGCATAGATACCGGAAGAGAAGGGAGCTGCGCAAAAATAATAAACATATACAGTGTACCATCAGTGAACAAAAATGTACATTAATATATATATGTGAAGAAATCACCATAGATAGTCACTACCAATCCAAAAGATCTTAATTAATGGATATGACCCACGAAAAAAAAGTGTTAAGTTGAAAAATGCAAAAATGCAAAATAACAAATAAGTCCAATTTAAAATGAAAGTAAAAAGTCCATAATATGATCCACAGTGAAATCTTAAAGTTGGTATACAGTGGAAAAGGTGAATCTTGAAAATTAACCGTTCCCCAGACGACGCTATTGCGTAGCGAAACGTACATCGGGAGGCAGACGTGCTGACGTCATCGCTAAAGGACGGGAGATTGCATGCCGGCCGGCTCTCCTCGGTATTTTATGCCTTAAATTCATCACATTGATGTAAGTTGCCATTTTTAATTCTAATAAATGTATTCATTGGACGATATACACTATGTGGGTCTCTCTTTCTGTTCTCGGACATTGCTGGGCTACCGAGTCCTAACCTTGGAGTGTGTCATTCCCCGGATATCCATTATCGTGAGGAAGGTGGCTTTTCATGTGTTTTGGGCTTGTAACCAGCTTGCGTCTGGTAAGCGCATCCAATTGGTGGTGGTACACGAGTGCAGAGTGGTGTTAATTTTCAAGATTCACCTTTTCCACTGTACACCTACTTTAAGATTTCACTATGGATCATATTATGGACTTTTTACTTTTATTTTAAATTGGACTTATTTGTTATTTTGCATTTTTGCATTTTTTAAACACTTTTTTTTTCGTGGGTCATATCCATTAATTAAGATCTTTTGGATTGGTAGTCACTATCTATGGTGATTTCTTCACATATATATATTAATGTACATTTTTGTTCACTGATTGTACACTGTATATGTTTATTATTTTTGCGCAGCTCCCTTCTCTTCCTTTATATAATTAGTGTTGTGTCTGACATTTGGAGCTTGCTGCTATTTCAGGGGTGGTTTTTATTTATTTTTTGTATTTAGCGCAGTCATTTTTCCCTTTTATATGTAGCGGGTATGTACTTTCCCGGGTGTATTTTTGAATCTGGCGGTGACACCAGTGGTGTGTGTTCCCGGCGGTCCACCAGGTGGCGCTGTCACCGTGGGCTGAGGGACGAATATCACTGTGTGCCGAGCCTCCTTATTGTCCTCTCTCGGCAGCGGTATGGTGGGGCGGGGAACCCGCCATGCTTGCTGGGAGAGGGTATAAGGGGGCCGGCCATTTTTGTCACGGGGTGGGTAGTCCCAGGCACCTTCAGCTTGCGGACGGTGGTTCGTGTTGGTCCTCTAGGCGGCCTAGGCCTAGAGGACCACCGGAGATCGGGTTCCACCCCAGGCACCTTTGGCCTGGGGTGAGGTACTTGGACGGAGGTCCGGAGCTCAGTGCCCAACACTGAGTTCCGCGACGGAAAGATCCTAAGGTACTCCGGGGATAGATGCCTGAATCCAAGTTGGGCGCAATGGACCGGGGAGAGCTCCTCACCTGAAGACCCGGTGCAGCATACTGCCGGTGACGGGTGAGTCTCTTGTCGGTGACCGCCCGGAAGGAAAATTCCACTCGTGCGGAGACCATAGCCCACTCTCCAGGAGGAGAGTGGAGGACCGAATTGTGTCTGGGCCTATTCGCACCCACACCCCCTTTTCTGTTCTGTCTTCAAGGGAGTCCATGTTATGTTCTAAAATAAAGGAGTGTTGGACTTTAATGGTTTGGGGCTCAGTTCCTAGCAGACGAAGTTCACGGTGACTCTTGGAGGGAGGATCTCGATGCACAGCACAGACCCGAAGGTAAAGAAACAACAGAGACATTGCTAATACCACATGTACACCTGTGGTGGAAGCCAGGCGTAGCTCACCCGCTCCCTCCCCTATCAAATACCTCTAGACCAGAGACATTGTGAGTCGAATTCAAGAGGGGAGTGGAGAGGGGTGTCCGCTACATATATATGCATAGATACCGGTTTCATGCATGGTATGTACATTAGATGTGTGTGTGTCTGTCTAATGGGAAACTTGAAGACATTTTTGAGTTTGTGCTTTTGTCTCATTTTTAGAAACACAACTATATTATCTCCTATCAAGAGCCTCCGAAGAAAGGATTGGTATTCCTGAAACATGTCAGGCTAAAGGAGTTGATTCTTTTTCTCTGTTGGAATATGTATACTTAATGTTTGAATGTTCCGTATTTTTTGTAAATTCATAGTTGATATGTAAAGCTATCATTGTGTTTAACACACTTTTTGATATGTGCATATCTTTTATCTTTTGCTAAATAATTTTCTCTAAATAAATGATATATATTTTTTTACAAATCATTTGCTTTCTGTTTGCCCTTAAAAGTCCCGTTGTACCGGGGGGTACTCGTGCCCTTTTGGGTTTATTCCCACTAATTTGGGACGGTGGCAACATATGAGGAGGAACTCTCTCCGGTTTCTTCCTCCAGTGTGGCTCATTCTCTATATCCGGAGCCAGCAAGAGCTCCTTAATAATAGGGACAAATACGGACCTGGTCCGAAGGCTTCTGGCCCCTCTGGCAGAAGAACCCAGAATACACCCGATGTTGAAGACCGCCTATCAGCGACTGGTCTTAGAACACAAGGCCCCAGAAGAGGGGGTGGGTAAAGTCTGGAGACTGGAGAAGAAGGGAATATTGTTGCAGCCCGGTGAAGTAACCTGTCTCAGGGCCACTGTGAAGCTTACTTGGGAGCAACCCGGCCCCTTTGTCATGTTGGAACCAGACCCTCGGGAAGAATACTCAGGCTTAGAAGTGATCCCAGAGATGGTTCCGCTGAGAGCTCTGAAGAAGGCACACTGTAAGTTGCCGGTGAGCGTCAGGATTACCACGGCTGTTCCCATGGAGATCCCCGCCAGGATGCTGCTGGGTCAGGTGAGCCCTGCTGCCCCAATTGTCTTATCAGATGTGGAGAAGACAGAGGGAGACAGAACTGTTTGGGAGAAGCTCTGCATGGAGAACCCGAACCTGCCAAAGGCCTGGAAAGAGAGGGCAAAGGCCCAGTTGACCAGATGGAGGAAGATCTTCTCTAAAGATGAGTTTGACGTAGGGTGTGCAAAGAGTGCCACCCATCGAATCCGCCTCCAGGAAGACAAGCCTTTCAGGGAGAGGGTCAGGCGAGTCCCTCTAGCCGACCTTGAAGACCTGAGAGAACGGCTCGCCGAGCTCAAGCGGACCGGTGTTATCCGGGAATCTAGGAGCCCCTATGCCTCTCCAATAGCGGTGGTCCGGAAGAAGAATGGGTTGTTGAGGTTGTGTATAGACTACAGGACTCTCAACCGGAGGACGATACCCAACCAGTATACCACCCCGAGGATAGAGGATGCCCTACAGAGTTTGTCTGGACCCAGGTGGTTCAGTGTTATGGACCTGAAGAGTGGATACTATCAGATCCCTATGCATCCGGAAGATAAGGAGAAGACAGCCTTCATAACCCCTGTGGGATTCTTTGAATTTGACCGGATGCCCCAAGGCCTGTCTGGAGCCCCTGCCACCTTTCAACGCCTCTTGGAGAAAACCGTAGGAGACATGAACCTCATCGAAGTTCTCGTGTACTTGGATGACATCATTGTCTTTGGGAAGACTCTAGAAGAACATGAGGAAAGACTGGAAAAAGTCTTAAGAAGGCTTAGTGAAGAGGGACTCAAGCTTTCACCAGAGAAATGTCAGTTCTACCAGTCATCAGTCAACTATCTGGGGCACATAGTGTCTGAAGAAGGGGTTGCCACAGACCCCGGGAAGCTGGAGGCAGTTACCTCCTGGCCCCGGCCCACCACGGTGACAGAACTCAGGTCCTTTTTGGGGTTCTGCTCCTACTATGGGAGATTCGTAGAGGGGTTTGCATGGATTGCCAGACCCCTGAATGAACTCTTGAAGACAGAAGGGGAAGAGGATGACTCGGGTCCCAGGAAGCCGGGAGAGTCAGTCGAAGACCAATGGAATGGAAAGTGCGAAGAGGCCTTCCACATTGCTGAAGAAGAGCTTAACCACTGCCCCTGTCTTGGCCTATGCAGACCCAAGGAAACCTTATGAGCTCCATGTAGATGCCAGTCATGACGGTCTGGGAGGAGTGCTCTACCAGGAGCATGAAGGGCAACTGCGACCTGTCGCATATGTGAGCAGAAGTTTGACCCCATCTGAAAAAAACTACCCCACTCACAAGTTGGAGTTCCTGGCTCTCAAGTGGGATGTAGTTGATAAGCTTAAGGACTATCTGTATGGGGCAGAATTCACTGTGAAAACTGACAACAATTCCCTTACTTATCTTTTCACCACAGCAAAACTGGATGCCACGGGCCATCGATGGCTGGCTGCCCTGTCTGGATTCAACTTCAGCCTGAAATACAGACCTGGGGCTGGGAATCGAGATGTGGATGCCCTGTCCAGGAGGTCTCATGCTCCCACTAGCCGCACAGAAGACTGGACCCAGGTGGCACCGGACGGGGTGCGGGCCCTCTGTCAAGGGGCTGAACTCCAAGCCAGTGGGGGGTCCAGAGCGGAAGAGATAGGGGTCACAGTAGTGGGGGTCCCCAAGCAATACTGTGGAGTAACTCAAATAGAGGAAGATGATTTACCCAAGCTGTCAAAAAAAGAGTTGAGGTGTGATCAAAAGGAAGACCCTTTGGGGAAGTTGGCCCTCGAGGCCCTGGAGAGTCAGGATTCAGATAGGCTCTTGCATCACCCTTCAAAGGAAGCTCGTCTGCTGCGGAAAGAGTGGGACAGGTTGCAAGTGCATCAAGGGGTGGTCTACCGAAGGGGCCCCTCTGATGACCTGGAAGACAAATGGCAATTGTTCTTGCCTGAGAAGCACAGAGGGACTGTCTTGGCCGTCTTACACGACAATCATGGTCATTTAGGAGCTGAAAGGACCTTCCAACTTGTCAGAAGTCGGTTCTATTGGCCCTGTATGAGGGCTGAAGTAGAGGAATACTGCCATTCATGCGCACGCTGCATCCAGCGGAAAACTCTACCCCATCAAGCTGCCCCAATGGGCCACCTACAGAGTCAAGGCCCAATGGATTTGATATGCATTGATTTCCTCTGCCTCGAGCCCGACTTGAGTGGACTAGGAAATGTTCTGGTGATAACCGATCATTTCACCCGGTATGCCCAGGCCTTCCCAACCAAGGACCAGAAGGCTTCCACAGTGGCCAAGGTACTCATGGAGAAATACTTTGTGCACTATGGGCTACCACAGCAACTCCACTCGGATGAAGGGAGGGACTTTGAAAGTCAACTGATCCGGAAGCTCTTGGACTCCTTAGGGATCAAGAAGACCCGAACCACTCCCTACCATCCGCAAGGGGATGCCCAGCCGGAAAGGTTCAACCGAACCCTACTCAACATGCTGGGAACTCTAGAAAGTGAAAAGAAGCAGCATTGGAGCAGGCACATAGCAGCAATTGTGCATGCTTACAACAGCACAACAAGTGATGCTACAGGGTACTCTCCTTACCGACTCATGTTTGGGAGAGAAGCAAGACTAGCCGTAGACCTGGCCTTTGGCACCTCCATAGACCATTCCTCAGCCACTTCCCATAAGGGCTATGTGGACCAGCTGAGACACAGTTTACAGTTGGCCTATGAGCAGGCCCAAGCGGCTTCCGATCAAAGGGGAGCCCGCAACAAGAGAAACTTCGACCTGAAGGTCCGAATTCAGGATCTGCAACCAGGGGACAGAGTGTTGTTACGAAACTTGGGAGTCCCTGGGAATCACAAGCTTGCAGACAGATGGAGACCGGAGCCATATGTTATTTGTAAGAAGTTACCCGGCCTACCAGTCTATCAGCTGAAGCCAGAGGGAAAGGTGGGGCCTTTGAAGACTTGGCACCGAAACCACATACTTCCACTTGCCGAAGCAGTCCGGATGCCCCCTGTGAAGGATTCCTCTGAGCCAACGTCCATCCTGGATACTCCTAGGCCAAATACCCAGTCTCAGACATCCCTGTCTGAAGAAGCAGATGCCTCTGAGCCTAGTGAGGATGAAAGTGAAGAGTTGGGATGACTATGGCCTTCCCAGGCCCCAGTGACTTCTGCTATAGATCTCCCACCTTTGGAAGACACCATAGACAGTACACTGAATGCAGAAGCTACTGAATTTATCCCGTCCAGCCCTCAGACTTATGGGAAGATGCCCTTGACTCGCTCCAAGAGGAGGATCCAAGATGTTCTGTGAACCCTCCTGTTCCTGAGTTAAATGTTTCAGAAACAGTGGAAGCCGACATGTCTGTTCCGGAAGAGGAACCTACAGTGTTGGAGCCAGAAACCCCAAGAGAGAGAAGGGTGAAAAGGGCCATAAGGCCCCCCAGAAGGCTGACTTACCCACAAATGGGGAGGAGCTCAGAGGATACGGTGGCAACTGCCAGGAGGAGTGCAGAAAGCCCTGATCCCTCCACTGTTCATTTGGTGGAGGGAAACCCCAACTCACCCCCTGGCACAGTTAGGCAGGCCACTTATGATAGTGTGACCTGTGGGCGAGGAAGTTCATCCTCTCATTTTTGGTGGGAACTTCCTCTGCCGACATCATACGCAACTTTGTCAAATGTTGTGCGTAGTGTTTGTTGACAGTTATCTTTGGGGACCAAAGAGTTTAAGTGGGGGGAGTGTGTAGCGGGGTCTCTGTTGAGGCCCCATGGACTACGTTACCCAGAACCCCGTTTGGCACCCAAGGTGCATTGGGCTGCCGCAGAGACTCATGGGTGGGGTATAACAGGGGAGGGCGAGGTTAAGCCCGGCCTCTTTGGACACCGCACAGCTGGCAAGAGAACTTCCTGTGTGGACCTGCTGCGAATGCAAGGCCCGAGGCCTGGGCCTTGCGCACTTCCAGAGAGCCTTCCACCTTGCTGCGGAGCCTGTGCGGCGACAGACATCTACCTGCTTCAGGGACGTCAGTGAACCGGAGATCAGGCGGTGGCAGATCCTGTG
This sequence comes from Rana muscosa, assembly GCA_029206835.1. Lineage (NCBI taxonomy): Eukaryota > Metazoa > Chordata > Amphibia > Anura > Ranidae > Rana > Rana muscosa. Next base: position 273,452,295 of record CM055127.1, read on the forward strand.
TGTGTGTGGGAACATACAGCGGTGGGACTGGGATCGAGTCCGGAGGGGTGAGAGAGCACCTGCTCACAGCTATAACCGAGTACTTTATTAGGCATATAGACTGCCTTGGCCCATCAGGTTATATTTCCTTTTTTCTGTTAGGGGACTAGTTGGAGGACAGAGTCACATAGTCTCCGGGGAGTTGTTCTACTACTTTACACCTTGTTGGATTACAAATATTGTTCCTGTATGTGCACCATCGATCATCTGGCATGCGAAGATTCCTTCTCTAGAGACTGAGTTTTACTTGAGTCAGGCATGACTGGGAATTGATAGTACTGTTGGGCGCCATATTGCTAACGGGGACTCAAGCTATATGTTAGTGTCATAGGCGTGCACAGCCTATTGCATTAGGGTGTGCACCCCAAAGTTCAAACACACATGCGTATATATATATATATATATATACTAGATTACCAGAAGTATTGGGACGCCTGCCTTTACACGCACATGAACTTTAATGGCATCCCAGTATTAGTCCGTAGGGTTCAATATTGGAGTTGGCCCACCCTTTGCAGCTATAACAGCTTCAACTCTTCTGGGAAGGCCGTCCACAAGGTTTAGGAATGTCTATGGGAATGTTTGACCATTCTTCCAAAAGAGCATTTGTGAGGTCAGGCACTGATGTTGGATGAGAAGGCCTGGCTCTCAGTCTCCACTCTAATGTGAAGGCCAGTCAAGTTTCTCCACCCCAACCTTGCTCACACATGTCTTTATGGACCTTGTTTGTGCACTGGTCCAAACCATTTGGTGGAGGGAGGATTATGGTGTGGAGTTGTTTTTCAGGGGTTGGACTTGGCTCCTTAGTTCCAGTGAAGGGAACTCTTAAGGTGTCAGCCAGTAGTGTATTTAGGTTATGTGCTGCCCTAGGCCTGACTAAACTCGTGAACCCCTAATTTAAATACAACCCTACCCTGCCCGCCCCTAAACACACCCTAGCAAAATGTAATTAAATTACACTGTTAAATGTTTTATGCAGAGCTAAGTTCCAAAAATAAATATTAACAACTTTTGAACAATATCAACATAAAGCTTATAAGTGCAGTCAATCAGTGCCCATCAGTGCAGCTTCATCAGTTCAGCCCCACTCTGCCGGGGACAGAGAAGGACACAGTGCGATGAGGACAGAGAGGGTTGCCAGGGACAGAGAAGGACGCTGGGGACAAACAGAGAGGGATGCAGTGCGATGAGGACAGAGAGGGACGTCGGGGACAGAGAGGGATGCTGGGGACAGACAGAAGGACGCAGTGCGATGAGGACAGAGAGGGATGCAAGGGACAGAGAGGGACACAGGGGACAGACAGAGAGGGACACAGTGAGAGGAAGACAGAAAGGGATGCGAGGGATGCAGTGTGATGAGGACAGAGAGGGACACTAAGGACACACAGAGGGACGCAGTGCAATGAGGACAGAGAGGGATGCTGGGGACAGACAGGGGGACGCAGTGAGATGAGGACAGAGAGGGATGCAAGGAACAGAGAGGGACGCTGGGGACAGACAGAGGGATGCAGTGGAATGAGGACAGAGAGGGATGCAAGGAACAGAGAGGGACCCTGGGGACAGACAGAGGGATGCAGTGCGATTAAGACAGAGAGGGACGCTGGGGACAGACAGAGGGATGCAGTGCGATGAGGACAGAGAGGGACGCTGGGGACAGACAGAGGGACACAGTGCGATGAGGACAGAGAGGGATGCTGGGGACAGACAGAGGGACGCAGTGCGATGAGGACAGAGAGGGGTACTGGGGACAGACAGGGGGACGCAGTGAGATGAGGACAGAGAGGGATGCTGGGGACAGACAGAGTTGACGCAGTGCGATGAGGACAGAGAGGGATGCTGGGGACAGACAGAGGGATGCAGTGCGATGAGGACAGAGAGGAATGCAAGGAACAGAGAGGGACCCTGGGGACAGACAGAGGGATGCAGTGTGATTAAGACAGAGAGGGACGCTGGGGACAGACAGAGGGACGCAGTGCGATGAGGACAGAGAGGGACGCTGGGGACAGACAGAGGGACGCAGTGCGATGAGGACAGAGAGGGATGCTGGGGACAGACAGAGGGACGCAGTGCGATGAGGACAGAGAGGGGTACTGGGGACAGACAGGGGGACGCAGTGAGATGAGGACAGAGAGGGATGCTGGGGACAGACAGAGTTGACGCAGTGCGATGAGGACAGAGAGGGATGCTGGGGACAGACAGGGGGACGCAGTGAGATGAGGACAGAGAGGGATGCAAGGAACAGAGAGGGACCCTGGGACAGACAGAGGGATGCAGTGCGATTAAGACAGAGAGGGACGCTGGGGACAGACAGAGGGACGCAGTGCGATGAGGACAGAGAGGGACGCTGGGGACAGACAGAGGGACGCAGTGCGATGAGGACAGAGAGGGATGCTGGGGACAGACAGAGGTACGCAGTGCGATGAGGACAGAGAGGGGTACTGGGGACAGACAGGGGGACGCAGTGAGATGAGGACAGAGAGGGATGCAAGGAACAGAGAGGGGCGCTGGGGACAGACAGAGTTGACGCAGTGCGATGAGGACAGAGAGGGATGCTGGGGACAGACAGAGGGACGCAGTGCGATGAGGACAGAGAGGGACGCTGGGGGCAGACAGAGGGACGCAGTGCGATGAGGACAGAGAGGGATGCTGGGGACAGACAGAGGGACGCAGTGCGATGAGGACAGAGAGGGGTGCTGGGGACAGACAGGGGGACGCAGTGAGATGAGGACAGAGAGGGATGCAAGGAACAGAGAGGGACGCTGGGGACAGACAGAGGGACACAGTGCGATGAGGACAGAGAGGGATGCAAGGAACAGAGAGGGACCCTGGGGATAGACAGAGAGATGCAGTACGATGAGGACAGAGAGGAATGCTGGGAACAGACAGAGGGATGCAGTGCGATGAGGACAGAGAGGGATGTAAGGGACAGAGAGGGACACTGGGGACAGACAGAGAGGGACACAGTGAGATGAAGACAGAGAGGGACACAGTGAGATGAGGACAGAGAGGGACGCAGTGAGATGAGGACAGAAAGGGATGCGAGGGACGCAGTGTGATGAGGACAGAAAGGGACACTAAGGACAGACAGAGGGACGCAGTGCGATGAGGACAGAGAGGAATGCTGGGGACAGACAGAGGGACGCAGTGCGATGAGGACAGAGAGGGACGCAGAGGACAGAGAGGGATGCAAGGAACAGAGAGGGACCCTGGGGACAGACAGAGAGATGCAGTGCGATGAGGACAGAGAGGAATTCTGGGGACAGACAGAGGGACGCAGTGCGATGAGGACAGAGAGGGATGTAAGGGACAGAGAGGGACACTGGGGACAGACAGAGAGGGACACAGTGAGATGAGGACAGAGAGGGACACAGTGAGATGAGGACAGAGAGGGACGCAGTGAGATGAGGACAGAAAGGGATGCGAGGGACGCAGTGTGATGAGGACAGAAAGGGACACTAAGGACAGACAGAGGGACGCAGTGCGATGAGGACAGAGAGGACCCTGTGCGATGAGGACAGAGAGGGGTGCTGGGGACAGACAGGGGGACGCAGTGAGATGAGGACAGAGAGGGATGCAAGGAACAGAGAGGGACGCTGGGGACAGACAGAGGGATGCAGTGGAATGAGGACAGAGAGGGATGCAAGGAACAGAGAGGGACCAGGGTCCCTCTCTGTGATGAGGACAGAAAGGGACACTAAGGACAGACAGAGGGACGCAGTGCGATGAGGACAGAGAGGAATGCTGGGGACAGACAGAGGGACGCAGTGCGATGAGGACAGAGAGGGACGCAGAGGACAGAGAGGGATGCAAGGGACAGAGAGGGACCCTGGGGACAGACAGAGGGATGCAGTGCGATGAGGACAGAGAGGGATGCTGGGGACAGACAGGGGGACGCAGTGAGATGAGGACAGAGAGGAATGCTGGGGACAGATAGAGAGGGATGCCAGGGACAGAGAGGGACACAGTGTGATGAGGACAGAGAGCGATTCAGTGGGGACAGGGGACACAGTGGGGGGGGACACACACAGGGGGATGCTGTGGCGGGGGGGAGAGAACAGGGGGACACTGGTGGGGGGCAACACTGTGGTGGGGGAGACACAGGGGGACACTGTGGTGGGGGGACACTGGTGGGGGGACACTGTGGTGGGGGGACACAGGGGGACACTGTGGTGGGGGGACACTGTGGTGGGGGGACACAGGGGGACACTGTGGTGGGGGGACACAGGAGGACACTGTGGTGGGGGGGGACACTGTGGTGGGAGGGACACAGGGGTGGGGGGACACAGTGGGACACTGTTGTGGGGGGGACACAGGAGGACACTGTGGTGGGGGGACACAGTGGGACACTGTGGTGGGGGGACACAAGAGGACACTGTGGTGGGGGGGACACAGTGGGACACTGTGGTGGTAGGGACACAGTGGGACACTGTGGTGGGGGGACACTGTGGTGGGAGGGACACAGGGGGACACTGTGGTGGGGGGACACAGGGGGACACTGTGGTGGGGGGACACTGTGGTGGGGGGGGACCATGAGAATATTATGGGACCGTCCTGCATCTGTACTGGCTCCCCCCTCCCCATGGTGTCTCTAGACTAGGGTGACCAGACATCCCCGGTTTCAGGGGACAGTCCCCGGATTGAGGACACTGTCCCCGGACCAAATCTGTCCCCGGATTGGATTTGAACAGGGGCTGGGGCAATTTCAAAGACAGTCAGTGCAGAATTTAAAAAAACGAAAAATCTGAATTACTAGCCCCCGGTCTGCCGCTCCTACTAGCTTAGGGGGGTGTATTTTTTTCCATTATCTGTGCCCCTTTCTGATGATCATGTGCTGGTCGGAGCGGAGGGAAAATATCTTAAGTTTTGGGTGCATGCCCATTCAGCTCCGCTCACATGTTCTTCTGCCTTGGCTCAAGTCCCGGACAGCCGCCTACCTGCTTATCTCTTTGACTTCCCTGGTGGAGTGATCTTCCTCCTCTCCCCACTCAGTGGTAGCCGGGGCCCAGAGAGTAAGACTTGACAGGCTGTGAGGCGGGCAGCGGCGACGGGCAGAGAGTCGCTGATTGCCGCCATTACTAGTAAAAAAAATTAAAAATGTGTCCCCGGATTTTATTTTAAAAATCTGGTCACCCTACTCTAGACTCCTGTAAAAAAAAAAGAAGACTCACTCGTCCCTGTAATAAAAACTCTGCCCTCCTCTCTTCTCGTCCGTCCCAGTAATTGTGCTGTGCTGCCAGTGCTGCCCATCATCTTCCTCTCCTCCTCGTATCTTCGCAGACCTCTGGGCAGGGGAGAAGACCCAGTGTTGATGCCGCGCGGAGGAGGAGCATTAGGCTCCGCCTCCTTCAGTTAATGTGCACCCGATCTGGCCAGTAATCAGCCGTCTTATGGGGGCGACAGTCGCTCCCCTCCCCCGGCCAAGTACGCCTAATAATATTAGGCAATGCCGCGCTATAGCAGGCCAGCCACCAGGGCCTGTATTTGTGGGGGAGGCGGCCGCAGGAGCAGGAACGCCGGGTGGGGGGAGGTTTGTGGGGGGGCGGCTTTTTTGCAAACACAAGCCAACGGCATAGGGGCTGGGCGGGCTGCTCCGTGTATGTGGCCCCGCCCCCTTTCTAAAGCAGCCCAATCATTGGCTGGTGTTTGATAGCTGATAGAAAGGGGGCGGAGCCACATACATAGAGCGGCTCGCCCATCCCGTTGGCTTGTGTTTGATAGGCTAGCTGTTCGTCCCGCCCACCCCCGACATCAGCGCCGAGTTTTGACAGCTTGTCTCTGCAAGCAGTGACATTACATTACAGTTACATGCTCTTACATGCCTCGCAGACTGCTCAATGGGAAACTGTCTCACAGACAGTGCGCTATACAGTCTCTTGCAGCATTTTACAGCAGATCTCTGGACACACATTAGGGTGTGCCCAGGCACATCCGGCACACCCCCTGCGCACGCCTATGGTTAGTGTGTGTAGAACCAATTGTGCACTATAATTAACTACTGTTAGTATTACTGCAGGGCTCTGCATGCATGCGTTATATGTAATATTGATTGTTAACCCTTTTTTTATCTACAAGTAAACCTTTTACATTTACTCAAATCTGGTATTGGAGTCTAAATATACATATATAACTTATCACTAGAAGAAAGGTTGTGTGGGATTGTGCATAAACTGTTATAGAGCTATATAGAAATACCACCCCTAGACTAGCTGTGCCAGAGAGGGCGGAGTAGATTGCCGGGGGTTGGCTGTGCTGTGTACAGGGCCCAAAAGCAAACCAGCGGCTCCCTTAGTCTGGGGGTATCGCTACAGCTATATGCTTGCAAAGTATTTTTCTATGTCTATTTCTTGTAACATTGTAACACTGTTTTTTAATTATTGCAGGAATTTAATAATAGTGGATGCTTTCATTTTGTTACATATTTCCTTAAAATTTTAAGTTAATAGCTTTAGAGAAGAAGTAATTGCAATTTAGTACAAAGCTGGCCATACATGGATCGAAAATTTACCAATTCAGCAGAAACTGGCCGAATTTTGATCCATGTATGGCCATTTCTGTTCATGATAAGTCGATCTATCAATCTATCATATTTTTCAGTTGATCAGCACATACAGCCAAGGCTGCAGCGCTGATCAGTGGATTCTGATGGTGGGGGAGCCTCGCTGTCAGAATACAATGACACAGCGGGGAGGATTCCTTTCTCCTTTGCCCCAGTTTGGATGTGCATTAATGTTTCAAAATCAAAGAATAAACTGGTGTATATTACAAAAAATCCAATTGGATTAACAATAAAACCTGCAGTAGTAGACACAATTCTCTTAAAATCAAGTAAAGTTTAAAAGCCCAGGGTACAGAGTTCTCCAGTATAGATTGTGCGGAAATAGGTTATAAACAGAAATAGTTGTAAACAGCAGATTACTACAAAATAAAATATACCTTCATGGATGGACAGAAATATGAGAATCCCGGGGGATATATCTGGTGTATAGTTAGACATGTTAAGAAACATTAGAACAATACTGGTCCTTGAGCAATTTGGTTTTAATGTGGCAAAGTGACAGCTGATATAGCACTATAGAGCAAAATGAATTAACCAACAAAACGAGAACTGTATATAGTACGTGTTAAGTTCAGCTGCTCTAATGGCAGATGCTTGGTGTTTTAGAGAACACATATCAAAAATGGCCATCACTTAATACATATTATAGCCAATTACCACCAGTGCAAGCTATGATAACAAATAAAAAGTTTTGTAGTGAGCAGAGTTAAGCTAACAGGCTTTCAATTTTGTGCAAAATGGAGGCCGGTACCAAACGTCTTTCAAAGCTAGGTCTGCAACTAAAACGCAAGCGGTTTCAGCAAGCTGTCATATTCTGGGCCACAGGCATATTCTATAGCAGCCTGTCTAAAGATTTTTATCCCAGAGGAAACCGTTAAAATAATTTTACAAGTCTCTGTAAACACTTGCTAAAACCATTTCATTGGTGGCCCCCTTACAGTGGTGGTCAGAATACCACCCTTGCAGGCAGCTAAAAAGATCATTGGGTTCATGCAGGCAACTTCGCCAGGTGGCATTGACCTTGGAACTATGCAGGTCCCATCAAATTAGGGATCAATCAGCCACAATTTAAGTACCTCCCGGCACCCACTGCGGGAACCCTGGTTGAGAATGGCCATACTATAGCTTAACTACTTCAGGTCCACCCTATAGCAGTTTTACTCTTACAGGGCGACACCTGTTCACTGGATAACACACACACACACATATATATATATATATATATATATATATATATATATATATATATATATATATATATATTGTGACAGCAGGCAGGTAAAATCACCAGGTTGCATCCAGGATGGTAGATATGTATGCCCTAGATTCAGGTTTTATGCAGATTCATACCACTAGGGGGAGTGCTGGAAGTCTTGCGGGGGAAGAGTTAATGAGCCCAGCTGAATCAAGTGGCTCATTAAGGGCTCTACAAGAACTCCCAGCATGCTAAGGGAGAGGCTCCATCCTGGAACCAGTTCTGTGTTGTGCAAGACTGGGGAGTGTGTTTCTGTCCTGTGCGGTGAGACAAAGCCTGTGTGGCTAAAACCTTTAAAAAACAGGGAGATAGGGGCTGGGGCAGCACAAGGCTGCACCTAGTTGTCAGACAGGGAACCTACGTGTGTAGTAAGCGGTCAAGCTGACCAGGATTTATTTTTGTATGTTTCTTTTTGTTTTGCCGTTTTTTCCCCCTGTAAATAGTTTAAATAAACCGCACCTTTTGTTTTTGTAACTACAAACTCTGTCTGCTGTGCCTGTTTTTGTGTGGTGAACCCATCCAGGGGGTCACACACACCCGCTGCTGAGCCATTATCCGTTTGCCCCATATCGCTGCAAGTTATTGGGTTCAGCTATGGTAGGACAATGCATGACGGATCATGTGGTGCGGAGAGACAGAGACTCTATTGCTACGGGTCAGAAATTGACTACAAGGCCCACAACGCCACTTGCTGGAAGGGAGCGTGGCGCCACGCACTGCCTGCTGGGAGGACCTTTTAAAAAGGAGAGGTGGGGCTTGGATTATTTCTCTTGGGACGCCATCTTGCAAGCGGGAAAAGGCCTGCAGCGAGGGTGCTAGGCCGGAGAAGCCTGGGCCTAAAGGGACGGAGGCCGGATCGCCTGACGGAGGGATTCCCAGCTACATCCCTGCTGATCGGACCGGGGAGAGGGATAGCTCCACACTCCTGAGCATCCAGAGTCACCTATCCACCAACGTGTGGCGACCAGCTAAACGGAGGACCAGAGACGACTCGTCCAGAACTCCGGATGCTGCGAACCAAGAGGGCCCTGTCGGAGGATCCCAGCGAGGCAAGGCCTCATGTGGTGAGAGGGCACCTGCCCACAAACACAACTAACTCTGTTGCAGGAAGGTGACTTCCACAACTTTACTTATTCACTTAGGATTGCTGGTATCTGCAGTACCGCAAGCCGAGTCACGTTGCATCCAGGATTAAGTTAGCTCCTTGAAAAGGATCAGCATTCATCTGTCCCTTTCATCACATATGTTAACTGTTCAATCTTCTTTCATTTCCCTTGGATTACAAATTATTAATGTGCACCAACCAAGGTTAGCGAAGACTACTGTTAACCAGAAGGAACAATTACAGGATTCAGCTTGTCCATCTGAACTAATACAGTAGGACACGTGCATGGGAATTGCCCGCTAGGGGGAACCTAAGAGTATATAGACTCATGCTATGATAGAGCTTGTTGTATTATCGGTTATACTTCAGAGAGCTGGGTGAGGCCTGGTGGAGAGGTGCTCCAGTGCTAACGTATTGCATTGGGGGAATCCCTCCACTGTGTACTTACTCAGGTCAGGTTTCACTTTGCATTTGTTTAAACTGATTGTTCATTTACATACCATTGACTCTCACAGGGCCCTGTTTGAAGTCAACTGTTAAGTGTTTAACTGTGCCTATTTTCCTTCACCAAGTAAACACTCATTCCTTGGTTAAGCTGCATTTGGTGTGGAGTCTTATCTGGTGTTATTGGACAGGTGGCCAATACAAGGTAACAACTCTTAACTGTAATTATACTGCTGCATGGTTTCATTGTGGTTCCCAACTACCAGTGGGTTTCACAATCAGTGTATTGTCCAGTTGTGCCAAGGGGAATTGAGCCAAACTTAAAGGGGTTGATAGGCAGAATACAGGCCCAAAACTAACCAGCAGCTCCTATGGGGGTAGTGCCACACACATATATATATATATATATATATATATATATATATATATATATATACGTAATCTGGCTCTTCTGAGTACGGGGAGCACATGCACGCCGCCAGCGGCTCGCTCCTGCTGTGATCACATATAGCGGGTGCCGTGGCACCCGCCGATCATCGAGCAGAGAGAAAGAACAATGGTCTCCCTATGTAAACAAGGCAGGATCGCCGTTCTGACAGGAGGGAAGGCATGGATCCTGTGTCTCTGCAAAGCAGGGACTAGGATCCATGTCTTCCTATATTAAAAGCATCTCCCACAGTTCAGTAAAACACAGGCTAGGCACACAGTTAACCCTTTGATTGCCCCTGATGTTAACCCCCTCCCAGTCAGTGTCATTAGCACAGTGACAGTGCATATTTTTTAAAGTGTCAGTTAGTGTCAGAATAGCCGCCAAAATATTACAGTCCAGCTATAAGTCATCAATAGGCCACCATTACTAGTAAAAAAAATAATAATAATATCCCATAGTTTGTAGACGCTATAACTTTTGCGCAAACCAATACATTTATGCTTTTTGAGATTTTTTTTTACCAAAAATACATAGTGGCCTAAACTTATGAAGAAATTCGATTTTTTAAAAAAATTTGCTGGATATATTTTTTAGCAGAAAGTAAAAAATAATATTTGCTTTTCAAAATTGACGATCACTTTTGGTTTATAGCGCAAAAAAATAAAAACCGCAGAGGTGATCAAATACCACCAAAAGAAAGCTCTATTTGTGGGGGGAAAAAAAGGACACATTTTATTTGGGTACAGCATTGCAGCTAAAGTAACGCAGTGCCGTATCGCAAAGACCATGGTTTGAGATAGGTTTGGTTGACAACAAACAGAGATACACCATAGGGTTTACCAGTTAGTGGAACCACCACTGTTAAGTGGGTATGATTCCAGAAAAAAAAATGTGCCTTATCATTGTAGACAACACACAGATCAGCTGGGTATTATACCTTTGCATATTTCAAGTTACTCTTTTGGATTACCTTTTGTAATTGCTCAATATCTTGTAGTTACATGGAGAAGTTTGGATAGATGCAGACTGAAATAAAAACAATGAAATTGTGAATATTCCTCTTTTCATGGTACAAAAAAAAAAAAAATCTCCATAGTCCTGATGGTTTAGTGGTTTAGCAAAAAGGGCAGATTTCTACCATTGTAGTTTTTGAAGCATACATTTTTGCTTCCAATTTGATCCCATTTGCTTTAGGTTTGCATTTGTTTTGCTTCTCGTTTACAAGATAGGCTGCATAAAACTATAAATTTATGGAAAACTGGAGGGAAATAGCTTCAGGGCAAACCACAATCCACAGAAACACACAGATGTAAACAGTAGCAGTGAATACAACAATACTGTTTCTTCCCTTCTGTTTTTGGGCGGTTCAGTTTCTTATCAAAATGCAAGTAAACTGCAACAATGAAAGTCTGGGAGGATTGTTGATATATATACATATACCTTTTCTCCTATATTACCATGACATTTTTCAATCACATTTGCAAAAGAGAAATTTTTCAGTATAGCCTCAAAATATCAAGGCCTAGAACTAGGCATAAAAAGTACCATCATCCAAAAATGATATAGGAGAAAAGAGAAGGGATGGGAGCGTGAGGTAGGGATGCCACCTCATCCCTTTAAATCCAAACACATATGAATTACACAGGTTCTGTGGTTGATTAAGGTGGTAATTAAACTCTCTTGGTGCCTTATCTGCATTAAATTAGCCTCAGAACCTGTGTAATTCATATGTGTTCGGGTTTAAAGGGATGAGGTGGCAACCCTAGCATGAGGTCAGTTGCTGAGACTGACCAAACAAATACTCCGACCCACAAGGTTTTGTGGTGGACTATCTCGGTACTGACACACAGAAATACATTTTAGGTGTAGCGCTACCCCCAGTTAAGAGAGCCGCTGGTTTTCAGTTTGTTCGGGCCCTGTATACAGCACCGCCAACCCCCGGCAATCTACTCAACCCTCTATGGCACAGTTAGTCTAGGGAACGTTTCCTTCATATAATTCTATACCTGGTTATACACAATCTCACAGCAGGATAGGCAGTTAATATGCAATGATAAACACTGAGTCAGGAGTGGTAAACTATATCTGATTTACTTAGGTATAAAAGGTATAGGTTAAACATAACACATAGCATACATGCAGAGCCCTGCAGCAATAAACCTACTAACCTCGGGAAGATCTGGAGCCTGTAGGGGAGCAATCCACAGCGGCGATCCTGGCGGCCATTGCGGACAGTAAGGCCTCCGTGGAGGGTAAGATTGACACCCTGGCCATAGAATGTGGGCTCATTAGACAGGACATGGATAAGTTCAGGGGCCGCCTTTCTGAAGCAGAACACCGCATATCTGCTGTAGAGGATACTACTGCCTCCACATTGCACTCTGTGTCTGAATTGCAGCAGCAGGTTAAAATCCTCATGGCGCGCTCTGAAGATGCCGAGAATCGCCTCAGGCGCAATAATGTGCTGGTGGTGGGGCTCCCTGAGGGTGCGGAGGGCCCCAACCCAGTTGTATTTGCAGAGGACTTTTTTAAACAACTTCTTGGCCTGCAGCATTTGTCATCAGTGTATGTTGTGGAGCGTGCCCACAGAGTGCCCTCTGGTCGGAGGCCTGCCGGCGCATGGCCGCTAGGGATGGGCCCGGTGCTCGATTCGAACCCATGTTCGAATCGAGCATCGGGCGTTCGCTCGCTCGTCGAGCCCAGAACTATTTGGGCCGTTCGCATCACATTCGTGTGATGCGAGCGGCCCCGCAATGCATTGCGGCCGGCGCGGCCGGCGCAGTGCATTGCTGGCTGATGATTGGCCAAGCATGCACTGTGACCCCGCATGCTTGGCCAATCACAGCGCCCGAAACTCGGAGAGCAATAATTGGCTACAGGCAGGACGGCTGTAGCCAATTACAGCTCAGGGGCTTTAGTACACGCCCCACCATTTAAAAGGCCGCCACGCCATCGGCCCCGGTCACATGAGTTCCGGCTTTAGGAGAGATTAGTCTGCTGATTCTGTCTTTGCTTGATACTGAAAGATTTGCTCTTCTTTGCTAAACCATTGGCTATTTCTTTGCTAAACCATTGCTACCTAAGTCATTGATCGTTCATTGCTGCTGATTGCACAGTTAGTGTGTTATTAGCTGCTGCTGGGGATTAGTCTGGTGCGTGCTTACTGTTAGTACAGTATTGCAGTAGTACCAACCGCAGTGCTGTTAGCACAGCATTGCACCCCAACAGCACCCATAGGACTTCTAGTGTGTTAGTGGCAGCAAACAGAGCTCCTATATTTTCTTCTCAGCAGCACCCATAGGACTTCTAGTGTGTTAGTGGCATCACACAGAGCTCCTATATTTTCTTCTCAGCAGCACCCATAGGACTTCTAGTGTGTTAGTGGCAGCAAACAGAGCTCCTATATTTTCTTCTCAGCAGCACCCATAGGACTTCTAGTGTGTTAGTGGCAGCAAACAGAGCTCCTATATTTTCTTCTCAGCAGCACCCATAGGACTTCTAGTGTGTTAGTGGCAGCAAACAGAGCTCCTATATTTTCTTCTCAGCAGCACCCATAGGACTTCTAGTGTGTTAGTGGCAGCAAACAGAGCTCCTATATTTTCTTCTCAGCAGCACCCATAGGACTTCTAGTGTGTTAGTGGCAGCAAACAGAGCTCCTATATTTTCTTCTCAGCAGCACCCATAGGACTTCTAGTGTGTTAGTGGCAGCAAACAGAGCTCCTATATTTTCTTCTCAGCAGCACCCATAGGACTTCTAGTGTGTTAGTGGCATCACACAGAGCTCCTATATTTTCTTCTCAGCAGCACCCATAGGACTTCTAGTGTGTTAGTGGCAGCAAACAGAGCTCCTATATTTTCTTCTCAGCAGCACCCATAGGACTTCTAATGTGTTAGTGGCATCACACAGAGTTCCTATATTTTCATCTCAGCAGCACCCATAGGACTTCTAGTGTGTTAGTGGCATCACACAGAGCTCCTATATTTTCTTCTCAGCAGCACCCATAGGACTTCTAGTGTGTTAGTGGCAGCAAACAGAGCTCCTATATTTTCTTCTCAGCAGCACCCATAGGACTTCTAGTGTGTTAGTGGCAGCAAACAGAGCTCCTATATTTTCTTCTCAGCAGCACCCATAGGACTTCTAGTGTGTTAGTGGCATCACACAGAGCTCCTATATTTTCTTCTCAGCAGCACCCATAGGACTTCTAGTGTGTTAGTGGCAGCAAACAGAGCTCCTATATTTTCTTCTCAGCAGCACCCATAGGACTTCTAATGTGTTAGTGGCATCACACAGAGTTCCTATATTTTCATCTCAGCAGCACCCATAGGACTTCTAGTGTGTTAGTGGCATCACACAGAGCTCCTATATTTTCTTCTCAGCAGCACCCATAGGACTTCTAGTGTGTTAGTGGCAGCAAACAGAGCTCCTATATTTTCTTCTCAGCAGCACCCATAGGACTTCTAGTGTGTTAGTGGCAGCAAACAGAGCTCCTATATTTTCTTCTCAGCAGCACCCATAGGACTTCTAGTGTGTTAGTGGCATCACACAGAGCTCCTATATTTTCTTCTCAGCAGTACCCATAGGACTTCTAGTGTGTTAGTGGCAGCAAACAGAGCTCCTATATTTTCTTCTCAGCAGCACCCATAGGACTTCTAGTGTGTTAGTGGCAGCAAACAGAGCTCCTATATTTTCTTCTCAGCAGCACCCATAGGACTTCTAGTGTGTTAGTGGCAGCAAACAGAGCTCCTATATTTTCTTCTCAGCAGCACCCATAGGACTTCTAGTGTGTTAGTGGCAGCAAACAGAGCTCCTATATTTTCTTCTCAGCAGCACCCATAGGACTTCTAGTGTGTTAGTGGCAGCAAACAGAGCTCCTATATTTTCTTCTCAGCAGCACCCATAGGACTTCTAGTGTGTTAGTGGCATCACACAGAGCTCCTATATTTTCTTCTCAGCAGCACCCATAGGACTTCTAGTGTGTTAGTGGCAGCAAACAGAGCTCCTATATTTTCTTCTCAGCAGCACCCATAGGACTTCTAGTGTGTTAGTGGCAGCAAACAGCGCTCCTATATTTTCTTCTCAGCAGCACCCATAGGACTTCTAGTGTGTTAGTGGCAGCAAACAGAGCTCCTATATTTTCTTCTCAGCAGCACCCATAGGACTTCTAGTGTGTTAGTGGCAGCAAACAGAGCTCCTATATTTTCTTCTCAGCAGCACCCATAGGACTTCTAGTGTGTTAGTGGCAGCAAACAGAGCTCCTATATTTTCTTCTCAGCAGCACCCATAGGACTTCTAGTGTGTTAGTGGCATCACACAGAGCTCCTATATTTTCTTCTCAGCAGCACCCATAGGACTTCTAGTGTGTTAGTGGCAGCAAACAGAGCTCCTATATTTTCTTCTCAGCAGCACCCATAGGACTTCTAATGTGTTAGTGGCATCACACAGAGTTCCTATATTTTCATCTCAGCAGCACCCATAGGACTTCTAGTGTGTTAGTGGCATCACACAGAGCTCCTATATTTTCTTCTCAGCAGCACCCATAGGACTTCTAGTGTGTTAGTGGCAGCAAACAGAGCTCCTATATTTTCTTCTCAGCAGCACCCATAGGACTTCTAGTGTGTTAGTGGCAGCAAACAGAGCTCCTATATTTTCTTCTCAGCAGCACCCATAGGACTTCTAGTGTGTTAGTGGCATCACACAGAGCTCCTATATTTTCTTCTCAGCAGCACCCATAGGACTTCTAGTGTGTTAGTGGCAGCAAACAGAGCTCCTATATTTTCTTCTCAGCAGCACCCATAGGACTTCTAATGTGTTAGTGGCATCACACAGAGTTCCTATATTTTCATCTCAGCAGCACCCATAGGACTTCTAGTGTGTTAGTGGCATCACACAGAGCTCCTATATTTTCTTCTCAGCAGCACCCATAGGACTTCTAGTGTGTTAGTGGCAGCAAACAGAGCTCCTATATTTTCTTCTCAGCAGCACCCATAGGACTTCTAGTGTGTTAGTGGCAGCAAACAGAGCTCCTATATTTTCTTCTCAGCAGCACCCATAGGACTTCTAGTGTGTTAGTGGCATCACACAGAGCTCCTATATTTTCTTCTCAGCAGTACCCATAGGACTTCTAGTGTGTTAGTGGCAGCAAACAGAGCTCCTATATTTTCTTCTCAGCAGCACCCATAGGACTTCTAGTGTGTTAGTGGCAGCAAACAGAGCTCCTATATTTTCTTCTCAGCAGCACCCATAGGACTTCTAGTGTGTTAGTGGCAGCAAACAGAGCTCCTATATTTTCTTCTCAGCAGCACCCATAGGACTTCTAGTGTGTTAGTGGCAGCAAACAGAGCTCCTATATTTTCTTCTCAGCAGCACCCATAGGACTTCTAGTGTGTTAGTGGCAGCAAACAGAGCTCCTATATTTTCTTCTCAGCAGCACCCATAGGACTTCTAGTGTGTTAGTGGCATCACACAGAGCTCCTATATTTTCTTCTCAGCAGCACCCATAGGACTTCTAGTGTGTTAGTGGCAGCAAACAGAGCTCCTATATTTTCTTCTCAGCAGCACCCATAGGACTTCTAGTGTGTTAGTGGCAGCAAACAGCGCTCCTATATTTTCTTCTCAGCAGCACCCATAGGACTTCTAGTGTGTTAGTGGCAGCAAACAGAGCTCCTATATTTTCTTCTCAGCAGCACCCATAGGACTTCTAGTGTGTTAGTGGCAGCAAACAGAGCTCCTATATTTTCTTCTCAGCAGCACCCATAGGACTTCTAGTGTGTTAGTGGCAGCAAACAGAGCTCCTATATTTTCTTCTCAGCAGCACCCATAGGACTTCTAGTGTGTTAGTGGCATCACACAGAGCTCCTATATTTTCTTCTCAGCAGCACCCATAGGACTTCTAGTGTGTTAGTGGCAGCAAACAGAGCTCCTATATTTTCTTCTCAGCAGCACCCATAGGACTTCTAATGTGTTAGTGGCATCACACAGAGTTCCTATATTTTCATCTCAGCAGCACCCATAGGACTTCTAGTGTGTTAGTGGCATCACACAGAGCTCCTATATTTTCTTCTCAGCAGCACCCATAGGACTTCTAGTGTGTTAGTGGCAGCAAACAGAGCTCCTATATTTTCTTCTCAGCAGCACCCATAGGACTTCTAGTGTGTTAGTGGCAGCAAACAGAGCTCCTATATTTTCTTCTCAGCAGCACCCATAGGACTTCTAGTGTGTTAGTGGCATCACACAGAGCTCCTATATTTTCTTCTCAGCAGCACCCATAGGACTTCTAGTGTGTTAGTGGCAGCAAACAGAGCTCCTATATTTTCTTCTCAGCAGCACCCATAGGACTTCTAATGTGTTAGTGGCATCACACAGAGTTCCTATATTTTCATCTCAGCAGCACCCATAGGACTTCTAGTGTGTTAGTGGCATCACACAGAGCTCCTATATTTTCTTCTCAGCAGCACCCATAGGACTTCTAGTGTGTTAGTGGCAGCAAACAGAGCTCCTATATTTTCTTCTCAGCAGCACCCATAGGACTTCTAGTGTGTTAGTGGCAGCAAACAGAGCTCCTATATTTTCTTCTCAGCAGCACCCATAGGACTTCTAGTGTGTTAGTGGCATCACACAGAGCTCCTATATTTTCTTCTCAGCAGTACCCATAGGACTTCTAGTGTGTTAGTGGCAGCAAACAGAGCTCCTATATTTTCTTCTCAGCAGCACCCATAGGACTTCTAGTGTGTTAGTGGCAGCAAACAGAGCTCCTATATTTTCTTCTCAGCAGCACCCATAGGACTTCTAGTGTGTTAGTGGCAGCAAACAGAGCTCCTATATTTTCTTCTCAGCAGCACCCATAGGACTTCTAGTGTGTTAGTGGCAGCAAACAGAGCTCCTATATTTTCTTCTCAGCAGCACCCATAGGACTTCTAGTGTGTTAGTGGCAGCAAACAGAGCTCCTATATTTTCTTCTCAGCAGCACCCATAGGACTTCTAGTGTGTTAGTGGCATCACACAGAGCTCCTATATTTTCTTCTCAGCAGCACCCATAGGACTTCTAGTGTGTTAGTGGCAGCAAACAGAGCTCCTATATTTTCTTCTCAGCAGCACCCATAGGACTTCTAGTGTGTTAGTGGCAGCAAACAGCGCTCCTATATTTTCTTCTCAGCAGCACCCATAGGACTTCTAGTGTGTTAGTGGCAGCAAACAGAGCTCCTATATTTTCTTCTCAGCAGCACCCATAGGACTTCTAGTGTGTTAGTGGCATCACACAGAGCTCCTATATTTTCTTCTCAGCAGCACCCATAGGACTTCTAGTGTGTTAGTGGCAGCAAACAGAGCTCCTATATTTTCTTCTCAGCAGCACCCATAGGACTTCTAGTGTGTTAGTGGCAGCAAACAGAGCTCCTATATTTTCTTCTCAGCAGCACCCATAGGACTTCTAGTGTGTTAGTGGCATCACACAGAGCTCCTATATTTTCTTCTCAGCAGCACCCATAGGACTTCTAGTGTGTTATTGGCAGCAAACAGAGCTCCTATATTTTCTTCTCAGCAGCACCCATAGGACTTCTAGTGTGTTAGTGGCATCACACAGAGCTCCTATATTTTCTTCTCAGCAGCACCCATAGGACTTCTAGTGTGTTAGTGGCAGCAAACAGAGCTCCTATATTTTCTTCTCAGCAGCACCCATAGGACTTCTAGTGTGTTAGTGGCAGCAAACAGAGCTCCTATATTTTCTTCTCAGCAGCACCCATAGGACTTCTAGTGTGTTAGTGGCAGCAAACAGAGCTCCTATATTTTCTTCTCAGCAGCACCCATAGGACTTCTAGTGTGTTAGTGGCAGCAAACAGAGCTCCTATATTTTCTTCTCAGCAGCACCCATAGGACTTCTAGTGTGTTAGTGGCAGCAAACAGAGCTCCTATATTTTCTTGTCAGCAGCACACATAGTACCTATAGTGTGTTAGTGTCAGCACCCATAGGACCTACAGTGTGTTGTGAGCACACATAGGAGTTCTATTTTTTATACTATATACACTACCGACTACAATGGCTGGAAGACCGCCAAGGAGAGGCAGAGCGTGCCGAGGCAAGAACACAGGGCAGGCAGGCTCTGTTTCTAGAGACAACAGTGCTGGCCGTGGACGTGGTCGTGCATCGTCATCAGCACGTGGCCATGGGACACGCTTGTCTTTGTTTTCGGCAGCTGGACATGTGGAGCCGCATCATGCCGAAGGCTTGGTAGAATGGATGACCAAGCCCTCCTCATCCTCCTCATCCTCTCTCACCCAGGCTCAGGGTACTGGTAGAGCAGCTGCCAACGCGTACTCAATGGCATCATCAGCCACCCCTTCCCTAGACCCACCATGTCCTCCTGAGGAGTCCCCCGAACTGTTTGAGCACAGTGTTGGGTACATGCTCCAGGAGGATGCCCAACGATTCGAAGGCTCGGATGATGATACCCAGCTTGAGGAAGTCAGTAGTGTGCGCGCAGAGAGAGGGGATGCTGAAGGACAGCAATCTGGCAGTAGTGTTCCACCAGCTGCAGCTTACTGCCAGGTTTGCTCTAGTGGTGAAGAGGGAGGGGATGATGAGGTCACTGACTCCACGTGGGTGCCTGAAGGGAGAGAGGAGGAGGAGGAGGAGGATGCAGCGTCACATGTCCAACGAGGCAGGATGCCCCCTGGAGGCCAGCTAGAGGCCAGCACAGCAACTGTACCACACCGCAGAGCTCCGCCTGTGCAGGGCGCTGCCTCTGCACGTTATCACAAAAGTTCTTTGGTGTGGGCCTTTTTTGAGACGAGTGCATCAGATCGCACCACTGCTATTTGCAATATTTGTCTCAAGCGTATCTCGCGTGGCCAAAACATCAGCCGCTTGGGCACCACAAGCATGAGCAGACATATGTCGACCTGCCATGCAGCTCGTTGGCAAGCACACATAAAAGACCCACACCAAAGAACAAAGCGGACCTCTCCTTGCTCCTCATCAGCTGGGATCTCCATCCCCACTATATCTTCAGTCCTCTCTGAAAGCTGCTCTGAGAGGACTGAAGGTGTAGAATTAGGTGTGTCACAACCAAGTACTTGCAGTACACCGACGTCCGATTGTAGCAGGCAAATTTCCCTGCCCCAGCTGCTGGACCGTCGAAAGAAGTATACTCCCAGCCATCCACATGCCCAGCGGTTGAATGCTAGCTTGGCTAAATTGCTAGCACTTCAACTGCTGCCTTTTCAGTTGATAGACTCGGCCCCCTTCCGTGAGTTTGTTCAATGTGCGGTTCCTCAGTGGCAGGTTCCCAAACGCCACTTTTTCTCACGGAAGGCGATTCCGTCTCTCTACTGGCATGTGGAAGGCAATGTCCATGCCTCGCTGGACAGGGCGGTCAGCGGTAAGGTGCATATTACCGCTGACTCATGGTCCAGCAGGCATGGACAGGGACGTTATCTTTCTTTCACGGCCCATTGGGTCACTCTATTGGTAGCTGGGAGGGATGCAGGACAAGGTGCAGTAGTGTTGGAGGTTGTTCCGCCACCATGCCTCCAAAATGCTACTACTGGTTGTGACACACCTCTCTCCTCCACCCCCTCCTCTTCTTCTTCCTCCATGTCCTCTTCGAGTGCTCTGTCCTCGGAACCAGCGGTGCTCCGTAGGCGTACAAGGGGCTACGCGAGTACGCAGGCAAAAAGATGCCATGCCGTGCTTGCGCTGGTGTGTTTGGGGGACAGGAGCCACACTGGGCCAGAGGTTCTGGCAGCTCTGCAGGGGCAGGCCGAGAGGTGGTTGACGCCACGCCAGCTTAAGCCAGGAATGGTCGTTTCTGATAATGGCACCAACCTCCTCTCCGCCCTGCGACAGGGGCAGCTCACCCATGTGCCCTGTATGGCTCACGTCCTCAACCTGGTGGTGCAGCGGTTCTTGGGCAGGTTCCCAGGCTTACAGGATGTCCTGAGGCAGGCCAGGAAAGTCTGTGTGCATTTCCGCCGATCTTATAATGCCAGTGCTCGGCTGACTGAGCTGCAAAAGGAGCTGAACCTGCCCAAGAACCGCCTAATATGTGACATGCCCACCAGGTGGAACTCAACGTTGGCCATGCTGCAGCGACTGCACACGCAGCAGAGGGCCATCAATGAGTACCTTTGCGACTACGGCACCAGGACAGGGTCAGGGGAGCTTGGCTTTTTTTCCCCACGCCAGTGGAGCATGATCAGGGATGCATGCACTGTCCTCTCACCATTTGAGGAGGCCACGAGGATGGTGAGCAGTGACAGTGCATGCATCAGTGACACTGTACCTCTTGTCCACCTGTTGGAGCATACGCTGCGTGGGATAATGGACAGGGCACTTGAGGCAGAACAGAGGCAGGAAGAGGAGGACTTCCTTGTCTCTCAAGGCCCCCTTTATCCAGACAATGTTCCTTCTGTCCCACCCATCACACAGGAAGAGGAGGAGGAGGAGGAGGATTGTGTGAGCATGGAGGTGGAGCCTGGCACTCAGCATCAGCAGCAGCAGTCTTTTAGGGATGATGTACAGTCCCAACAAACCAGTGGACTTGTACGTGGCTGGGAGGAGGTGGCTGGCGATCATGTCATCCTCAGTGACCCAGAAGACTCCGGACCGAATGCCTCAGCTAACCTACGCTGCATGGCCTCCCTGATCCTGCAAAGCCTGCGGAAGGATCCTCGTGTTCTTCGGATCAAGGAGAGTGACCATTACTGGCTGGCCACTCTCCTTGATCCACGGTACAAGGGTAAGGTTGCAGACCTTATCTTGCCGTCGCAGAGGGAGCAGAGGATGAGACATCTCAGGGAGGCCTTGCAGAAAGGTCTGTGCAACGCGTTCCCAGAAACTGGGAGGTTACAAACTCCTGGTCCTGGACGACAAGTTGCTGAGGCTTCGGTCAGTAGCAGAAGGAGCGGTGGGGAAGGTGGACGTCTGACCGATGCGTTCAGACAATTTTTTAGTCCGCAGCCCCAAGGTATGATCGGTTCCAGCAACCATCGCCAGCGTCTGATATACATGGTGCAGGAATACCTAGGGGCAAGGTCAGACTTGGACACCTTTCCCACCGAAAATCCTCTGGCTTACTGGGTCCTGAGGATGGATCACTGGCCAGAGCTTGCACAGTATGCAATTGAGCTGCTGGCCTGTCCTGCATCCAGCGTTCTTTCCGAACGCACATTCAGTGCTGCTGGAGGATTTGTCACCGATCATAGGGTGCGCCTGTCCACCGACTCGGTTGATCGACTGACCTTCATAAAAATGAATCAGTCTTGGATCACCACCAGCTACCAGACACCTGAAGCGGATATAACGGAATAATTTATAATGTCACATCCCTTCAAGACTGCCTATGCTGATGCTGAGTGACTGTCCTGTTATGTTCACTGACTATCCTCTTCCTCCTCCTCAATGATCCATGCCACCACACCAGTGCCTAAGGCACAATTTTTCAGCCCCTGTATAACAGGGGCGTGTAATTACAATTTTTTAAAAAGATGCTTCGCAACAGGTGTGACTGCTGTGCTCAGAGTACAGTATCTGTGAGGGGTTGCAGTGTTGTGGCACCAGCACCAGTGCCTAAGGCACAATTTTTCAGCCCCTGTTGGGGCGTGTAATTACAATTTTTAGGCAATGCTTTGCAACAGGTCTCATTGCTGTGCTCAGAGTACAGTATCTGTGAGGGGTTGCAGTGTTGTGGCACCAGCACCAGTGCCTAAGGCACAATTTTTCAGCCCCTGTATAACAGGGGCGTGTAATTACATTTTTTTAAAAAGATGCTTCGCAACAGGTGTGACTGCTGTGCTCAGAGTACAGTATCTGTGAGGGGTTGCAGTGTTGTGGCACCAGCACCAGTGCCTAAGGCACAATTTTTCAGCCCCTGTTGGGGCGTGTAATTACAATTTTTAGGCAATGCTTTGCAACAGGTCTCATTGCTGTGCTCAGAGTACAGTATCTGTGAGGGGTTGCAGTGTTGTGGCACCAGCACCAGTGCCTAAGGCACAATTTTTCAGCCCCTGTATAACAGGGGCGTGTAATTACAATTTTTTAAAAAGATGCTTCGCAACAGGTGTGACTGCTGTGCTCCAAGTACAGTATCTGTGAGGGGTTGCAGTGTTGTGGCACCAGCACCAATGCCTAAGGCACAATTTTTCAGCCCCTGTTTAACAGGGGCGTGTAATTACAAATCTTGATCTAATAGTTCACAGCAGGGCCCATTCCTGCGCCCACCAAGAGTAACTATGAGGGCCTACAGTCTTGTGGCAACACCGTCCACCACCACCACCACCACCAAAGGCCCAATTTTTCTGCCCTGTTCAACAGGTGCATGCAATTACAAATCTTGATCTAATAACTCACAGCAGGGCCCATTCCTGCACCCACCAAGAGTAACTGTGAGGGCTTACAGTCTTGTGGCAACACCGTCCACCACCACCACCACCACCACCAAAGGCCCAATTTTTCTGCCCGGTTCAACAGGTGCATGCAAGTACAAATCTTGATCTATTAACTCACAGCAGGGCCCATTCCTGTGCCCACCAGTCTTGTGGCTACACCAACATCTAATAGGGCAAATTTCTGCAGAGTATATACGGCAGGCCCCTACTTTCAAACATCCAACTTACAAACGACTCCTACTTGCAAACGGCAAGAGAAAACAGGAAGTGAGAGGAAATCTACCCCTAGGAAGGAAAATTCTATCCTGTTAGATTTAATTTGGGAAAAAGGTATCTCCTCTCTACTGATGCTTTATCACCAATCCTTGTTTCAATTAAAACCCCACTTTTCCAAAAACATTTGTCATTGGGACGGAAAGTGAGGTGACATGTTCTGAACAGATGTGCAAAGACAGCAAATGTTACAGGGGTGATAACCCCTCCCTATGTTCTCCAAAAAGCTTAAAAATTGATTTTTTTGGGATGTAGCTACACTTCATAATGTACCTGTTCAGATTCTACTTAAGAACAAACCTACAGTCCATGTCTTGTTTGCACCACCTATATACTGCTGTTCAGAGTATATAGGGTTGTAGGTATAGGGTTTTATTTTGGGTGCGGGGTCCCCCTTAGTATCCATACAAGACCCAAAGGGGCTGGGGTGGGGGGGGGGGTGATGGGGTAGCCATGCCATTTTTCTCAAGGATTTTCAGCCATATGGCGGCCAGGACAAGACATGACATTAAAGCCGCAAGTGGTTTTAAATGGCTTCTTTTTTTCCTTTACAAATGTCATTTTGTGCAAGGACAGTTCTAAACACGGGAAACACATGCCACTTCACAGGCATACTTTAGACACCCCCCAGGTACCATATTTAAAGGAAAATTTCACACTTTTTTTTTCACTTTATGCATCATTAAAATGACTGCTCCCGAAAAAACTTTAGTTTTTAAAATTTCTTTTTGCATTGATATATGTCCCCTGGGGCAGGACCCGGGTCCCCAAACCTGTTTTATAACATTAACATGCATATTGGCCGTTGTAATTAGCAATTTTGATTTCGAACGTTCGCGTCCATTATAACGAATAGGGTTCGAAAATTCGCGCGAACTTTCGGTCCGTTCAAAGGTTCTGGTGCGAACCGAACCCGGGGGTGTTCGGCTCATCCCTAATGGCCGCGTGCATTCCTTGTCCGCCTGCTTAACTTCAGAGATAGGGATCTGATCCTGGCGGAGGCTCGCAAGCATCAGGAATTGAAACATGACAATGCTATTATACATCTATATCCTGATTTTTCTCCGGACTTACAGAGAAAGAGGCGCTCTTTCACAGATGTCCGCAAGCGCTTGAGGGAGAAGAACCTGGTCTATAGTATGCTGTATCCGAGTCGCCTGAAGGTTATTCACCAGGGCTCTGCAAAGGTTTTTGATTCCCCTGTGGAGGCGGCAGAATGGCTGGATTCCATTGCCTAAGGATGTGTGTGAGTGGCAGGCTGGTTTGTGGCTGGCGCCTGTGATTGCTACCTATGGGACTGCACGTCCCCTTGCTGGGACGTGTGGTTCTTGTTGCCCAAAAGAATATTTGATGCTGCGCTGACATTTAGCTGCACCTGCCTTTTCGGGGGTGGGAAGTGTGTCTACTATCCGGGGTCTTTGGTCCGTACATCATCGGGAGTCCTGCTGGACGGTACTGCGTGTCCCCTGGCGTGACCCCCCACTGAGTGGATGAACTCTCTGAACTTTCCACTACTGTTTTGGTTTTTGGGAACAAAGTTTCTCGGGCGTGTTTTTTGTTTGGTTAGCCTAGAGCAAACAGGGTGTTGGGATTTTGAACTGTTAACTTTCTGGACTGTCCTGATTTTTTTCTTTTTCTTTTCTCTTTTTTTTTGTTTGGGGGTTCTTTTTTTACCCTGTTTGTGCCTTGCTTCTCAGGCTGGTGCAGATGGGTGGTTACCTTGCCTAGTATGGTTCCTATTGCGTAGCTGCTGTCATGTGGTGGTCCGTGGCTCTCTGTGTCCAGGCCCTGGCCCCTCCGGCCTCCCCTATCTGGTGATTTTCTCCTTTCCTCATATTATATTCCCTCCGACGTGATGAGCGACCTTACACTTATCTCATGGAATGTCCGTGAGTTGAACTCTAAATTTAAACGCTCACTGGTCCTGCAATATCTTAAATCCCTTGGCCCCCACATTATCCTTTTACAAGAGACACACCTTATGGGCTCTAAGATACTGTCCCTTAACAGGAACTGGATACAGAGGGCCATTCACTCTACATACTCCTCCTATGCGAGAGGGGTGGCTATTTTAATACATAAGAAACTGGTATGTGCTATTGAACATGTGTTGACGGATCCTGCTGGCCGTTATGCCATTGTGGTCCTGACTGTTGAGTCTCAATTAATTGCCATTGTCAATGTTTATGTGCCCCCTCCCTTTGGGAAGGAGGTACTCTATCAGGTCCTGGACAAGGTTGCCACATTTGGCCCCCTGAGGTTATTTGTGGCTGGGGATTTTAATAATATCCTTGATTACTCCCTGGATTCCTCAAACCCGAATAGGGTGCGGAACCTTGACCTGGGGCTTTGGGCAGACTCTGCGTCTTTGGAGGAGGTCTGGCGGTGGAAACATCCTGGTGAGAGAGGTGACTCCTATCTTTCCCACGTCAGTACCTCCTCCTCTCGCATTGATTTGGCGTTCGCCAGCCCTGATCTCTTGCCCCATGTTGAGGAGGTCCGTTATCTAGCAGGGGGTCTATCTGATCACACCCCTTTGCGGGTGGTACTGACCTTTGCCGCTCAGGGCCGCAGGAGGGTTTGGAGACTACACCCTGGTTGGATGGCCGAGTCCTCCGTCGAGGCCCTGATTTCGCCTCATTTGCAAGAATATTGGCAGCATAACGAGGGTTCAGCGGGTGGGCAGGTTCTGTGGGACGCATTTAAAGCATCCACACGGGGGGCATATGTGTCGGCCATAAAGGCTGCGAGAATTGAGAAAAACTCAAAGTCTGAGGAGCTACAGGCCAATGAAACCCTGTGCGCACAGATGCATGCTGATGCGCCTTCCCCTGCTTCTCTGGTCCAGCTGCAAGCGGCCAGAAGGGCCTGTGAGGGGGTTAGCTCGGCAGCGGGTGTGTGTGACCCCCGGGATGGGCTCCCCACACAAAACAGGCCCAGCAAACGGAGGTTGTGGTTTTCAAAATCAAAAAGGTGCGGTTTATTTTCTATTTACAGTGACAAAACACAGCAAAGCAAAAGAAACATAACCAAAATAAATCCTGGTCAAGTTGACCTCTGACTAAACATACAGGTTTCCTAACTAACAACTGGGATCAGCCTAGTGCTGTCCTAGTCCCTAAGTCCCTGGTTTTAAATGTCCAAGCAAATAGCCACACAGGCTTTTTCTCACCGCACAGGGGTTCACTCTCCCTAGACAGTCCACACAGGTCTGGTTCCAGGCATGAGCTAACACCTAATGAATCTGGGAGTTCTTATAGAGGCCTAAATGAGCTGACAAGCTTCAGCTGGCCTCATCAACTCCCTGTCTGTACGACGCCCCACACTCTCCCTAGAGGTATGAGTCATCCATGAGCCCACTAGCCTTATACAACTCTCCACCTAGTTGTATAAGTCGGCGTAAAGCCTGAATCTGGGCGAAATATATCTACCCCCCTGGATGCAACCAGGTGACTTTACCTTCCTGCTGTCACATACCCCCCCCTCTTGTTTTAACCTCGGGGTTGGAACACCAGCAATCAGGCATTCATGTACTCGAGACAAAGCATCCACATTCCCCATTTGAACGCCAGGGCGATGCTTTACTGTGAAGTTGAATTCCTGGAGGGCCAGGAACCACCTATTCACTCTTCTATTTGTTTCCTTGTTTTGAGCCATCCACTTTAACGGAGCGTGATCCGTAACCATGTCAAAGTGCCTACCTAGCAGGTAGTACCGAAGGGAATCTAGAGCCCACTTCACCGCTAAACACTCCTTTTCAACGGTGGCGTAATTTACCTCATGGGACTTCAACTTCCTGCTGAGGTAAATGACTGGGTGCTCTTCCCCGTTCCAGACCTGGGACAATACTGCTCCTAACCCCACATCTGACGCATCACTTTGTACGACAAAGTCTTTAGAGAAGTCGGGTGAGTACAACACTGGCTGGCTACATAAGGCTTGTTTCAAGAATTGGAATGCTGCCTCAGCCTCGGGGGTCCATTTAATCATGACCGACCCTTTCCCCTTCGTCAGGTTGGTTAGGGGCACAGCCTTAGAAGCAAAGTGGGGAATGAATCGCCGATAATACCCAGCGATTCCCAGAAAGGCTCGTACCTGCTTCTTGCTGTTGGGACGTGGCCAACTCTGGATGGCCTCGACTTTGTTGAGTTGGGGTTTTATTACCCCCCTCCCAATGGTGTACCCAAGATATTTGGCCTCCTCCTGCCCAATGGTACACTTCTTGGGGTTAGCCGTAAACCCCGCTTCCCGAACAGAGTCCAGGACTGCTTGCACTTTTGGCAGATGTGAGGCCCAATCTGTGCTATGGACAATTACGTCATCCAGGTAAGCCGCAGCATACTTCCGATGGGGCCTCAGCATCTGGTCCATTTTCCGCTGGAATGTGGCCGGCGCATTCTGTAACCCGAACGGCATTCTTTTATATTGGAACGCCCCGTCTGGGGTTACAAATGCGGTTTTCTCTTTGGCCGACTTGGCCAGGGGGATTTGCCAATACCCTTTTGTGAGGTCAAGAGTCGTCATGTATCGGGCTGTTCCCAGCCGGTCGATCAACTCATCTATACGTGGCATGGGGTAGGTGTCAAATTTTGTAACTTTGTTCAACTGACGAAAATCGTTACAAAATCGCCAGCTCCCATCCGGTTTAGGCACCAACACGATGGGACTAGACCAATCACTTTGGGACTCCTCTATCACCCCTAAGTTCAGCATTTTCTGTACTTCCTCCCGTATTGCCTCCCGTCGAGCCTCTGGGATCCGATAGGGTTTTAACTTCACCCTTTCACCGGGCGGGGTAATGATGTCATGCTCTACCCCCGATGTTTGTCCTGGCAGCTCAGAGAATACCTCCTTGTTGCGAAGCACAAACTCCTTAACCTCCTGTTGTTGGGGTTGTGACAAGGTGGCTGCTATTCCAACCTCAGGAATCACGCAACCAGTTTGAGCTGGTGACCAAGTGTCTGCGACTAGGGACTCTCTATCCCTCCAGGCTTTCAACAGATTAACGTGATAGATCTGTTCGGGCTTTCGCCTTCCTGGTTGTCTGACCTTGTAATTCACTTCGCTCACTTTTTCCATTATCTCGTAGGGGCCTTGCCATTTGGCAAGGAATTTACTTTCAACCGTAGGGACAAGTACCAATATCCTATCCCCCGGGGAAAAGGTACGGGTCTTGGCTCCACGGTTGTACACTCTCTGCTGTGCCAACTGCGCTTGGGCCAAATGTTCCTTCACGATGGGCATTACCTGTGCAATTCGATCTTGCATCAGGGCGACATGCTCAATCACACTCCTGTGGGGAGAACTCTCACTTTCCCAAGTTTCCTTGGCAATATCCAACAGCCCTCTTGGGTGTCTCCCATACAGTAACTCAAAGGGGGAGAATCCCGTAGAGGATTGGGGCACCTCCCTAATAGCAAACATCAAATAAGGAAGTAAACAGTCCCAATCCTTTCCATCTCTATCCACCACTTTCTTCAACATTTGTTTTAGGGTTTTGTTGAATCTTTCAACCAGCCCATCGGTTTGGGGGTGATACACAGACGTACGCAATTGCGTCACTTTGAACAATTTACACAGCTCTTTCATAACCCGGGACATAAAGGGTGTACCTTGGTCCGTAAGCAGTTCTTTACAAATACCCACCCGGCTAAAAACAAGAGATAGCTCTTTGGCTATGGTTTTGGCCGAGGTATTTCGGAGAGGGATCGCTTCTGGATAACGGGTGGCATAGTCCATTATAACTAATATGTACTGGTGCCCCCTAGCGGACTTGATTATAGGACCTACCAAATCCATGGCGATCCTCTCAAACGGGACCTCAATGATGGGTAGAGGGACCAGCGGGCTACGGAAATGTGGCATCGGGGCCAACCTCTGACACACAGGGCAGGAGGAACAATAATTTTCTACGTCCTTCATCACCCCCGGCCAATAGAATCTCTGTAATACCCTCTCTCGGGTTTTCTCTGTCCCCAGATGACCTCCAAGAATGTGCCCATGGGCCAACTCCAACACCAACTTCCTGTAAGGTTTGGGCACCACAAGCTGCTCAACGGTTTCTTCTGCCCTTTTTGCCACCCGATACAGTAGGTCCTTCTCTACGCTGAAGTATGGGTAAGTGCAGGTATTATCTGGGTTCACTAACTCGCCATCTATTTTCACTACGTTTTCCCGTGCCTTTATTAGGGCGGGGTCTTTCAACTGTTCTGTGGCAAAGTTTTCCCTGTGAACCTCAAGATCAGAAAACTCCACAGACGGTAGGTTTTCGTCTGAGGAGGTGGGCTCCTCTCCAGTTTCTTGAGTCTCCCCTGCCAATACTGATAAGGGAAATTCCGGAGAGTCCTCACCACTCTCAGGGGAGTTCTGGCTATCACATTCCTGGTACATAGGGGCACCAGTGAGGGGCTCAGGATCATCCCACAGTTCCCAGAACTTCGGAAAATCCCTTCCCACAATGGCGTCATGCGGTAACTGAGATACTAAGCCCACTGGGTGAGAGAGGGTACCTTTGGGGGTCTCGAAACACACTGTAGTCACTGGATACTCTCGGGTGTCCCCATGCACACAAATAACAGCTACCTTGCTATTCCCAGAGACCTCTGTTTTAACTAACTCAGCCTTTATCAGGGTCACAAGGCTACCTGAATCCAGCAATACCACAACATTTCTACCATTAACACACATTTTGCATAAATGTTTCTCAGTTCCTCGAATGGCAGTGCATGCGACTGTCGCACACAGCGACTGACGTCTGCCCGTCAGAAAGTCACACTGCATGGGTTCCTCCACAACCGGGCAATTGGCTGCAATATGTCCCGCTTGCCGGCAGCGGTAGCAAACGATCCTTCTTGCCGCCTCTTGAGCCGCTGATTTCCCAGGCTGTTCTCGCCAAACTTGGGGTAGAGCTCCCACCCTCTCACTCTCTCCACCCTCACCCCTTGGAATCCTCTTATCCGCCCCTGGGGATGGTCTGGTCTTAGGGTGGAAAGTCCGAGTGTCTCTGGAAGAGGCCGTCAGGTTCTCTGTAGCCAAGTATTTCTCCACATGATCCACAAGACCATCGGCCGTCTCTGGGTCTCCATGGCTTACCCACTTTTGGATGGCAGTAGGAAGAGCTCTCAAAAACCGATCCATTACAACACGTTCCACAATCTTTGGTGCGGACAAAGTCTCTGGCTGTAGCCACTTTCTACTCAGGTGAATGAGATCATACATTTGAGACCTGGGGGGTTTTCCAAGCTGGAAAGTCCAGTTATGCACACGCTGAGCCCGGACAGCCTGGGTGACACCCAGCCTTGCCAATATTTCAGCTTTTAGCATCACATAGTCTTTTGCTTGGTCAGGCTCTAGGTCATAGTAAGCCTTCTGCGATTCACCAGTTAACAGAGGAGCCACCAGTCCAGCCCACTGCTCCTCAGGCCACTTTTCTCTTTCAGCAGTCCTTTCAAATGTGGTCAAAAATACCTCTGGATCATCCTCTCCAGTCATTTTTGTCAATAAACGACTCACCCCAAAGGACGCGGTATTAGTGGGACGGCTTTCCTCACTGGTCTGCGGACGTTGCTGCATTACTGCTTCCATTTGTTGTAGTCTCTGCTCTTGCTTCTGTAACAGGTCTATGAAGCGGGCCTCAGATTGCTGCTGGGCTTGTTGATGAGCTTGCTGCTGGGCTGCAAGGCTCCTTTGCAAACCTGCATTTGTCTGCTGTTGATTGGCATTTGCTAGAGCCAGCTGTTTCAGTATCTCCTCCATGCTGGCTTAAAAAAACTGCCCGCATTCTCCACCAACTGTGAGGGGGTTAGCTCGGCAGCGGGTGTGTGTGACCCCCGGGATGGGCTCCCCACACAAAACAGGCCCAGCAAACGGAGGTTGTGGTTTTCAAAATCAAAAAGGTGCGGTTTATTTTCTATTTACAGTGACAAAACACAGCAAAGCAAAAGAAACATAACCAAAATAAATCCTGGTCAAGTTGACCTCTGACTAAACATACAGGTTTCCTAACTAACAACTGGGATCAGCCTAGTGCTGTCCTAGTCCCTAAGTCCCTGGTTTTAAATGTCCAAGCAAATAGCCACACAGGCTTTTTCTCACCGCACAGGGGTTCACTCTCCCTAGACAGTCCACACAGGTCTGGTTCCAGGCATGAGCTAACACCTAATGAATCTGGGAGTTCTTATAGAGGCCTAAATGAGCTGACAAGCTTCAGCTGGCCTCATCAACTCCCTGTCTGTACGACGCCCCACACTCTCCCTAGAGGTATGAGTCATCCATGAGCCCACTAGCCTTATACAACTCTCCACCTAGTTGTATAAGTCGGCGTAAAGCCTGAATCTGGGCGAAATATATCTACCCCCCTGGATGCAACCAGGTGACTTTACCTTCCTGCTGTCACAGGCCCTTCTGGTGCATTTTCAGGACTTGACCCACTGCACTCGCAAGAGTAGGGCCGAGGAATTGTTTGAGAGGGGCGATAAGAATGGGAAGCTGTTGGCATTCCTCTCAGCAGACACTAGGGCACACGCAGCTATCCCATGCATCTCTTCCCCAGATGGTGCCGTAGTGAGGGATAGAGAGGGTATAATGCAGGCCTTTGTGTCCTACTATTCAGAACTTTACTCAGCTATCCCGCCGTATGACCACCGGGACCTGACTGACCTGCTGGGTCTCCTTCAGATCCCGGAGTTGTCCGAGGAGGCGGTAGCCGGTCTTGAGGTCCCCTTCACGGACAAAGAATTGGCGTCTGCCGTTGCATCTTTTCCCAATGCTAAGTCGCCGGGTCCTGATGGACTCCCAGCAGAGTGGTATAAACAGTATCTAGATGTTTTATCCCCCAGACTTTTAAAGCTCTATAGTGACTGTTTTGACTTGGAAAGCCTCCCGGCATCTTTCTATTAGGCGCATATTGTATTACTCCCCAAGCCTGATAAGGACCCTCTTTGCTGTTCTTCCTATAGGCCCATAGCGCTTTTAAATATGGATCTGAAAATACTCACTAAGATGATTGCAAATAGACTGATGAAAATTATACATCACTTGGTATCGCCTGATTAGACAGGGTTCATGCCTCAAAAAGCCACAGATATAAATCTGAGACGGGTGTTTACTCACACGCAGTTGGGGGCCGAGGTGTCCTCTGGGGGGGCCTTGGTGTTCTTCGACCTGGAGAAGGCCTTTGATTCCATTGATTGGGGTTTGTGACAGCAGGAAGGTAAAGTCACCTGGTTGCATCCAGGGGGGTAGATATATTTCGCCCAGATTCAGGCTTTACGCCGACTTATACAACTAGGTGGAGAGTTGTATAAGCCCAGCTGAGGCTAGTGGGCTCATGGATGACTCATACCTCTAGGGAGAGTGTGGGGCGTCGTGCAGACAGGGAGTTGATGAGACCAGCTGAAGCTTGTCAGCTCATTTAGGCCTCTATAAGAACTCCCAGATTCATTAGGTGTTTGCTCATGCCTGGAACCAGACCTGTGTGGACTGTCTAGGGAGAGTGAACCCCTGTGCGGTGAGACAAAGCCTGTGTGGCTATTTGCTTGGACATTTAAAACCAGGGACTTAGGGACTAGGACAGCACTAGGCTGATCCCAGTTGTTAGTTAGGAAACCTGTATGTTTACTCAGAGGTCAAGTTGACCAGGATTTATTTTATTTATGTTTCTTTTGCTTTGCTGTGTTTTGTCACTGTAAATAGAAAATAAACCGCACCTTTTTGATTTTGAAAACCACAACCTCCGTTTGCTGGGCCTGTTTTTGTGTGGGGAGCCCATCCCGGGGGTCACACACACCCGCTGCCGAGCTAACCCCCTCACAGTTGGTGGAGAACCAGTGGCAGTTTTTTTTAAGCCAGCATGGAGGAGATACTGAAACAGCTGGCTCTAGCAAATGCCAATCAACAGCAGACAAATGCAGGTTTGCAAAGGAGCCTTGCAGCCCAGCAGCAAGCTCATCAACAGAGCCTTGCAGCCCAGCAGCAAGCTCACCAACAGAGTCTGGAAGCTCAGCAACAAGCCCAGCAGCAATCTGAGGCCCGCTTCATAGACCTGTTACAGAAGCAAGAGCAGAGACTACAACAAATGGAAGCAGTAATGCAGCAACGTCCGCAGACCAGTGAGGAAAGCCGTCCCACTAATACCGCGTCCTTTGGGGTGAGTCGTTTATTGACAAAAATGACTGGAGAGGATGATCCAGAGGTATTTTTGACCACATTTGAAAGGACCGCTGAAAGAGAAAAGTGGCCTGAGGAGCAGTGGGCTGGACTGGTGGCTCCTCTGTTAACTGGTGAATCGCAGAAAGCTTACTATGACCTAGAGCCTAACCAAGCAAAAGACTATGTGATGCTAAAAGCTGAAATTTTGGCAAGGCTGGGTGTCACCCAGGCTGTCCGGGCTCAGCGTGTGCATAACTGGACTTTCCAGCTTGGAAAACCCCCCAGGTCTCAAATGTATGATCTCATTCACCTGAGCAGAAAGTGGCTACAGCCAGAGACTTTGTCCGCACCAAAGATTGTGGAACGTGTTGTAATGGATCGGTTTTTGAGAGCTCTTCCTACTGTCATCCAAAAGTGGGTAAGCCATGGAGACCCAGAGACGGCCGATGGTCTTGTGGATCGTGTGGAGAAATACTTGGCTACAGAGAACCTGACGGCCTCTTCCAGAGACACTCGGACTTTCCACCCTAAGACCAGACCATCCCCAGGGGCGGATAAGAGGATTCCAAGGGGTGAGGGTGGAGAGAGTGAGAGGGTGGGAGCTCTACCCCAAGTTTGGCGAGAACAGCCTGGGAAATCAGCGGCTCAAGAGGCGGCAAGAAGGATCGTTTGCTACCGCTGCCGGCAAGCGGGACATATTGCAGCCAATTGCCCGGTTGTGGAGGAACCCATGCAGTGTGACTTTCTGACGGCCAGACGTCTGTCGCTGTGTGCGACAGTCGCATGCACTGCCATTCGAGGAACTGAGAAACATTTATGCAAAATGTGTGTTAATGGTAGAAATGTTGTGGTATTGCTGGATTCAGGTAGCCTTGTGACCCTGATAAAGGCTGAATTAGTTAAAACAGAGGTCTCTGGGAATAGCAAGGTAGCTGTTATTTGTGTGCATGGGGACACCCGAGAGTATCCAGTGACTACAGTGTGTTTCGAGACCCCCAAAGGTACCCTCTCTCATCCAGTGGGGTTAGTATCTCAATTACCGCATGATGCCATTGTGGGAAGGGATTTTCCGAAGTTCTGGGAACTGTGGGATGATCCTGAGCCCCCCACTGGTGCCCCTATGTACCAGGAATGTGATAGCCAGAACTCCTCTGAGAGTGGTGAGGACTCTCCAGAATTTCCCTTGTCAGTATTGGCAGGGGAGACTCAAGAAACTGGAGAGGAGCCCACCTCCTCAGACGAAAACCTACCGTCTGTGGAGTTTTCTGATCTGGAGGTTCACAGGGAAAATTTTGCCACAGAACAGTTAAAAGACCCCGCCCTAATAAAGGCACGGGAAAACGTAGTGGAAATAGATGGCGAGTTAGTGAACCCAGATAATACCTGCACTTACCCATACTTCAGCGTAGAGAAGGACCTACTGTATCGGGTGGCAAAAAGGGCAGAAGAAACCGTTGAGCAGCTTGTGGTGCCCAAACCTTACAGGAAGTTGGTGTTGGAGTTGGCCCATGGGCACATTCTTGGAGGTCATCTGGGGACAGAGAAAACCCGAGAGAGGGTATTACAGAGATTCTATTGGCCTGGGGTGATGAAGGACATAGAAAATTATTGTTCCTCCTGCCCTGTGTGTCAGAGGTCGGCCCCGATGCCACATTTCCGTAGCCCGCTGGTCCCTCTACCCATCATTGAGGTCCCGTTTGAGAGAATCGCAATGGATTTGGTAGGTCCTATAATCAAGTCCGCTAGGGGGCACCAGTACATATTGGTTATAATGGACTATGCCACCCGTTATCCAGAAGCGATCCCTCTCAGAAATACCTCGGCCAAAACCATAGCCAAAGAGCTATCTCTTGTTTTTAGCCGGGTGGGTATTTGTAAAGAACTGCTTACGGACCAAGGTACACCCTTTATGTCCCGGGTTATGAAAGAGCTGTGTAAATTGTTCAAAGTGACGCAATTGCGTACATCTGTGTATCACCCCCAAACCGATGGGCTGGTTGAAAGATTCAACAAAACCCTAAAACAAATGTTGAAGAAAGTGGTGGATAGAGATGGAAAGGATTGGGACTGTCTACTTCCTTATTTGATGTTTGCTATTAGGGAGGTGCCCCAATCCTCTACGGGATTCTCCCCCTTTGAGTTACTGTATGGGAGACACCCAAGAGGGCTGTTGGATATTGCCAAGGAAACTTGGGAAAGTGAGAGTTCTCCCCACAGGAGTGTGATTGAGCATGTCGCCCTGATGCAAGACCGAATTGCACAGGTAATGCCCATCGTGAAGGAACATTTGGCCCAAGCGCAGTTAGCACAGCAGAGAGTGTACAACCGTGGAGCCAAGACCCGTACCTTTTCCCCGGGGGATAGGATACTGGTACTTGTCCCTACGGTTGAAAGTAAATTCCTTGCCAAATGGCAAGGCCCCTATGAGATAATGGAAAAAGTGAGCGAAGTGAATTACAAGGTCAGACAACCAGGAAGGCGAAAGCCCGAACAGATCTATCACGTTAATCTGTTGAAAGCCTGGAGGGATAGAGAGTCCCTAGTCGCAGACACTTGGTCACCAGCTCAAACTGGTTGCGTGATTCCTGAGGTTGGAATAGCAGCCACCTTGTCACAACCCCAACAACAGGAGGTTAAGGAGTTTGTGCTTCGCAACAAGGAGGTATTCTCTGAGCTGCCGGGACAAACATCTGGGGTAGAGCATGACATCATTACCCCGCCCGGTGAAAGGGTGAAGTTAAAACCCTATCGGATCCCAGAGGCCCGACGGGAGGCAATACGGGAGGAAGTACAGAAAATGCTGAACTTAGGGGTGATAGAGGAGTCCCAAAGTGATTGGTCTAGTCCCATTGTGTTGGTGCCTAAACCGGATGGGAGCTGGCGATTTTGTAACGATTTTCGTCAGTTGAACAAAGTTACAAAATTTGACACCTACCCCATGCCACGTATAGATGAGTTGATCGACCGGCTGGGAACAGCCCGATACATGACGACTCTTGACCTCACAAAAGGGTATTGGCAAATCCCCCTGGCCAAGTCGGCCAAAGAGAAAACCGCATTTGTAACCCCAGACGGGGCGTTCCAATATAAAAGAATGCCGTTCGGGTTACAGAATGCGCCGGCCACATTCCAGCGGAAAATGGACCAGATGCTGAGGCCCCATCGGAAGTATGCTGCGGCTTACCTGGATGACGTAATTGTCCATAGCACAGATTGGGCCTCACATCTGCCAAAAGTGCAAGCAGTCCTGGACTCTGTTCGGGAAGCGGGGTTTACGGCTAACCCCAAGAAGTGTACCATTGGGCAGGAGGAGGCCAAATATCTTGGGTACACCATTGGGAGGGGAGTAATAAAACCCCAACTCAACAAAGTGATGCGTCAGATGTGGGGTTAGGAGCAGTATTGTCCCAGGTCTGGAACGGGGAAGAGCACCCAGTCATTTACCTCAGCAGGAAGTTGAAGTCCCATGAGGTAAATTACGCCACCGTTGAAAAGGAGTGTTTAGCGGTGAAGTGGGCTCTAGATTCCCTTCGGTACTACCTGCTAGGTAGGCACTTTGACATGGTTACGGATCACGCTCCGTTAAACTGGATGGCTCAAAACAAGGAAACAAATAGAAGAGTGAATAGGTGGTTCCTGGCCCTCCAGGAATTCAACTTCACAGTAAAGCATCGCCCTGGCGTTCAAATGGGGAATGTGGATGCTTTGTCTCGAGTACATGAATGCCTGATTGCTGGTGTTCCAACCCCGAGGTTAAAACAAGAGGGGGGGGTATGTGACAGCAGGAAGGTAAAGTCACCTGGTTGCATCCAGGGGGGTAGATATATTTCGCCCAGATTCAGGCTTTACGCCGACTTATACAACTAGGTGGAGAGTTGTATAAGCCCAGCTGAGGCTAGTGGGCTCATGGATGACTCATACCTCTAGGGAGAGTGTGGGGCGTCGTGCAGACAGGGAGTTGATGAGACCAGCTGAAGCTTGTCAGCTCATTTAGGCCTCTATAAGAACTCCCAGATTCATTAGGTGTTTGCTCATGCCTGGAACCAGACCTGTGTGGACTGTCTAGGGAGAGTGAACCCCTGTGCGGTGAGACAAAGCCTGTGTGGCTATTTGCTTGGACATTTAAAACCAGGGACTTAGGGACTAGGACAGCACTAGGCTGATCCCAGTTGTTAGTTAGGAAACCTGTATGTTTACTCAGAGGTCAAGTTGACCAGGATTTATTTTATTTATGTTTCTTTTGCTTTGCTGTGTTTTGTCACTGTAAATAGAAAATAAACCACACCTTTTTGATTTTGAAAACCACAACCTCCGTTTGCTGGGCCTGTTTTTGTGTGGGGAGCCCATCCCGGGGGTCACACACACCCGCTGCCGAGCTAACCCCCTCACAGGTTATATGACCTATGTCCTTCAGCTCATGGGGTTTGGCCCCAGGTTCCTTAAATGGATCTCGCTGTTATATGACCACCCGGTTGCGGCCCTCCGCTTTAATGGAGGGGTCTCTGGGACTTTTCCAGTGTCCAGGGGCACTAGACAGGGGTGTCCACTTTCACCCGGCCTGTTTGCTCTCGTCATGGATCCTTTGGCGATTTTGCTACGTTCCTCCCCCCAAATTCAGGGAATCAGTGTGGGCACCCTAACTGAAACCACAGCACTATATGCAGATGACCTGGTACTGTTTATCAGAGACACTGGACCCTCTCTACGGGCTGCGTTGTCACTCTTGGAAAAATTTGCTACGGTCTCTGGGCTCCGGGTTAATTGGACTAAGTCTAAGATACTTCCCCTGTGTTCCCACCCCATCCCTGCTCAGGTTGATCCTACCGTTCCTTTGCTGTGGGTCTCCCAAATTAAGTACTTAGGGCTTCAGATCACTAACTCTGTGACAGACTTTGTCAATCTTAATATCTCCCCGCTACTCACTTTAATATCTAAAAAATTTCAGGCCTGGAGAAATCTCCCCTTGTCCCTCATAGGGAAAGTTAATCTGGTCAAGATGAAAATTCTGCCATTATTGTTATATACCCTTAGAAACTCTCCGGTGTGGATTCCCAAGTCCCTTTTCAAGTCCATTGACACTATGATTTCCTCCTTTTTGTGGCAGGGGGGCGTTCCTCGCCTGAAATTGGCGATCCTGCAACAGCCATGTGGGGAGGGAGGGCTTGCAGTCCCTCACTTCCACAAATATTTTTTGGCTGGACAGTTGACTGTGGCCCACCGCTGGTTAACTACGCCTCCGGATGATACATCTGTGTCCCTGGAGGCTGCCTGTCTGGGCTCTTATGAGGCGTTGTCTCATTTGGTCTACAGGGGCCTGAAAGCTCCATATCCCTTAACGCATTCCTTGCGCTCAGTGTTGAGGGCCTGGGCTGTGGTCCAGGGATTGCTGTCACCTAGCTCTCCTAGCTTTTCACCTAGTCTCCCCATCTGGAGGAACCCCAACTTACCGCACTTTTTCTCTTACCCGGACCCAGTAGTTTGGACGGGGTATGGAATTAAGCTTTTGGCCCATATTGTGTCC
This sequence comes from Rana muscosa, assembly GCA_029206835.1. Taxonomy (NCBI): domain Eukaryota; kingdom Metazoa; phylum Chordata; class Amphibia; order Anura; family Ranidae; genus Rana; species Rana muscosa. The sequence continues at coordinate 273,491,448 of CM055127.1, forward strand.
AACGGTGCCTTATTGGCCTTTAATGAACTAAAACAGAAGTATAATTTACCTAATTCCCACTTTTTCAGGTATTTGCAACTGAGGCATGCCTTTCACTCACAGTTCGGTGGGGGGACCCTTAACCTGGAGCCCAGTGATCTTGAGCTATTGGCGCGCAGTGAGTCCCTACCTAAGCCAGTTTCCAGTTTTTACAAAGACCTGTTCCCGGAGATGACTTTCCTACTCAGACCTTGCAGGGGGGCTTGGGAGGTTGTGGCCCCGGGATTAGACAGAGACGATTGGGATGACATGTGGGGGGCTGCTTTTCAATATTTGGTCTCGAGTAGGGATAGACTGATTCTTTATAAGTTTCTACACAGAATTTATCTTACTCCGGCTAGACTGGCAAGGATGTATGGGACGCAGAGCTCTCACTGCTGGAGATGCTCTGCACCTTTAGCCACCTTTATGCACATCTTTTGGGAGTGTCCTCCAATCAAAATCTACTGGCAGGCCATTGCTGACTGTATTAGGTTGGTCACCTCTATATCTATCCCCATGTCTGTTGAGGTCTGTCTTTTACATCTGGTTGAACCCCTGGCCACTATCAGGGCTATACGAACCTTACTCACGCTTCTGTTGTACTACGCTAAAAAGCGCATCATCCTATCATGGAAGAGCCCGGTAGCTCCTACTGTTAACACTTGGAAAGCGTTGGTTAATAAAACCATACCCTTTTACAAGGCCACCTATTTGAGTAGGGGGGCACTGACGAAATTTGATAAGGTTTGGGGGGGTTGGATGGCTACTGTAGATACGGCTTCCGATTAAACACAGCAATGCAGGATGTAATGTGATGTGGGGGGGTGGGAGTGTTCAGGATGTCAGGACCTCGAGGGGTTATTGTGCACTTATGTAATACACATGTCTGGGTGGGGGAGTTTGAGGGCGAGGGGGATTTGATTTCATGTGCTATATCCGACTTGTCTTTGCAGAGAGCTACTGGACTGTACTTCTGAAATATGGCAGACCACCTCTGGTTGGTGGTCCGGGTCATGTATGTTCCTTTCTAGGCAAGGGGGGGGTATACTTTGTTGGTTCTGGGGGGGGGGGTTGGGAAGGTCGTAGGTTTAATGTAACAACTTGTGTTTTGTTGTATGACTGTATGCACCGGCGGATGTTGCGACCGGCTGTCTCCACGTTGTGTGGAGTGTTGTTTTCTGTATTGTATGAAAACTAATAAAAATATAATTTCCAAAAAAAAAAAAAAGCTCAGTCTCTGTGAAAACAACTCTTCGCATGCAGATGAACGGTGGTGCACATTCAGGAACAGTATTTGTAATCCATAAACGGGTAATAAAAGAGGAACACTTCACCGGAGACTACACAACTCAGTTCAGCCACTAGTCTCCGGCGGGATAATAACTACAGCACGATGGGCCAAGGCAGTCACTAGGCCTAATCAAAGTACAAGCTAAATAAGTGAGCAGATGCTCGCTCACCCCTCCGGACGCGATCCCAGTCCGGGACTTCCACCGCTGTGTTTCCACACACAGTGCCTGCAACGATCAGGTCTCTGGTCCAACTGATGTCAGCAACTCAAAGAAGTCAGGTGTCACCCAGGCTCAGCAGTGGGGTGGAAGGCTCTTTGGGAGGTATGCAAGGCCCAGGCCTCGGGCCTTGCACTGCAATAGATCCGCACAGGGAGTCCCCTTGATTGCAGCGCGGTGTCCAAAGAGGCCGAGCTTAGCCTCGCCCTTTCCTTTTATAGCCCCGCCCATGAGTCTCTGCAGTGGCCAAATGCACCCTGGGTGCCAAGCGGAGTTCTGGGTAACGTAGTCCATAGGGCCTTAAAGGAGACCCTGCTACATAGGTAAAAAAAATAAAATAATTTATTACTGTATCGATACCCCCAGCTAAGAGGGCCGCTGGTTTGATTTGTTTCGGGCCCTGTAACACTCGCTGTCAACCCCCCGGCAATTGGCTCTACCCTCCCCTGGCACAGTCAGTAGGGGATGATGGGATTGTGTAACCTGTGATCTTTGGCAGCACAATCCCACAATAAAAGCACACAACAGTATGGTGTAGCTATCACTAACCGTTTCTCCTGCACAGTAAATGACACCAACAACTGATATACTTAACCCTGGTACTTTACTGAAAATAATGGTTAAGCAGGCAAACAGTATACATAGACATGTGCAGAGCCCTGCAATGGAAAAAAAAGTGTCTTAGCACACAGACAGATATACAATTGTAGCGGGGTCTTTAAATTTAGGTGGGGTACACCTGGGTGGAAGTTCAGGTGTGTAGGTATGGGAGTAATGACCATTTGTATTCGTGGAGGATTGGGCGGTGTAATAATCTCCTTGACCTGTGGGTGGCAGGTACCCGCAGGCTCAAGGTAGATTCACTGCGATAGTGCTGTCCTTTTTGTCCCTTCTCGGAGATGGTACGGCGAGGGCGGGGAACCTGCCGTGGCGTCATTGGAGGGGATAAAAGGGGGAGACACCCTGGTCACGAGGTTTTGCTCTTCTGGAGGAGGTTCTTCTACACGCACCCAGGCACCTTTGGCCTGGGTGCGGGCGGGTCCGGATTCCGGCTCAGGTGCCCTAGGCCTGACTGGAATGGAGTTGGAGTCCATCCCAGGCACCTTCAGCCTGGGGTGAGGTACTAAACCAGGAGGCCTGGGGCCCAGTGACTTCGACTGGGTCCCGCGAGGGTGGAGAAGTCAGAGGGTCCCTGAAGTGGATGGGGCCCATGTCTGAGGTGAGGAGGCCGGGGAGGTTACCCATTCGGAGAGTCTGGAGCAGCATCAACCCAGTGATGGATGGGCCTCTGGTAACTCTCTTGGAGGGACATCTTTCCCTGACAGGGGCCGCAACGCAGCAAAGGTACTCCTATCTACGTTCTCTTGAGTCGCTGGTAGAGACTCTCAAGTTCTAAGTCCTTTCTAGCTAAGGCTATAGTAACCGCTGGCGAGATCGCAGTGGTTTAGCTGATAATTAGGACAGTGCCTCGACCTGCTCATCCCCTGTATCAAAATGTTATCAAGTCGCAACCAGTTGGCTACTGAAGCACTGTTTATTGTGAGAAATGCAATAAAACAAGAGTTGGACTGTGATCGGTGTGTGGAACTCTGGTTAATGGGAGCAAAGGGAAGTGTTGGCACAGCAGGACTTAATCCTTTACAGAAGCACACAGGCCCGAGGAAATATCCGGTACTGGCCTTCACCTCACCCACAGCTATGGGGAGGACATGGGCCGTAGCGCATCTCACCCTATCGTGTGTGATACCCCTAGAAGAAAGAGATGGGGTGAGGCCGCTACACAATTTTATAACAAGAAGCTAACGGACCCCGCTGCAGCTCTTCTCCCTCGTGGGCAAGATGGCGCCCAGCAATGTCACTACTACTAAGTCAGGCCTGACTATACTAGGTGAAAGTTCTGCAGAGGAAGATCTTCGCTAGCAAACGGTGGTACACTTCTGGAACAATTTGTAATCCACAAGAATAAAGGAATGTGATAACTTGATGACCCAGAACAAATCTACTAGTGTTATTCAATGCACTGTCCCTCCTGTGTGCAGCTACAAACACGAACGTTAGCTCCGAACAAAAGTTATTGGGTCTAGAGATCCTGTATTATCCTCATGAGCAAGTGCTCTCTCACCCAACCGGAACAGTCCGTGTCCGTATCTTCCGTTGCTTCCGTTGCTGTGTCTTGGTACACAGATTCCACGACACCCGGGTCTTCGGTCCCCCTGGTAGCAACAGAACAACAGCAGGATGCAACGTCCCTCAGGCTCCTCGGCGGGTACGGAAGGCTCTTTGGAATAATACAGTAGTTCTAGATGTACCAAGACACAGGAATCTAATTATAAATTGTTAATGTGATGGTACTATACACCAGCAGTTCTAAATAATTTTTTTCCAGAAGAATCAGATAGATGTTGGAGGAACTGTGGTGAACGGGGGACCATCTTTCATATCTTCTGGCAGTGTCCAGTGATTAGACGATTCTGGCTGGAGGTGCAGAGAATAACGCAAATGTTTACGGAATATCAAGTTCCGGATGATCCAGCCTTCTTTTTGCTACAGAGCTCTCAAATTCCAATAAAAAGGTATAAGAACTCAATAATATGCCACATGGTGAATGCAGCCAAAAGCTGCATATCTCTATGTTGGAAAGAAACTCGAACACCCCCTATTTCTAAAAAATAAGACGAGTGTGGATAATGGAAAATCTATGGCCTAGCACAGTAGGAAGAACGGAACAAATTAATGAGATATGGGCACCATGGGAAGAATTTGTAAAGTCGGAAGAGGGTAAAAAATTATTGGGAGAAGATAGAGACTGGGGCTCTGAAGCCCCCTAGGGGAGAGGTTAATCATGTCCGGCGGCCGGAGAGAGGATGGGAGGGATTTAAAGAGAGAGAATGTATTTATAAATTATTATTTTTTTATATTGTTTCTGGGGTGTAAGGGGTTAGGGTAAAAGAATGGGAGGGAGGGAAGAGTAAGTAGAGAAATAGACAATTAATATTTAGTTTCATATGTGGATCAGGAAAATATTACTGATGTATAATATGTAATATGTTTTATGAGATGGGCAATATTATGTTATTGTTATTGTCTATGGGGTATGGAAAGGGGAAAAAAAAAAAGTTACAGAAATAAAGAATAAAAAAAAAAAAAAAAAGGAATAATACAGGCCTAGGCTTCAGGCCCTGTATTATCAGCAGACTCGGCACGGAGGTCCACTTGCTGGCCGGGCGGTGTCCAAAGAGAGCGTTCTCAGGCCCGCCCCTCTGGTTAAATACCCCGCCCCAGCAGTCCTTGTGCAGGGAAATGCATCCTGGGTATGGTAGTCTATGGGCCTCAAAACAAACACCCGCTACATATACATATAAAAAGACATACATAGATCACAATAAAAAGTTTCAAAAAACAGTATACAAATACTCTAAGGTTACCCCAAGAGGTAATCTGTTGATTAACCAGTCCTCTACATTTGCAAAAGATTCAGCTGCATATCAGCAATATTTCATCTTTATTTTTTAGATTTTTTTGACCTCTAAGCTTGGATTTTACCAGTATTCTTGAGTGGATTTTTAAACAAGACTTTTTAGTCATCATCTTATATGCATATTTTTGATGGAAGTCATTGTCTGGCGCCTTTTTTCCTTTTCCACCAATAATATTTATTAGTAAGTTTAGTCCTTCCTGCTGATTATTTTTTATCTGCTGCACAGTTGAACATTTCTCAACACAGCACTTAGGACTTCATCATGGTAAAACCCCCTTCATTACACACATCTATGGACACAAGACGTAGTATGGTAGAATGGAATATGAAGAACACTGCAGTTTTTTAGACATGTTCTGCCCATTATAAGCACTTTTGCCTCGTACACACGGCCGAGAATCTCGTTGTTAAAAACATGTCGTTTTTTTCGACGAGATCCTTGGACAAGAAACTTGTCCCGGCCGAGTGTACACACGCTCATTTCAAAGAACCCGCGGTTCTTTGAATGGAGCGTACGCGGTGACGTCATCGAATACGACGAGCATGCGCTCGTCACATTCGATGCCGTCGCCGCCATCTTGGTTCACCCTACCTATGCCTAGGAAGCTACCGCGCATGCGTCGAAGTCATTTCGAGCATGCGCGGGCTTCCCGGCGAACAGGTAAGTGTACACACACACACAATTTTCTCGTCGAGAAACAGGCTGACGAGAATCTCGACGAGAAAATAGAGAGCAGGTTCTCTATTTTCTCGTCGAGATTCTTGTCGCTTTTCTTGACGAGAAACCATACACACAAACAAATTTCTCTGCAAGAAATCTCTGCCAGCAAGTTTCTTGCTGGTTTTTGCCAAGAAACTCGGTCGTGTGTACGAGGCTTTTGTCTTTTTCCTAGGATACTTTTAGGACTTTCTTTCTGCCATCCGTTATGAAGTTCCTTGAACAGGATGATCGAGCTGCAAATGTTTTTATTGGAGACTGTGAATCCATTGTCAGAAGTTCACTACCATTTTTTTTATTTTTTTTATTTTTTTCTAATTAAATGTAAAAGACAGTCATCTTATTCTCATTCAGTTTTTTCAAAAGAATTCCTTATTTTTACACAATAAACAAATACCATACATGCTTTTCTTCTAATTTTCACCATTTATTATTATTATTATTATTATTATTATTATTATACAGGTTTTATATAGCGCCAACAGTTTGCGCAGCGCTTAACAAAATAAAGGCAGACATTACAGTTACATTACAATTTGGTACAAGAGGAATCAGAGGGCCCTGCTCATTAGAGCTTACAATCTAAAAATACAACATATTTTATTATTTCACGCATTATTCATCTGGTTTTTCTTTTTTCTTTTATTGTTATTACTACATTACGTTTCTTTATGATCATCGTTTATTTTTATTCATTATTCTCATTCACATATTTTTCACTTCTTTCACTTATAATCCTTATTTCACATTTTCCATTTTGCATTACTTTTCAGCATTGTTTTTTACATTCCTCAACACTCTCTGGTCCTTTTTAATCTTCCTCTCACATAGGGTCAGCTTTTCTGTCACCAGTGCATATAAAAAGACTGGTGCGGCAGTGATCAGGGACACTGACTGGTGACAGTATGTAAAAAAAAAAAATTGTGGATAGATAACATGCTAGACAAAAGCAGGATTTTGTCTAGCATACTAACTATCCGCAAATTGTCATTTGACAAACACGACCGTAGTGACGTACTATGAGAGTATAAAAAGGAAGTTCATTTCCTGAGCGCCACCCTTTGTGCCCCTTCTGCTAATTTTATGTTAGTAAAAGTTTGACGAGCGTTGATTCGTGATTTTCAGATTGTACAAAACAAATGCCTTTTAAAATACGTTTGGCATAACTACATCAGTTTTACCAGCAAAGCAGCTTCATTATTATCCCATTAAAGAACATGAGAATGTGTGCTGCGTTTCAACATTTCATCAATTGCTGCATCACGAATGGTAATTCTAGATTACGAACTGTCCCCAGATGATGTCTCTTTAGACGAAACGCGTCGGGACGAGCCCTGCTGATGTCATTGCGTTACCCACAAACTTCAATTTTAAGCACTTGATCCACTTTCTAAATGTGAGTGTTTCCAATTTTCTTTTAATAAATTTTACGTTTATACGAATTTACACTATGTGGAGTATTTTCTTTTTTGGTCATGCTATTTTGAACATTTTAAAAGGATTTGGTCTGACAAGTTGGCTGCTTCTGAAGACCGCTTTTTGGTGACATCTCTTGATCAATTGGATTGCCTTACAACTTGATTTGGAACCCAGACGTGGAGGTCTCATATTTGGTAGTTGCACCATAAGCCTTGTTGACTCACTGAGCATAAGCACATTTGAGTCCTCTCACTCCGGTAAGCCTCCTCACTAACCGGTGGTGGTTCTATTGTATGCGTCCTCACCTCAACATTGATGTCACGTGGAATCCCACTTCTAGTTACACAATTTGTTTTCACGGTTTATTTAAAGACTGCTAGGTTTATGTTTTAAAACAACTTTTGTATGATGGCACATGGACTTTAGTTTGGGTGTGAAATTCACATCTCATTTTCATTATTAGTTTTTGTGGTCATTGCACAGTGTACATTAGTTTGTATACATATGTATTTCCATATTTTGAGCGCTGCACATAATTTCACTTTTTACTTATTCTTAGATTATGAACGGTAGTTTACAAGACCGGACTCTTACCAGTCGTTCCTTGATTCCGAGCATGCGTGTTTGTACTTTCGACTTTTGTGTGACGATTTCTGTACTGACTATCTGTAAATAGGATGTTGAGTTCACATCAGACAAAAATTTTATAGCCTGCACATCCAGCTTTTGTCTGACGAAAAAGTCAGATCGGCTGTCGAAAGCATCGTACTAACGATGCGAAAATCCGCAGACAGCTCGTCTTACGAATTTTCCCTTCTGATTTTCGTACCGTGTGTATGAGGCTTTACAGTTTCAATTTGTATGCAATCAGGTAGGCCCTTGCACTACATGGTTTTGGTAAATCTGAAGACAAAAATCTGCAGAAAATCTAATGGTGTGTATGAGGCTTTAGCCAGGAGGAATAACTACAATGTATCTTTTCCTCCTGATAGCAGACAAGTCTGTTGTCTCTCTTCTCCACAGAGAGACAACACAGGGAAGGGCTACAAAGTGAGTGATCACTGTTATAGACAATCAGAGGCTATCACAGCATTTCTGAGATTGGGATCCGGCTTTCCCAGGTCCCGATCATTAGTAGCGACCAGAGGCTGTCACTGAAAAAACAGTCTCAGTGCTAGTAGTGCGCAATTGAGTGCGCTTCCAGCACAAACACAATAAAACATATTTCTCCAATACTGATTTTCACTTGAATTTCAGGGAAATTAAAACTCTTATGCCGTGTACACACGATCGGTTTTACCGATGTAAACAGTCCGATTGACTTTTCTCATCAGACAAACCGATCGTGTATGGGCCCCATCGGTCTTTTTTCCATTGGTGAGAAAAAATAGAACATGTTTTAAATTTATCCGATGGGAAAAAAAACGATAGCAAATTCCGATCGTCTGTGTGGAAGTCCATCGGACAAAAAACCCACGCATGCTCAGAATCAAGTCGATGCATGTTCAGAAGCATTGAACTTAATTTTTCTCGGCTTGTCGGAGTGTTTTACGTCACAGCGTTTGGGACGGTTAGATTTTTGACTGATGGTGTGTAGGCAAGACTGATGGAAGTCTGCTTCATCGGATTTCCGATGGAAAAATCCATCGGATTAGAATCCATAGGAAATCCGATCGTGTGTACAGGGCCTTTAGTTCTAATTAGCCCTAAGGGCCCATGCACACCATTGCTGTGTATTAGCACATGAACGTTAATGCATGTTATGCTAGGTGTCAATGTTCTTTGCTTTAAGGCAGCCTATTCATTTGAATGAATGCAAGCAGTTTTATAAGCAGCACTAGGTATGTAGGCCTGGAATTTTTTTTTAATTATTTAAATAATTATTTATTATTTATTTATTTATTATTTAAATAATTATTTATAATTTTTTTGTACAGAGATTTCAGGAATGGAGGTTTAATGTCACCTGCCAGGGAACCTATCAGTGCCTAAAATAAATGCTGGATAATTCAGGAAAAAAGACTATAATGTAAACACGATCGGATTTTCCGTCGGAAAAACCTTGGATGGTTTTTCAGACGGAATTCCGCTCAAGCTTGGCTTGCATACACACGGTCACACAAAAGTTCTCGGAACTTTAGACCGTCAAGAACGCGGTGACGTACAACACTATGACGAGCCGAGAAAATGAAGTTCAATGCTTCCGAGCATGCGTCGAATTGTTTCCGAGCATGCGTTGCGCATCGGAATTGCTACAGACGATCGGATTTTCCGATAGGATTTTTTTCCGTCGGAAAATTTGAGAACCAGCTCTCAATCTTTTGCTGGCGGAAATTCCAACAGCAAAAGTCCGATGGAGCATACACACGGTCGGAATTTCCGATCAAAAGCTCACATCGGACTTTTTCTGGCGCAATTTACGACCGTGTGTACGCGGCATAAGAAACCATAACTGAATCACTTCAAATCCTATGCCGATATCAGCTTTGAACTTCAAACAGGTCCGCTACTATAACAGATCCAGGGCTAATAGCCTTCTACAGCTGAAAGACAGTCATAGTCCATTGTGGTGGTAATGGTATATATAGAATTGTGTACTTAAAAAATCTTGTTTAATTATGGTATAGAGTCGGTAGCCTGCTGTGGTTGTTACTTCTATGTTTGTAAAAAAATTAAATAAGGTTATTTTCTTACCATTGCTCTTACTTTCCCAGTCTTTAGCAGGAAAAACAGTATATGAAGATATGCTATGTACCTTTATGCATGAAGATACATTTAGCTTTGTCACTGATTTGAGCATAAAATAATACAATATGCCACTAGATGGCACCAAACTGCTTTTCTGTCCAAATGATACTTATTATTTTTATTATTATTTATTTTTATTATTATACAGGATTTATATAGCGCCAACAGTTTGCGCAGCGTTTTTTAACATGAGGGCAGACAGTACAGTTACAATACAATTCAATACAGGAGGAATCAGTGAGCCCTGCTTGTTAGAGCTAATTTTATTATTACATTTAAAAGCTTAGGCCCGATTTAAACCTGAGAAACTTGGAATCGTGGGCGGAATTACGGGAAAATGTGCAACACATGTTTGGGTGCCATTAATTCAAACGTGGATAGCTTTCTTTTTGTTGTGCGTGTCATCACGCGGAAATCGCGATACAAGCGTACCAAAACACGCCTAAAAAAGTTCTGGAGCTTCTTCGGTGCATTTGTCGCACGTAGGGCAGCCCATTCAAGTAAATGGGCTGTCATTTGCGCAACCCACGAAAACGCACAAAAAAAATATAAAAGCATGTGTGTGTACAGTTCTGTATTCATGTCCTCAGAAAAAAAAAAAACTATGAAGGTAAGTGATCCAATATATCTCTGTAGCACACAGGATTTTAAAGGAAACCTATTTCTAAAAAAAATACCTGGATGCTGCCATCGCTTAATTCTCGTTATAAAAATGCAATGTGCCTGGCTGTTTGATCTACTCTCTAGCTTCAATACTTTGAGTCAGGGACCCAGAACAAATATGTACACATGGACTTCTGACTTTTCTCTGTTTGTGATTAGCGTTTCAGTTCTAGAGTTCACTTTGACAGGTAAAACAGCTTCCTTATATGTATTTCAAATGTGCATGTAGCTTTTTTTACCCACAGATCAGTTTTAAGAGATTACCTTATGCCTTAAGGCCTGTACACACGATCTGAAAATTGTACGAAAAATACTGCTTTCGAAGCGATCGTACAATAATCTGATTGTTAGTACAGAGCTTTTGAAAGCCCATCACGATAGTCCATTCAATATTATCCGATGGGACAACCACAAAAAAAATTCTCGTACGATACCAGATCGTACGATTTTCGTTTACTTAGTACAGTTGTCGATTGAATACAAATACAATACAACACATTATATCACTTCTGAATTTTTATTCTGTTGTACGAGAATTTTCATAACTTTAGTAAACTCTTCATTTTCGATACGAGACTAGCATGCAATAAAAAAGGAAGATAATTTCATGGTGTGTACCAGGCAATAGACCTCTTGCACATAGGGCTGTCCAGCTGCAGTGCATTTTAGTGTGCCCAGGAGAGAGAGGTCCAGCATCCAGCACTGCTGCAGGCAACCTGTCAAAGTCTATGACAGAGTGCGGCAGGATGGGGATGAGTCCTGTATTGAGTGGTACTGGCCTTTAGGGACCTGAGTGTTCAGGAACAAAGGCCTGGACTGTAGATGATCTGCTTCACCACTCAGTACATCGTTTAGCCCTAATCCAGCCACAGCTTGTCATTATTTGAAAGACTGCCTACAGCGGGGTAGGACCAATATAAATATGCATATACCCTACCTGTGGAATCCCTGTGGAAGTTGGAAATGAACGTAGTAGGCACCATTACTACAGTGGTCTCCACTTGCTTCCGGGTTCAATGTCAAGAGGCTGGCCTACTTCATTGTGAATACAGAAGCCAGCCTGTCAGCTTGGCACAGGCACCATTTAGAGAACACTTTACATTTTCTCCATGAATGCAAAGCATTCTATGATTGGACGAGGTGGAGAGGTGGGTCAGTGACATCACAGTCTGAACTTCGTCCAATCTGAAAACACTTTGAGAAAATGTAAAGTGTTGTCTAAATGGCACCAGTGCCATTAAAGTGTGAGTAAACTCCCATCTCTGACTTTTACCTATAGGGAAGCCTATAATAAGGTAGTGTAAATATCTCCTAAACGTGCGCCGTTTAGGAGATGTTTACTGTATGTAGCGACCTCACCTCTCACTCCCTCTTTCTCTTTTCGGTCAATGGCTCTCATCTAGGGGACCAGGGAGGAGAGTGTGGCGCACCACCAGCTCGTATCCTCTTGTGTGCAGAGGTGTAAGCTATAACCTTTTACCTTCGGGCCTGTGTCCCTGTCCAGAGCCAAAACTTCCCTTGAGGATGATTCCCACCCTCCACGCAGGTGGAGGTAGGACCCTTTAGCTCCCAGAAAGTCAAGTTCCACACCACTGAAAGTCCAACACTTATTTATTCTTCAGAGCAATAAATAGTCCTTTGAGAGCGACTGGTTAGACACAGAACAGTTCAGAACAAAGTGGGGAGGAGGCCTGGGCACAAACTTGAACTTGTTTTCTCTCCTGTTCCGTTATAGCGTGAACAGGCTTGGCGCACAGTCGCTGCACCGACCGTGAGGGGGTCCCTGCCACAGACCAGATGAATAAGGCCTCTGCCACAGACCTGGTTGTTGGGTCTCTGCCACCGATCTAATTCACGATGGGTCCCTGCCACAGACCATGAGAACGTGGACTACCTTCTATGAGAAATGGCCCCTGTCAGGGAAAGGACATCCATCCGAACAGTTACCAGAGGCCCCGCCATCACCAGCAAATGCTGCACTGGGTCTTCGGAAGGGTCACCTCCCTGGCCTCCTTGTCCCAGATTCGGGCGTCCACACTGGGGGACACCCTAGGAGCCCTCGATCCCTTGCGGGACCCAGTCGAAGGTACTGGGACCCAGGCCTCCAGAGAGTACCTCACCCCAGACCGAAGGTGTTTGGGGTGGAACCGCAACTCCGTCCCCGGGCCTAGGGCACCCGGAGACCACCATTACTCACCCCCAGGCTGAAGGTGCCTGGGAGTGGACCCCGAGCGGAAGAGGTCTGCCCCCTTTATACTGCCGCGAGAGAACACAAAGGGCGCAGCCCTCCGATGGCGGTTCAACCCCGGCCTATGGCAACAGCGCCACCTATAGGCCGCAGGGAACTGGACACCATTAATATCCTCCACTGGCATAAATTGGTCCAGGAGTCCTAACAATTGTTGCATCTGAGCCTGGTACCACTCAGATGCCTCCCCTAAATATGACCACCTGCTACATGTACATGAAGCCAGTGACATCAGTGGCGCATGCGCTCTGAAGCCCTGTGCCGTAAACTGTGGCTCTGGCCAGTCAAACAGCCAGAGTCCGTGAACCCGGAAGGAAGACGGGTGAAGATGGGAGAGCTTCCAGCGGTGAAAGCTCGGTGCTGGAAGAGCTTTGTTTTAAGATAATGCCGCCCGCCGCAGTTTTACTGCGGCAGGTTGGCTTGGCTGCGCAAAATCACGTAATATAACGTAATTCCGCTCTGTGGCCACTAGGGGCGCGGGCGCGCCCCCTGCTCGTCCCCGGTGCTGATGCGATTGCCCGGCGGGCGCGATGACCGCCGGGCACCCGCGATCGCTCGTGACAGAGTGAGAACCGGGAGCTGTGTGTGTAAACACACAGTTCCCGGTTCTTTCAGGGGGAGAAATGACTGATCGTATGTACATACAAAGTATGAACAGCGATCTGTCATTTCCCCTAGTTAGTCCCATCCCCCCTTCAGGTAGAACACACTTTAGGGAACATAATTAACCCCTTGATCACCCCCTAGTGTTAACCCCTTCCCTGCCAGTACATTTTTTACAGTAATCAATGCATTTTTTTTATAGCACTGATCGCTGTAAAAATGCCAATGGTCCCAAAAATGTGTCAAAGTGTCCGATGTGTCCGCCATAATGTCGCAGTCATGATAAAAATCGCAGATCGCCGCCATTACTAGTAAAAAAAAAAAATTATTATTAATAAAAATGCCATAAAACTATCCCATATTTTGTAGACGTTATAACTTTTGCGCAAACCAATCAATAAATGCTTATTGCGATTTTTTTTACCAAAAATATGTAGAAGAATACGTATCGGCCTAAACTGAGGAAAAAAAATAGTTTATTTTTGGGGGATATTTATTATAGAAAAAAAGTAAAAAATATTTAATTTTTTCTCAAAATTGTCGCTCTATTTTTGTTTATAGCGCAAAACATAAAAACCGCAGAGGTGATCAAATGGCACCAAAAGAAAGCTCTATTTGTGGGAAAAAAAGGACGTCAATTTTGTTTGGGAGCCACGTCGCACGACTGCGCAATTGTCAGTTAAAACAACGCAGTGCTGAATCGCAAAAAGTGGCCTGGTCTTTGGCTAGCCAAATGGTCCGTGGCTGAAGTGGTTAACATAATGTGATGCATACTAGCACATTATGCCTTTACCTTGCAGAGTACAAAAAAAACAAAAACTGGTGGGTCCAAATACTGTAGCAGATGGGTATCCATTCACTTACATAGGTTGCCAACATACAGCTCAGCACTAGTACAAAAACATAAACAAACTGCTCTTCACTCTTGGGCAATGTACTCCTGTGAATTAACCCCTAAAGTGTATTTCAACTTTTGCAGCCAAATTGAAGTAATATTCACATAGCATAACTTAAAAGGTAAGTTAACCTTTTCACAAAAAAATAAAAATAAATTTCCTACTATGTATTGTTAAGAAGAGGGCTGTGGAATTATGTTTACCATAATTAACCTTATCTATGCTATGCTGGTAGATCTCATCAGTTGTTAACTAGATCTGAATACTGTGTTCTAACAGTGAGCTTAAAAGCTTGCATTGTATGTTAAAAGAGAAGTATGGCCAAAATCTTTTCCTAATATTTATGTAGCGCCCTCCCCAAAAGGTTGGGACACTATTTAAAATATAGAGGGATGTCTGAGCCAGTAGTTGGGCTCAGACGGTTGAATTACATGGAAATTTTCCTCTGTTCTGGCTGTGGTTTGCCCGATAGCATTTTCCCTTATTGCCTGTAGGTGGCGTTACCACCTCAGGCACCTGTTGGAACACGGGCAAACCATGGTGCATTGAGTGGCCCTTCTCGGCAGCGGTGCAGTGGGAGTGGTGAACCCGCTGTGCCTGCTGGGAGGGGATACTAAAGGGGCAGACGCCATTGATCGTGGTCCGTTTTCGCCCCGCAGCCCTCCGGGCGCGAGGTGTGTGGTTCTGGTCTCGGGACCACGTTGTCCCGAGGCTGCATCGCTATCCAGTAGGCCCAGCTAGTCTGGCTGGGGTCTGCATACTGAGAGGGGATCCCAAGCTGTCCGTCCAAATGGGGAGGAAGCTATCTTAATGTAGGAGACCAGGGGAAGACCTGCCCTGGAGGAGACCGGTAAAGTGCTGCTGTCTCGGGCGAGGCCTGGCAAATTTATTGAGGAGGGAACCACTATACTATAGGGTGACCAGACATCCCCGGTTTCTGAGGACAGTCCTTGGATTGAGGACACTGTCCCCGGACCAAGTCTGTCCCCAGTTTTGTCCCCGGATTGGATTTGAATAGGGGCTGGGGCAATTTCAAAGACAGTCAGTGCAGAATTAAAAAAATAATAATAATAATTCTGAATTACACACTCCGCCGCTCCTACTAGCTTAGGGGGTGTATTTTTTCCATTATCTGTGCCCCTTTCTGATGATCATGAGCTGGTCGGAGTGGAGGGAATATTTTTTCAGTTTCAGGTGCCCATTCAGCTCCACTCGCATGTTCTTCTGCCTTGGCTTAAAGTGGAGCTCCACCCTAAATAGCAACTTTTGCTATTTGGAACCCTCCCCCCCTCCGGTGTCACAATTGACACCTTTCAGGGGGGAGGGGGGTGAAGATACCTGTCTAAGACAGGTATTTTCACCCACATCCGGGAGTCCTGTCTCCGGGAATCTGCGGGAGTTACGTCACTTCCCGCAGACTTCCCTTGGTGTTCTGGGAGACACTCGGCTCCCAGAACACAGGAGCACCAATCAGAACGGCGCAGCGCGACTCGCGCATGCGCCGTAGGGAACCGGGCATGAAGCCGCAGGGCTTCACTTCCTGGTTCCCTCAGCGAGGATGGCGGAGGGAGCAGCAGAGCGACGAGCGGTCGCTCGTCCTCTGCTGCAGACGTCGCTGGACTCCAGGACAGGTAAGTGTCCAAATATTAAAAGCCAGCAGCTGCTGTAGCTGTAGCTGCTGGCTTTTATTTATTTTTTTCCGGTGGAGCAACCCCTTTAAGTCTCGGGCAGCCGCCTGCCTGCTTATCTCCTTGCCTTCCCTTCTGGAGTGATCTTCCTCCACTCCCCACCCAGTAGTAGCCGGGGTCCGGAGAGTTAGACTTGACAGGCTGTGAGGCGGGCAGCCTGTGGCAGAGACTGCTCTGTTGCTGATTTGTGTGTCATCCCGGCTGCTATGCCATGTGAGAGGGGACCAATACACACTCTAAACATTGAGAGTGTTAAGTGACTGTGAGCTGATATTTTTGGCCAGTATTGCTGAGTGCCTGATCCTTCCCCTGCTCTTCTATACCTTCTACTTTCTCAACGTTTACTGCATAAGAAAATAAAGCCTAAGGCCGGGTTCACACCTATGCGTTGCGTTTTTGAGCTTGGAGTCTTTGCCAAGTTCGCAATCAGTCAGTTCAGCGGTTCCATTGCGTTTTTAGCTGCGGACTTCCCAACCTGGGAAGTCTCGCCGCTGTTATTATGAGGGGGAACGCCAGGCCAAATTTTAAATAAAAAACCGGCATGGGTTCCCCTCCAGGAGCATATGAGGCCCTTAGGTCTAGTATGGACTTTAACGGGTACCCCTACGCTGAAAAAAACGCCGTGGGGGTCCCCCCAAAGTCCATAGCAGACCCTTATCCGAGCACGCAACCTGGCAGGCCGCGAGAAAAGAGGGGGGGTGAGAGAGCGCCCCCCTCCCTCCTGAACCGTACCAGGCCGCATGCCCTCAACATGTGGGGGTGGGTGCTTCGGGGCAGGGGGGGCGCACTGCGGCCCCCCCACACCAAAGCACCCTGCCCCCATGTTGATGAGGACAGGGCCTCTTCCCGACTTTCTCTCCAGCTGTAATGCCGTATGAGCGGAGTGCATTCACTTTTATAGGCATGGGCGTGGTCACCAGGTGATGCCACCCAGTGACCCCGCCCCCATATGACATCAGTCCCGAGAAAGGATGAGACTGTGATGGCATATGGGGGCGGGGTCACTGGGTGGCATCACCCGGTGACCACGCCCATGCCTATAAAAGTGAATGCACTCCGCTCATACGGCATTACAGCCGGAGAGAGCGACGAGTCAACATCTCCAGGAGAGAAGAGGGAAGAAGGCGACGAAGAAGACCGGGCCCCGCTAGCAAAAGAGCTGGAAGAAGATAGCGGAGGCCCGGCAGAAGGAAGAAAGAACCGGAGAGCGAGAGAAGAACCGGAGAGCGTGGAGACGACACCGGAGACCCCCGAAGTCGGAAGAAGACCCCCGAAGTTGGAAGAAGACCCCTGAAGCTGACTAATAAATGACTTAAAAAACCTGTGTAGTGTTTTTATTGCCATTTTTTTTCAGCCAGGTGAATGGATAGGGGTACGATGTACCCCATACTCATTCACATAGGGTGGGGGCCGGGATCTGGGGGCCCCCTTATTAAAGGGGGCTCCTGGATTCCGATAAGCTCCCCGCCCGCATACCCCAACAACCAACGGCCAGGGTTGTCGGGAAGAGGCCCTGTCCTCATCAAGATGGGGGCAAGGTGCTTTGGGGTGGGGGGGCCGCAGTGCGCCCACCTGCCCCGAAGCACCCACCCCCCCATGTTGAGGGCATGCGGCCTGGTACGGTTCAGGAGGGAGGGGGGCCGCTCTCTCGTCCCCCCCTCTTTTCCTGCGGCCTGCCAGGTCGCTTGCTCGGATAAGGGTCTGCTATGGACTTTGGGGGGACCCCCACGCCGTTTTTTTTCGGCGTAGGGGTTCCCGTTAAAGTCCATACCAGACCTAAAGGCCTGGTATGCTCTTGGAGGGGAACCCATGCCGTTTTTTTTTTTATTTGACGTGGAGTTCCCCCTCAAGATCCCTGTTCAGAACGCAACACATGTGCGAATCAGATGCGTGCCCATAGAACATAATGGGCCTGAATTCGCACCTGAGCCGCACCGCAATGCCTAAAGAAGGCACACGGTTTTTCGGCAATGCGCAGTGCGAATGCATCGCACATATGTGAACCAGCCTCATTGGAATCCATGTATTTTATAATGTTATGCGAATTGGATGCGGTGTAAGCCGCAACCAATTCGCATAGCTGTGAACGGGGCCTAACTGTTTGAGGTTTTACATCTGTGTGGACATTGCATTACTACAGACTTTATTACCCGGGCAACGAAGCTGAAGAGGTAACGCGCAAAACCCAAAATTAACCAGCGGCCCTCTAGGGGGTATTGCTACTGTAGCGGGTATGTACTTTTCAGAGTGTTTGGGTCTGGTGAAGACATCAGTGATGACCATTTCCCTGCGGCCCAGCAGGTGGCGCTGTCACTTTGGGCTGGGGTTGAACCGTCACTGCAGTGCCGTACCCTTTGTGACCTCTCGCAGCAGTTGTACGGAGGGGCGGGGAACTCGCTGTGCTTGCTGGGGGAGGGTATAAAGGGGGCGGACATCTTCGCCACGAGGTTCGAGTCCCAGGCACCTTCAGCCTGAGGGCTGCTGTCCGTGGTCGGTGTCCAGGAGGCCTAGGCCTGGACACTTGGAGTTCGTGTTCCATCCCAGACACCTTCAGTCTGGGGTGAGGTACTCGGCCGGAGGCCTGGGGCCCAGTACCTTCTGCTGGGTCCCGCCAGGGGGGGATTGTCCTAGGGTGCCCCGGGTGTTGGGCACCCGAATCCAGAGGCGTAAGGGACCGGAGGAGGGATTCATCCGAAGACCTGGTGCAGCATATTGCCAGTGACGAGTGAACCTCTGGAGACCACCCGGAGGGATATCTTTCCCGAACAGGGGCCAAGTTCATAGAGGAAGGTGGTTCATGTTCAATGACCGGTGGCAGCGGTCCAACTAGTCAACTCAGGTCGGTGGCAGAGACCTGCTATTAGGCCTGTGGCAGGGGCCTCAACAGTTCACCCGGTCGGTAGCAGCGACCAATCTCACGGTTGGTGGCAGAGACCATGCGCCAGGCCTATTCGCTTGCAAAGGAATAGGAGAATTAATTTGTGCCTGGGCCTACTCGTATCCACACCCCTGTCTGTCTGTTACTGAAAGTTCAACTATTATGTTCACCCTGCAATGGAGAAATAAAAGAGTTGGACTTTTAATTGGTGTGGGGCTCTGTTACTGGCAGACACATTTCCACGGAACAAGTGGAAGCTTCATACGCAGTGAGCAGACCCGGAGGTAATTTAAATGACTTTGCTCAACCCTCATACACAAAACGAGGGGAGAGCTTGGCGTAGTGTTCCTGCACTCTCCTCTCCCAGGTACCCCTAGACCACACCAGCCAACCAGGCGATAGAAGCAGAGAGGGAGAGTGAGGCTCGCTACACTACATTTCACCTATGGGTCACAGGAGCGCACTTACTTGTGCTCTCCTGTGACCCAGAATCAGCCAACAGTAGGTTAAAGCCCGCTGTTGGCTGACTTCACAGAGAAACTCCAGGCCCTGAAAGGATCCCAACAATAATGTCGGAATCCACCCAGATGTTTGATAGCAGCTGGCTCAGCCTCTCAGCATGCTGCTCAGAGCTAACTGAGATTGAGTGATCAGCAGTCATGTTTTCTGGCTTAGAGCCTGCAGAGGACAGCTGCAGCATCAGATGGATGCTGCAGCAGGGAACAGAGTATGTTTTTTTCCATTCCCACACTTCCCCTTTAAAGTGATTGTGAACCTTATTTTTTTTTTACCTGCTCTGTGCAATGGTTTTGCACAGAGCAGCCCGATCCTCCTCTTCTCAGATCTCTTCTCTTGAGCTATGAGTATTCATATACTGTATTGGTATTCTCTTTGTTTTTATGTATTGATTTTTTGAAATCATGTTTAGTCTTTTATATGTATAATAAATAAAAAATTTTTATCCCAAACTGTATTGTGCTTATCGGTACCGGTTTCCTCTCCTAGTGGAGAACAGCCTCAGCAACTGTCTCCACCCCCTGTTTTATATACAATATTTGGACGATGGTACCCATTTATTATTTATTGCTTTTTCCCCCATGATGGGATCTCAACCCTTGTTTTTTGCTTTCCAACTGTTAATTAATATGTCTTAATAGTTAGCTTACTCATTCATCTGTTACAATTGACTTTATTTGCAGTCCAATGGGTTGGTGTCTTTGCATTATTATGTTTGATGATACTTTTATCTACAGTATACAGGCGGTCTCCGGGTTACAAACAAGATAGGGACTGTAGGTTTGTTCTTAAAGCGGTTGTATACCCCGCTTTCACATTTTTACCTACAGGTAAGCCTATAATAAGGCTTACCTGTAGGTAAAATGAATATCTCCTAAACCTCTACGGTTTAGGAGATATTCCCCTCGCAATGAGCCGCTGACTGCAGCGGCGCATGCGCAGCGGGGATTCTCGGCTAAAGCCCGGCAGCCGCCGGACCTTGCCGGAAAGAAGTCTCCCGCCGCTCACAGCGCTGGAGCGGCGAGACCCGGAAGACACACCGAGGCAAGATGACATCTCCCTCGGCGTGGACCAGGTAAGTTGCCGACGCCTCGTTCTAAGGTATTTCATAATGAGCTAGTATACGGTGCATACTAGCTCATTATGCATTTTAGGAATGTAAAAAAAAAAAAAAACAGCAGTGGGTATACAACCGCTTTAAGTTGAATCTGTTTGTAAGTTGGAACAGGTAAATTTTTAAGTGTAGCTCCAGCCAAAAAAACTATTTTAATCTTTCTGGATAGCATAGGGAAGGGTTAACACCCCTGTAATATTTGTTTTGCGGTCTGTGCACCTGTTCAGAAGATTTTACCTCACTTTCTGTTCCAATGACAATTGTTTTATTTTTATTTTGGGTTGTTGTGGAAACAAGGATTGGTGATAAAGCATCAGTGGAGACACCTTTTTTCCCATAATAACTCTTACAGGAGTGCATTTCCCTTCCTAGGGGTAGATTTACTCACTTCCTGTTGTCTCCCTCCGTTTGTAAGTAGGAGTTTGTAAGCCGAATGTTTATGTAGCGGGGTCCTCAATTTAAGGGAAGTGTTTGAGAGGTAGTTTGCTCAAACACCCTAAGTTGTCAGGGTTTTTACAACCATTTCTATCCACAGGGAGAGTATCGTTGTGTAGTTCCCTGTGGCCTACAGGTGGCGCTGCCATAGTAGGCTAGGGTTGAACCGCTGATACAGTGCTGTGCCTTGTGTGTCCCCTCTCGGCAGCTATACGGTGGGTGTGTTCTACCTGCTGGGCGAGGATATAAAAAGGGGCAAACGCTGCCTGTTCGGGGTTCTGTCAGCGGGGTCCTATCCCAGGTTCTTGTTCCTGTCCGCCCCGGGCACCTTTGGCCCGGGGGCGGGTTGTCGTTGGTTCGGTTATTGGGAGTCCTACTCCCAGGGAGTGTTCCGGTTCCATCCTGGGCACCTTTAGCTCAGGGTGAGGTACTATCGTGTTGTTCCTGTAAGCCCAGGAACCGCAGTGGAGGCCTGGGGCCCAGAACCTTCGGCTGGGGTCCGCCAGGGATCGAGGAATCTCAGGGTGCCGCCTTGCGAGGGGACCCGTATCTAGGATGAGGAGGCCGGGAAAAAACTCTCCGAAGACCCAGTGCAGAGTCATGGTGACAGTAGGGGCCCGGTAACTCTCTGGAGGGACGTCTTCTCCTAAACAAGGGTCATAGCTAAAGAAGGGGATCAGTTTCATCAGAGACCAACCTCACAGTCTGTGGCAGAGACTGTGCGCCTAGTTAAATTTGCTCGATAAGCTGAGCGAACATCCGTAACGTTTGTGCCTGGACCTTATCCACACCTTGTGCTATTCTGTTTCTTACTGCAACCTTTTTCCTATCAGAGACTGTGTTATTGCCAAGAGAAAATAAACTCTGAGTTGGAGTTTCAGCTTGTGTGGACATTCACTTTAATGGGAAGTCAAGGACTTGTCTCTAATTACCATAGAGATGAGAATCAGGCTCTGGAGGTTTCCATGTTCTGACCGTGGAAGACCCAACAACAACTCCGCTCAACCTCTTGCACAGGAGGGTATGGGCTGTTAGTGCGGTGTGCCTCTCTCTTCCTGCGAGGAGCCAATGTTAATGCAGGTAAAGAAAGGGGTCTGTGCGCTACATTTGTAACTAGGGGACCGCCTGTATGTGCATTGATGTTTGCAGCTACCTCATCCTCAGCAGGGTTGCCAACCTCCCGCAGCATTTTTTACTGACAAAATATGGACATTTTACTGGCGGAGCACTTTTTTTGCTGACAAACTGAGAAATTACGAAACTCCTATTGAAAACTAACACAGTGAATATTTGAACAGTATAAACATGATATGGAAACATTGACAATACCTATAACAATGTAATTTGCTTGATTTGCACTTAAAGGGGTTATAAAGGTACATGTTTTTTCACCTTAAAGCATTCTATGCATTAAGGTGAAAAAACATCTGAGCATTAGCGCCCCCCCCCCCCCGAGCTCCCGTTTACTTACCTGACCCCTCGAAAGTCCCGCAGCCATGAACACGCAGGCTTCTAAGCCGGCTTCTCGGCTCATTCATTGGTTGATTGAAAGCAGCGCAGCCATTGGCTCGCGCTGCTCTCAATCATATCCAATGATGCGGGGGCGGGGCCGAGTGATACAGTGAGCTGCAAGAACTTTCCACCATGCAAGCTCGCTCGCATGAAGGTGGAAAGTTCTTGCGGGGGGGAGCTGAGACAGCCGCCGAGGGACCCCAGAAGACCAGGTTCGGGCCACTCTGTGCAAAACGAGCTGCACAGTGGAGGTAAGTATAACATGTTTGTTATTTAAAAAAAAAAAAAAAAGCTTTAGTGTTCCTTTAAAAAGTCAACGCAGCATGAAATTATCAGCCCCTGATATTTACTGGCAGTTGTAAAAAAAAAAAATCACTGATTTTTTATAAAAATGGCAGTAAATTTACTGGAGGTTGGCAACCCTGTTCCTCAGCCAGGTGTGTCAGAGAGTAAAGAGTCATGGCACAAGAACAGAGAACCTGATTCCTCAAGTGGCTCCTCCAGGGGTAAGTTCTACACTTATAAAATTCCTAACGCTTATTTAGATATCTACAAATACATTCAGTTGATGATTTAATAAGACTGTTGGTGTTGCAGAGCTCATATAATTCAGTGTTTGCAGAGGAGCCTTAGGGCAGCAGCGTGACCTGACCTACCAAGTATTGACAAATGTATGCAACAAAAACCGGTTTCTAGTCTTATTGTTAAGCTGGTCATAGGCGGAATGAAATTTAGCTGGCAAGGACCAGCCAAATTTTGATGTGTGTGTGACCCTCCCTGTTCTAGTTGATCATCGGGCAAGTTGTAAAGCCTTTGTCAATCAGTGGCTGATTAGTGTGTTCTGACGGCATCAGGTCCTGCTGTCAAAATACAATTACCTGGCGGGGGGTTTCCGCTATACACCCCATTTATGTGGATGGAGGAATCTGTTCTTTTTTTTTTTTCCCCATTCAGCCCGCTGTCTGTAGGAAAATCTTGGTTAAATCCTGAATGTACAACCCACATACCAGCACAGATCGCAACATGGACCAAGTCAAGTACTATGTTTTTAATTTTGGATTTTATTTGTTGATAATACTGCACATAATTGCACTTTTGCAAATGTACTCATCTACAGAATAAAGTAAAAGGCTTGGTTCGCACTGCCGCAACTTGTCATGCGACTTGAGACTTCAAAGTTGCATGACAAGTCGCACCCCTTTAACTGCAAAGGAACTGTTCTAATTTCTGTTACTCAAGTCAGGTTCCTGCACTACTTTGGGGCAATTTTATCACGACTTGCATTGACTACTGTTAATGAAGTCTCAAGCAAGTCGCAATGAAGTCACGTGGAAGTCCCCTGGCAAAGTTGCATCTTAAGTCACGACTTTCAGGTCGTGGGAGTGTGAACTAAGCCTTACACATTATTTCCCCTGACCATCCTTTTTTTTACGCTATATATTTATTTTATTATGCTGAAAAGCAAAAATTTCCATACAGAGAAAGGGAAATAACAGTCACAATGTAAATCACAGAGACAGCAACACACATAAATCACATAGCACAAATCACCACTGCTCAGACGATAGCCACAAAAGTTTGACAATTATCCTAAACACTAACATATCACCAGTGTTGGTCATCTTACTTTAAAAAAGTAATTAGTTACAATTTACTTCTCCCAAAAAGTAATTGCGTTAGTAACTCAGTTACTACATTGGAAAAGTAACTCGTTACTCGCGTATAAGCCGAGGGTGAGAAATGCAGCAGCTACTGTAAGTGGAAAATAGGGTCAACAATGCCCATCTGCAGCTGCATACCTCACTGTGTCTATTGCATACCTCCCTGTGTCCTGTGCATGCCTACCTGTGCAGATCTGCCTACCTCACTGTGTCCATTGCAGCCTACCTGTGTCCTGTGCTTGCCTCCGTGTGCCCATCTGCAGCCTCTGTGTGCCCATCTGCAGCCTCTGTGTGCCGTTTTGCATCCACCGATCAGCGTGTCATAAAAACATACGGCGGCCATTCCAGTATTCAAAAGCCGCGCCTCCTCCTCATCTGTGATAGGCGGAACACTCAATTTCCCAGCAGTCAGTGTTCCACCTATCACGGACATCCGCTCATCCTCATAACACGGACAAGGATGAGAGGATGTCAGTGATAGGCTGAACACTGACTGGTGGGAAATTAAGTGTTCCGCTTATCACAGACAAGGAGGCTTGGCTTTTGAACACTGGAATGGCCGCTGTCTGTCTGCATGACACGCTGATCAGGTTGGCAGACTCGAGTAGATGTAATTGCGGTAACGCCGCCCAAGTAATGGGAACGGCGTTACCATGAGGGGAAGAGTAATCAGTTCGATTACTCGTTACCCTCTAAAAGTAACTGCATTAAGTAACGCCGTTTACTTTAACGCAGTTACTACCATCACTGCATATCACCCTCTGAAAACTGAGGTCAGGCTGTTGGTAGATGCGTCTCTGTGAATGAGATGGTAATTACCAGGGGCTGGCTCTAATAGCCAAGGCTTCCAAGGTCGACAGGCAAAGGGGCCCGCCTAGGGTTGCCACCTTTTCTTCAAGCCAAACCCGAACACTTTCTGTAGTATACACTATAGGCTTATAAAGACCTGGGACACCTTTGGGTGCCCCAAGGAGAGTAGTAACTATGCAAAAAAAACAGTGGGTAGGACCAAATTGCTCCTGCTGACATCATCATCCCTCCCCCAGTGATGCCGAACCTGCCCCCAGACAGGCGCTTGCAGCTTCCGGATGGCAACAAATTTTGTGCGACTATCTCAGTTACTTGGGGAGCCCCAGCCCAGTCTGAATAAAGTGTCCGGGTTTCAGGCAAACTGAAACCCGGACACAGGATTCAAAACCCCGACTGTCCGGGTGAATCCCGGACAGGTGGCAACCCTAGGCCCGCCAGGAGAAACAAACGAAAAACGGTCTTGAGACATCAGGATAGCAACCACAGTAAGCAAGGATGCCCCCAGTTGCCAAATCACGTGGTAAAAAGGAGACATTCACCTCATATGTAGCACTTATTATCATAACACACGTGAAGGAGCATTAGCAAAAAAGGAGTGAACAAAACAAAAAGGGGATACAGGGAATGGCATATAAGCTTGAGAAGGGGAGAATAAAAGAAACCTCAATGTGCAAGTAAATCATTAAAATATAAAAGGAACTGATAGCTGGTCTGTCAACTTGGGGATATTACATGAGGGGCATAGAAGAAAAATTAACCAACCTGATCTGAGCATATTTTAACAAATACACCAGAACCTGTATTACATAACTGGTAAATAGAGTCAAGTATATAGCAGAAGAGCATACAACACGGTCTTAGGCAGCTACCAGACCATCAGCTCTCGCGGATGGGGGAACACTGTAATACAGAGCTATGGTGACCCAGAGACCCCAGACGTATAATGTATCCATGTGGCCCAAACAGTATAAAACTTGCTATAGCGATCCTTGCACTTGGCCATCCATTCCTCCGCCTCCATAATGCCATTCTAGGCCAATTGGCCTGACCCTGCAACTGAGATTTTTTCCAGTAGATCAGAATGAAGCGCCGTGCAGCATTTAGAAGGTGCAACAGAATACTTTTCCTGTAATGACTGATCAGAAGGGAGGACACATGTAGCAAGGACTGCAGGGGGGGAGTCTGGAACATCAGAATCAAAAATCAACTTAGATTGGGTCTGAATATCTTGCCAAAAGGGTTGTATCTTAGAGCACTTTCACCACACATGGAGAAAGTACTGTGATGGCCACAGTCCTTCCAACATAAATTGGATATATTGGAGTAGATTCTAGCCAACCTTTTAGGCACACTATACCAACGCATCAGCAACCTAAAGCTGTTTTTCTGCATCTTTGTGTCCACAGAGCTGGTATGGGTCAAGTTGGGTTTATGAGAAATTGTGCTGCAAGTCTCTCTCCCACTCTCGAATATAAAGGGGCTTCTCAACAGGTCCCTTTGATTGAAGCAGTTTGTACAGGACCGAAATAGAGTAAGGTATTGGGTCTTTCCCCATGCAAGTGTAGCGGGTATTTAAATGGGGGGGAGCATCTGGGTTATTTAACCCAGATGTACTAATTGTTAGGGAATCTGAGAATCCCTTTTTTGTGGTTCTTGGAGGACTCGCAATTTTCCTGGCGCTGGTACAGCTGGGCGGGGAACCCGTTGTGACGCAGGGGGAGAGGAGATAAAAAGGGGCGGACGCCCTGACCTTGGGGTGCAGAGTTGGAGGACGCGGCCGCACCCAGGCACCTTCATCCTGGGTGCTGGCGTTCCGGAGTTCCGGGCCCAGGTGCCCTTGACCTGGCCGGAGCGAGAGATGGAGTCCATCCCAGGCACCTTAAGCCTGGGGTGAGGTACTACTGCCGGAGCCTGGGGCCCAGTAACTTCGACTGGGTTCCGCGAGGGTGGAGGAGTCCGAGGGGCCCTAAGGTGTTGGGACCCGTATCTGAGGCAAGGAGGCCGGGGAGTGTAACCCTTCCAGATAGTCCGGTACAGCATTAACCCGGTGACGGCGGGGCCTCTGGTAACTCCCTTGGAGGGATGTCTTCCCCCTGACAGGGGCTGCAACGTAGCAAAGTTAACTCCAGTTCCTGTTCACTAGAGTCGCTGGAAGAGACTCTGAAGCCAAAAATTCTATTTAACAGCCACTGTGCTTAGCAACCGTTGGTGAAACCTCAACGGTTTAGTTTTCTTTGAGGATTGTGCCTTGACCTACTCTCCACCAATACTGAACTGTTCTATGGGTCTCAAACTGTCTGCTCGCAAAGGACTATTTGTTTGCCGTTATGGAATAAATAAGTTTTGGACCTTTTCAGTGTGTGGTACTCCAATTACTGGGAGCAAAGGGGGTTATCAGCAGAACAGACTTGGCTCTAAGCGTATACACAGGCCCGAATACAACTAGATACTGGCCTTCACCTCTACATGCTGTAATCGAGAGGACATGGGCCGTGGCGCACCTCGCTCTCCCCTCCAAGATACCCCTAGACCAGAGCCAGAGTAACCGATTAAGAAGGGGGTGAGGGTGAAGGCCGCTACACAAAGTTTCTCAAACTGTGTCAGTGTGGATGGTGGGCGGATCCTAGGGGACTAAATATGAACAAAATGATGAAGCTATCTGTACCTCCAAGTGTCTAGTGGAAAATGCCCATACAGCTATCTCAGGGCGTCGAGAGAGAGAGAGAGAGAGAAACCCTTACTCCTGGATAAACCTACCACATTGCACCTCCCTATCGGCCACCCATGACCTAAAAATGGACAAGCATTCCCCCAGCTAAAACCAAGGAAAACCTCTGCCAAAGGCGTGGCCGTTGTTTGTTCCAAATAAGCCATACGAAAAGGCTGTTGAGGCTCGAAGAGAAGGACCGGGGCAGGGAAATAGGGACCATTTGAAAGTAAAAAAGAATCCTGGGTAGGATATTAATTTTTAAAATTACACGACCCGTCCATGAAAAAGAGGTTCGGTTCCAGTTTGACAATTGTTTCAGTATGATGTTAAGCAGTGGAGCATAACTGCAAGCATACAGGTTGGAACAAAGGTCAGGAAGATAAACGCCCAAATATTTCAGGGGTGACTGGCACCACAAGAAGGAAAAAGAAGTTTGCAACTGTGCACACATACCAGATGGAACATTAGGCGCTAGAATATCGGATTTACTGTAGTTGATCATAAATTTAGAAAGCTGGTTGAACTCCTGCAGTTCTGCCATAATATTAGGCAGGGATACCAGAGGGTTCGTCATGTAGAATAGTACATCACCTGCATAGGTGGAGAGTTTGTGCTCGACAGAGCCTATACCGACTCTGAGTATTTGGGTTTTGTCTAATTCTAGAAAGCAGGGGTTCTAAGGTAAGGGCAAAGATAAGTGGAGACAAAAGACAGCCCGACAAGTCCCATTCCTAATAGGGAATGGTTGTGAAAGGGTTCTGTCTACCTTCACCTGAGCCTCTGGGGAATTGCACAGAGCTGCAATCCATAGGAGCATATTTGGGCCCATTCCGAAGTGGCTAAGAACAATTCAAGGGTAGGTCCAATCCACCCTTCTCGGCATCGGTGGAAAGCAACAGACAGGGCTGATGATTAGCATGTAGACGTGCCCAGTGGATAACTTGTATGGCCCTATTAGAGTTATCTCTGGATTCCCTCCCTGCAATGAATCCCATATGATCTGGGTGAATAACCTCCGGCAAGACAGGCTTCAAGCGATTTGCCAAAATTCTGGCCAAGATCTTTAGGTCAGTATTCAGGAGGGAGATTGGGCGACGGTTACAGGGTAATGTATGGTATTTCTCGTCTTTGGGTAGGACAGTGACATAAGCCAGCAGGGATTCCCAAGGCATGCAGGAACGCTTGGCTAGGGCATTGTAATAAGAATACATAAGAGAAGAAATATGTGGAAGAAATTTTGCGTAATAGGCATTGGTGAAGCCATCTGGGCCCAGACTCTTACCCTTGGGGAGCTCTTTAACCACAGCCGCCAATTCAGTCGGAGTAAAAGGCGCATCCAATTTGCCGGCATCCTGGAATGAAAGCCTCGGAAATTCTGCCTCCTCAAATTATTGGAGGATGTGCAATGTCTTCTGGACTATCGAGGTCCGAGGAAGTGTGTCCAGAAAATTATAAAGCTGGGCATAGTATTCGCATGCCGCTTACACTATTTTAGAGGGATGTAGGCCCTGGGTTCCCAAAACTGTTTGGATCTTATGTACATGCTTGGCGGCACGCTGACATCTCAAGGCCCTGGCCAGCAGCTTTCCACACTTGTTTCCAAGTTCATAGCATTTGTAAAAAACATGTCGTAAGCGTGCAGGAATACGTGCTTCCAGAACACTGGAGAGCTTAGCACAGAGGAATTAAAGCAGGGTCAAAGCCTCGGGAGTCGGCCAGCTTATGGCCAATCTCTGCCTTACAGAGTTTAGAAAGGAGAATTTGAAGCTCACTAGTGCATTCCCATTTCAAGAAGGCGTCCTGGGAGATCAGCTCGCCCCTGAAAACCGCTTTGTGGTCTCCCCAAATAGAGGCGGGTCCTACCTCTTCCAACACGTTTTCGACAAAATAATGAGAGATAGTGTCTGAGACTTTTTGGAACACAACTGCGTCATCTAGTAAGTTTTATTATTTATGTCCATTGTCTAGCGTCCGGCGACAATGGCACCAGGTCAAGGGAAATAGGAAAGTGTAAGGGAGCCTACTGATGCACCCGAGAGTGACTCTAGTAATGATTGACCCCTCAGGTGCTAGAGAAAAAGTCAGGTGTAGGTCTATTTAAAAGGGGACACCGACTGGTGTTCTGAAGATCTTTGTCCATATATCCTTCCACTTAAGGAACTCTGCTCTTTTGGCTCTAAGAAAGGAATTTACAGTTTATTACTACTACCTTAAAGCTGAAGTCTACTGTTTGCTATAAGCACAGACTTTCATGTAGCTTGTCCTGAAGAATACCTAAGTCCTCAAGTGTACATAGTTCTTGTTTTTAGAGTATCCCACCTACTTCCCTCAAGCCTATCCAAGTTCTCCAAAAATAAAACAAAAACAACACCCCTAGACTTGTCATTGAAGAAACATGTGAATTAGCTTGTGTGCCTGGTTTTGGGGCAAAGCCTGTGGTTCCTACAAGTGTAGCGCTACAAAAGGAATACGCAGAATTTAACTCTGTTTTTTTCGTTTGTTTTTTAATGCCCTCAGGTGATTGATGCTATAATGTGCTAGCATGCACTGCATATTAGCACATTCTGACAGATTTACCTATAAAATGAAGCCCTCCAGCGTTGAGCTGTTACCACTCCTGGTGCTTCCAACTTTACTTGGTCTTCCTTCCGGGTTCGCGCTCACCATCTGCTTTAATGGCCTGGGTGATGTCACTCCCAGTCTCCCACGCATGCACATGGGAGTCACCATCGCGGTGCGACACACGCTACAATCATGGCAAAGGGAATGCAGAGTGAACTGCGTGTGCACAAGTGACATCATCGGCTGAAACCAACATGAAAATTCCCCTAGTGTCACAGATTTTTAAAGGTTTAGAAGGCACAAGGTTTACATTTTTCAGTCTTTCATATAGGGCAAAGTTCTGGGTTTAAACTCACTTTATTTCCTGTATATTCAGCCTCCTCATACTCACAGGAATGTGGCTGCAGTCTCACCATAGAAATATTCCTTCAAATTTATGTCCATAAAATCTCGTATATGTACAACGTTGTAGTAGTTTACATAGGAACTTTGGGCTCTTGCTTATAGGAAAGATTTGTGAGCTCAAACATGACTATATTAAGTCAGATAAACCACCATTACCTTCTTACCCCCCAACTTAACCTTAAACTATAAATAAACAGGCGACAACCATTTTGGAGTAAAATTGGCCGCTTGGCCATTTTATTAACAACTTAGAAAACCATAACAATAAACCCAAAGACATTTTAAATCACTAAACACAATCCTTTACAGATATAGCACCCTGTTGGAGACAATTGAAGGCATTGACCTTTTATTTCCCTTATACCAGCGTGGCCCTCAAGGATCCCAGCCGCAGTGCACCGGCTCAAGGATCATACCCTCTGAACCTTCCCCACGCTGGTACCCATCAACCGATGCCAGCTAAACCACGGTTAGCTGGCATCACCCGAGGATCCCATATCTTGATGGTTCCCCACTTCTGCCAAATTGGTCACATTGTCTACTGCCTCCAAGAATTCCCAACCGCCACCGCCCACAGGTGTGAGACCTTACACCTGTGGACGACCCACACAACGCAGGGCCCTTTGGATGCCGTCCTGCAACGCCAAACACCATAAATCAATCCCCACAGCATTTAGATGAACACCATCCCCCCTAAGATACCGAACAGTGTCCACTTCAAGGTCCCTATGATGGACCACCATCCCCCCGTTGCGTACAACAAACCTGCCCACCTCCTTATTCACTTTGATGCGGGCCCTGTTAATCCTGTCCACTGACCGAGCCCACCTCCAAGACGTGCGGCCAATAATATCAGACCACACTACCTGGGTTTGGGGAAAATCAGCGCGAATACGTAGTACAGCAAATTTAATATCCCTAACCAGATGCCGCATGGACCTGACTCCCAAATCATTGCCCCCGACATGCAGTACCAATACATCAGGGGCCCGATCCAGGCGGGAATATTTATGAACCTCCGGTAACACCTTGCTCCACAGCATGCCCGGAATCCCGATCCATCGCACCTTTGCCACCTTCCTTGGAACTCCCAACTGGCGGCCGTTTGGCCGAACGTCTGCCCGTAGGGCTCCCCAATAAACATAAGAGTGGCCCATGATCCACACGAGGCCAACGGGATGTTCTGTAAGAAAAATTTTGAGCACATGGAACCACCACCACCATATAAAACAGTACCCACCCCCACTTCCAAGCTAACCTTATACACTAAGCAACTAAATCAATTGAGGGCGAACATACAGCTTAAAACGTTCCGATTCCCATCGCCCTATTCGTTTTATGACCGACTTATCCAAACCCCATCTGGCTGCCTCCGTGGCAGCCCCGATGCGGAAGGAGTGGGCCGAATAATCCGAAGGGTCGTACCCCCCTCCCTCCAAAACACTTCCTGAACACTGAACGAAACTGGAACATTGATAAGGATGAACCGTCCTGGTGCACTAAAAACGATCCCCCCCACAGGCGGGCGTATCGCCAAAAACTCCCGTACTGCTGCCACCAGACAAACCAACGCCGATGGCACCTCGTACACGTGAATGTACTTACCTTTTCCCAATTGTTCTGTCTTAGACCGCCGCAGGTAAATCGCCACTGTCGCACCCTCACAACAAACGTCACCCACCAGAATGCCACCCCCAACCTTCCTAGAAGGGCTGACCAGTTCGCTCAACCGGAAAGCTCCGTAAAAGGCTAACGTAAAAGCCACCTGAAACAGGCTGGCTTCATAGCTGGAAAAATTAGAGTTACGCTTACCGGTAACGTCTTTTCCAGTAGTCTTTCAGGACAGCCACAATGAGAGACCTAGGCTCCTCCCCCTCCACAGGAAACACTGCGCCAGCCCCTATAAATTCTTACTTCCCCTGCCGGCCTTCAGTTTTTCTGAGATCACCTCCGGACAGCTGGGGAGACACAAGAACACATTAATAGCATACTATTATTATCTCTATCATGCTGCGTTCCGGTCTTTAGTAAGACCCCCCAATTTTTT
The DNA here is from genome assembly GCA_029206835.1 of Rana muscosa. NCBI lineage: Eukaryota > Metazoa > Chordata > Amphibia > Anura > Ranidae > Rana > Rana muscosa. Next base: position 273,524,088 of record CM055127.1, read on the forward strand.
TAGGGTGGGTACTAGGGCTGTCCTGAAAGACTACTGGAAAAGACGTTACCGGTAAGCGTAACTCTAATTTTCCCTATTCATCTTTCAGGACAGCCACAATGAGAGGATAGACGAGCACTTACCAACTAGGGTGGGACTACAGCTTGCAAAACCTTTCGCCCAAAGGCTTGCTCACCTGCCGACACCAGATCCACTCTGTAATGCTTAACAAAGGTAGCGTAGCTGGACCAAGTTGCTGCCTTGCATATTTGTTCTGGCGTTGCTCCAGCCCTTTCTGCCTGAGAGGCTGCCAGAGATCTGGTGGAGTGTGCCTTTATTCCTGTAGGGACCTCTTTACCCGCTAAGGAATATGCCTGTCCTATGGCTGTTCTGAGCCATCTGGCAATAGTGCGTCAAGACGCCTTGTAACCCTTTCTGGCCCCAGAAAATAAAATAAACAGAGAGTCTGACTTTCTAAAGACGCTTGTCTGTTCTAGGTAGTGCAGGATGTATCTTCTGACATCCAAGGTGTGGAATTTCAACTCCCCTTCACCTGAGGGGTTTGGACAAAAAGAAGGCAAGATTACTTCCTGATTCCTGTGGAATTTTGAAGTCACCTTGGGCAAAAATGCCGGATCGGTCTTTAAAAACGACCCGATCCGGAAAAATAATACAAAAAGGGGGTCTAGTGGATAGAGCTTCTAACTCACTGACCCTCCTAGCAGTGGTCACTGCAACCAAAAATGCTGTTTTTAAAGTTAGATCCCTTAGTAGACACTCCTCTAGGGGTTCAAAGGGAGCGTCCGTAAGGGTCTGCAAAACTAAAGACAGGTCCCAACTGGGAAATGGTGGATTCTGAGCTGGTCTCAGTCTGGATAGGGCTCTGAAAAACCTGACAACCCAGGGATCAGAGGCCAGAGGTTTCTCTAAGTAAGCACTGAGTGCTGAAATTTGACTTTTAAGGGTAGCTATGGAAAGACCCTTATCTGCCCCACATTGAAGAAATTCTAGTATGGACGTGGAATTATGGACCGAACAGGAACTGTCCGCACACCACTTGTTAAAGCGGAGCCAGACTCTTCTATAGATCTGGCGAGTCTCCCTTTTCCTACTATTAAGGAGGGTAGTAACTAGCTTCTCTGAAAAGCCTTTGGCTTTTAACATGCCCTCCTCAGTAGCCAAGCCGCTAGTCTCCATCTGTGTACCTGGGGACAAAGGACCGGACCCTGTGAGAGGAGATCCTCTCGAGGTGGAAGAAGAAAGGGTGGTTCTACAGCCAACTGTTTGAGAACTGAGAACCATGCTCTCTTGGGCCAATGTGGTGCCACTAGAATCAGGGAAGTGTTTTCTATCTGAAACTTCCTTAGGACAGCGGGCAACAGAACCGGTGGTGGGAATGCATAACACATTCTGAATTCCCAACTTTGGGTTAGTGCGTCCACTCCCAACTCTCCTTCTCCCCTGTTTAGAGAGAAGAACCAGGGGGCTTTCGCATTTCTCTTTGACGTGAAAAGGTCCACCTCTGGTGGCCCCCACCTTCTGACTAAGAGCAGGAAAACCTCCTGATTGAGGACCCATTCGCTCTCTCTCAGTTGTGTCAGACTGAGGAAGTCTGTTATGACGTTCCTCTCGCCTCTCAGGAAGATTGCTGAGAGTGAGAGTGTGTTGATTTCGGCCCAGCCCAGAATGTCTGCTGCTAGGGCCGACAAGACTCCACTCCTTGTGCCGCCCTGCTTGTTCAAATAGGCTACGGCCGAAGAGTTGTCTGACCTCACCTGAGTGTGGTGACCCCGGAGTTGTTCCTGGAAAAACTTGAGCGCTAGACCCACTGCTTTCAGCTCTTTCCAGTTGGACGACCTGTTTAGTTCCTCTAATTCCCAGGTGCCCTGTGCTGGGAGGGATCCCAGGTGTGCCCCCCAGCCTTTGCCACTTGCGTCCGTGGTTATCACCCGAGATACCAGGACAAACCACAGACGCCCCTGTGACAGGTTTGGAACCTTCCTCCACCACCAGAGGGATCTCTTTACCTGAGCAGGTACCTGAACCAGGTTGTCTAGAGCTTCTAGACTGTGGTCCCAAATCTTCAAAACGAAGGCTTGTAGTGGGCGAAAGTGCAGTCCTGCCCATTGGACTGCTGGGAGCGTAGATGTCAACAGGCCCAAAGTTGACATCAAAATATCTGATTGTCACTTGGAGATTGCTCTGAAGGGACGTCACTGCCCTGTCTAGCTTCAGGATCTTCTCCATCGGGAGGAACACTCTCAAAAGAGTTGAGTCCAAAGTGTACCCTAGGTACATTATCCTCTGTGACGGGACTAGGCTGGACTTCTCTAAATTTAGAAGCCACCCTAGGTCCGTAAGGACCCTCCTTGTTTTTTCCAGGTCTCTGGATAGCTGTTCTGGGGATGCTGCGAATAGAAGCAGATCGTCCAGGTAAGCTATGATGGATACTCCCTGAAGACGCAGAATCGCCAACGGTTCCGCCAGAACCTTGGTGAAAATGCGGGGGGGACGAGGATAGCCCAAATGGCAGTGCTTTGAACTGTAGGTGCACTACTGTTCCGTCTAGGTTGACTGCTAGACGTAGAAAACGTTGAGAGTTTTCTGCAATTGGGATGTGCAGGTATGCGTCTCTGAGATCCAGAGACACCATGAAGCAATTGGGGGGGAGGAGGGCCCTGACAGAAAAAAAAATCGACTCCATCCGGAATCGTTTGTATACAACTGATCTGTTCAGGGGCTTTAGGTTCAGAATTAGTCTGAACTCTCCGGAAGGTTTCTTTACCACAAAAATGTGGGAATAGAATCCCCTTCCCTCCTCTGCTTCTGGAACTCTGCATACTACGTTCTGACTTTCCAGAGCTCCCAACAAGGCTTGGGATTTCTCCCTGCATTTGGGAAGAGAAGTGACAAGATATCTCTGGGGGGGGGGCCTTGCAAACTCTAAATGGTACCCCCTTTTTGGAACCCTCCTCCACTTTTTTTTTTTTGACAAATAAGTACAACCCCTGGAGAGCGCTGAACCTTCTATATGTAAGGCATCAGTGTCTCCCCCCCTGACCACCCAGGGGGACTACCCCCCCATGGACAGGAACCATGCATGGAGGGGTATTCCTAGGTAGAGAGGAACCCACCCCAGGGTACTCTTACTTAAGGAAGGCTGGAGGTGGTGTCAGTGTGTGCCGCTTGAGCCTCTGCTTCCGACATGCTGACTGCAGGTGGCTGCCTCCGCTGAGTCCTACGCTAAGGACACTCCTTGGGTGATTTGGACTCTCTCCAGCTTCTGAGTGGGCCCCTATCAGCGCCGCGACCCGGAACCGGAAGTCGCAGGTTAAAGGGAAAGCATCCGCCCTCCGCCGGAAATGACGTCGCCACGTCGTCCGGCCCGCGAGTTCCAAAAAAATGCGGCATGTATCCATATACACGGAGGACGGATTGCCTCCTTGCTGCGGCCCTGTGGACGCGATAGGGGCCCCCCTCAGCCTTCAGCCGCACTCGACCAGGCTGGGGTGGCTCACAGAAGGTGGGTGACTAATCCACAATACCCTGGAAGCCCCTGCTTCCTTTCAGGTAAGAAATGCCTCAGTCCCCTGACTGACTTAGTCTGGCTCCTTGCACAGTGTCTCCCCTCCGGAGGAAACACTAACAACTGAAGGCCGGCAGGGGAAGTAAGAATTTATAGGGGCTGGCGCAGTGTTTCCTGTGGAAGGGGAGGAGCCTAGGTCTCTCATTGTGGCTGTCCTGAAAGACGAATAGGGAAAACAAACCCTACTCACCTGACCCAGCAACTGGTGCAACATGGGAAACGTAACCGGGCGCCTGCTGTTCCGGGACCTCCTGCCCTTTCTGTAACCCTTCAACGCCTGACGAACCCTGAACGACTTAGTGGGATCCCCACCCCCCGCCATTTTAAACCAAAAGGCCAAGCCAGCAATCTTCTTATCCATGGCCGAGGCCGACACCCCCCCTCTCAAAACATAAACCAATGAAGTATAACAATAAGGAGACTACCCCATCCCCTGACACATGCCCCACTCTACCCTGCAGATCACACCACTCCCGCCAGATCTTAGCATATGCAGACCACGTACCACTGCTCAAAGAATTCCGTATCAGACCTGCGATGGTTCCAACGCCAGGTGCCAAAGATGTTGGGGACAAGGAAACCCGTGTTGCTCCGCTCCCGGTGCCAACTCCCGGAACCTGTCCCACTGAAATCGAGACAAAGCATCAGCCACCGCGTTAGTCGTCCCCGGAATGTGTACCGCATAAAGAAAAACATTAATTTGTAAGCAGCGCAATACCAAGTAACGCAGCAAGCGCACAACTGGCACCGAAGAAGCATTAACTTTGTTAATAACCTGCACCACCCCCAAATTATCACAGTGAAGGCGAATCTTCCGATCCCGAAAGATATCGCCCCAAATTTCCAATGCCACCACGACCGGGAACAGTTCCAGCAAAACCAAGTTGCGCAGGAACCCGGCCCCCCGCCAATCCTCCGGCCACTTATCCGCACACCACCGCCCCCCCACGTACGCCCCAAAACCAGATGACCCGGCCGCATCGGTATAAAAATCCAGGTCAAAATTGCTAACGGGGCCTGTCATCCATACCGACCGGCCATTGTACGAATCCAAGAAGACCTGCCAAACACGCAAGTCCTCCCGGTGCTCCCGCTTTAGAGTGATGTAATGCCTGGGGGAAAACACACCCGCCATGGCAGATGATAGGCGGCGGCAAAACACCCGACCCATCGGAATGATCCGACACGCAAAATTCAGCTTTCCCAACAGGGACTGAAGCTGCCTCAACTGAATTTTCCGTGTACCAGCCACTGAACGAACCGTCGCCTGAAGGTCATGTAACTTGTCCTCCGGCAGGCGGCACTCCATGGCCCGGGAATCGATCACAATGCCCAAAAAACTGATCTCGGACACAGGACCCACCGTCTTATCCGGGGCCAAAGGGACCCCGAAACGATCAGCGACATGCTGCAATGTAGCCAGCAAAACCCCGCACACCCCCCGACGACGGAGGACCCACGCACAAAAAATCGTCCAAATAATGAATGATAGAATTGATGCCCGACACATCCCGGACCACCCACTCCAGGAATGAACTGAACGTCTCAAACAGCAAGCATGAGACCGAACAGCCCATCGGCAGACAGTGGTCAACGTAGAACGAGTCCTGCCAACTGCATCCCAGCAGGTAAAAACTATCCGGGTGAACGGGCAAGAGCCGAAATGCTGCTTCCACATCCGTCTTTGCCATAAGAGCCCCCTTGCCATACCGCCTGACCCAGCACACGGCTGCATCAAATAAGGTATATGACACCGAGCAGTCCTCTGGGTCAATGGCATCGTTGACCGACCCCCCTTTGGACTCCAATGCAGAACGCAAATTCCGAGCCACTGGGGGGATGAGTTCCAATGAACACGGAATGCGGAAACCATCCCTAAAACCCATTTCCAGGAGTCGGGCAGCCGCCCGGTCCGGGTATCTATTTAGAAAAGGAAGCATCCTTACTACCATCACCGGAGTCCTCCCTCTTTCCTGAAGCGTCCCCAGCCCGTCCCTTACCTTGTTTAAAGCACCTGGACAATGAGTGGCTACCTCCGCAGCCGGAGCACTCGTGCTTGAAACGGCAACCGTTTCCAAACCTGCAGGCTCCTTCATTGTACTGCCAACAAACCCCTTTTTTCTTTGCGGCCGACTGCCCTGGGGACTCTGAACCACCGACCTTCCCCTGAAAAAACGCCGTGGGGGAGCGCGCCGAAGACATAAGCTTCATCCATAAGCTAATATCTTTATGATCCCAGCGGATAGACGGGCGAACAGCTTTACGCTGACAAAATTGTTCATCATACCACAGCCAAGCCTGCCCCCCATAAACCCTGTGAGCCTCCCCAATGGCATCCTGGTAACAAAACAACGCCGAGCAGCACTCAGGCTGTTTCTCACCAATTACACTAGCTAATATGGCGAACGCCTGAAGCCAGTTAACAAAGGAGCGAGGAATAAGGCGATAACTACGCTTTTCTTCCTCCTCCTTTTTCGACTCGTCAGGTTTAACCCTATCCAGGCTAAACTTCTCGAGGGGCAATAAGAAAAAAATCTCCACGTACTCACCTTTCCAGATTTTTTCCCCTCACCTCCGACTTGAGATGTGACCCCAATGGGCCCTCAAAACACACATACACCTCACACTCGGCAGCATCAGCCAAACGCACGATGTCTGTTGTTTTACTAGAATCTTTCTCACTAGCCTGCTTGTCCGCCACTGGGGGAACCACGGGACCCACCGCCCCCCCCCTCTGGCGCCTGACCCGCCACCTCCCCTGATCCCGCTGCTACCACTGGTGTGGACTGAACGGGAACCCACCCGGACACAGGGGAAGAGTTGACCGGCCCCACCTCAAATTGCTGAACTAGAGAGCGCAAACCCGTCAAAAGACCTTGCAATTCCCCCCCTGCACCCGACGGAGCAGCCACGGTGGCCGCCGCGTGGGGTGTAGGGGTGCTAACCAACACTGGCGGGGGAGGGGGAAACACCCTGCCCCCGCCCCAAACCCCAGCAAACCCCCCAATACAGCCTGTTAAGAAGAAAGCGTGTTAGCATGTGACTTACCCGGCTACACAGGAGAAGGTCCCACAGCCGCACGTCCTGCATCCACCGTTGCGTCCGCATCCCACCGCTCGTCCTCGGAGCTGGAAAGTTCCCCTTCCGACCGGAGGACAGCTGCATCAAGGTGACTTGCCACTGACGGGACCACCAACGAAGGGGCGCCGACTCCAGGTCTGGAATCACCGTTCCCAGCCCCCAGGCCTCGCCTCGCTCCTGCAGCACCCGAACTTCCGCGCTTAGTCATCCTGCCGTCTTCCATCCCATCTCCGCCCCCCGATCGGAGAGCGGACCCGTCCAGGGAAGCCGAGTAGTGGGGGGGGGACTGCCGGCCGCACAGGACCTCTTCCACGCCGGGCTGCCTCCCTGACCATTGCCAAGGGGAGCAGCCGCCCGATCCACTCTTCCGCGACACGCTGGCGGGACCGGGGGGGGGGGGGGAGACTGCGCCTCAGTCACCGCCAGACGAGCTCCGCCTGCGATGGGGATTCCTCCCAGTGCTACCCCTTGCCGCTTGAGGTGGGCTCCCAAAAGGAAAGGAAGGAAACACTGCAGATATATGTTCCTAGATTAAATTTCATGAATCGGGTTTACATCCACTTTATCCAAAAGCTACATGAGCTACTTTTCAGGTAGTATTGGTTGTTTGTGGCCTCATGTTTTTTTTTTAACCTGTAAACTGGTTCCTCCACATTGGCTAAAACAAAAATGCCTGAAGCTTGAATACAATGCGCTTCAAAAACGCTTGTATATGTATGCAAAATGCTCAAAAATGCTCAAATACAAATGCCTGAAAATGCTTGCTGAGGTGTGAATGATGCAATAAAATTCCTGTTTGTCGCACCTTTGATGCACTTTCCTGCAAAAGCCCGTTATATAGAGTTCAATGATAATGCACCACACAGATATGAACAGGGCCTCATTAACACTTCACACTGATCTCCTGCCATCCTTTCTAATGATTTTTCATGGAGTTCCAAACCCAATCAGTAAAATTTCAAATAAGCATTAAAACTGGAAATGTAATTTCTAAAGTGATTTTCATTCTTTTTCAATCTGAAGCTTTTCTTAACCTAATCCTTGGTGACTCTGCCATATCCTTTTTCAGGCACTTCCTGTTATAGGTGACAGCACTGTATCCTTGCCAATAGGAGCCAACCTCCCAGTTGTGCTCCTATTTTGTCACCTTGTCACATAGGCTTTTGAGGCAGACTACAAGTGGCAGCTTCAACACACATTACGCAGGCATGATCCACTGTTGTCACCATCAGGAAACCCTCTTTAGAAATGCTGTGTAGGCCTTTGATGGGGCGCATACATTTATCTACAAAACAAAAGAAAAAGCGTTGGGTGGGTCCTGAATGCTGCACAGAACAGCACTTGTATTGATGTGGCGCCATTCACAACGTTACCCTAGGAACACAGGGTGGCTTGATGACACACTCCCATGAAGTTGTTTGAATGTCACATAGAAGATTCGATTTTCTTTCCTTCCACTACAGTCAGTGTTGATGGTGGAATCCCTCCTGCAGTGATATTGTGTGGGAAGCCTTACCACTGGCAGAACACAATGATAACTTAGTGACTATAGCTGGCAGTAGTGGTTCCATCGGATCGTCACCGATCCGTGATCCGAACGGGTCACCCTGTTCGGATCGGCACACCACGCGATCTGCGGAGCACTCCAGAGCCTCGGCCATACGAAAGGCCGCGGCTTTGGCCGAGCTCCGGCCATGTTGGTACACCCGGCGGCGGCCGCTGTAGTGAGGTTTTGTCGCCGCCATCTTGCTCCACCCCACACTCCTGCACAGTAATGATAGAGTAAGAAGGAGGCAAGCGGACATCTTGTTACACCCAACGGAGTTTTAGATTTCAGTTATTTTCAACACAAAATTGAGCTTATATGCTTAAAGCGGAGTTCCACCCTTTTTTTATGTTTATTAAAAGTCAGCAGCTACAAAAAGTGTAGCTGCTGGCTTTTAATAAACATACACTTACCTGCTCCACTGTCCAGCGACGCGACGCCTGGAGCTCCGCTCCTCTCCCCCTTCCTCCGCCGGCGCGTCCATTCACAGTATGGGCACCCGGCCGTGACAGCTTTCGGCTTCACGGCCGGGCACTCACTGCGCATGCGCGAACGGCGCAGCGCTCTGTGAGTGGACAGGCGATCGCCTGGGACCTGTCATGTCCCAGGTGACCGCCTACAGGGAGGAGCCGCCACAAGGCGATATGACGTATCGCCTAGGCGGCTTCAGGGCGGAAGGAGGAAGTGGGACAGGAAGTCCCACTCCTACTGAAGCCCCCACTCCCCCCCCCCAAAAAAAATTACATGCCAAATGTGGCATGTAAGGGGGTGAGGAGTGGAATAAAAAAAAGGAAAAAAATTGGGTGGAACTCCACTTTAAATACATTATTTGGAAATCCAACGGACTGTTTACATGTTAAATTTTAAAAGCAGCAGCAAACCTTACATGCTTGCTAATGTGACAGAACACCTCTGATTTTCACATTTAACAATTAGTTTAAATGTGAAAATCAGAGGTGTTCTGTCACATTAGCAAGCATGTAAGGTCAGCAGGTTTGCTGCTGCTTTTAAAATTGAACATGTAAACAGTCCGTTGGATTTCCAAATAATGTATTTAAGCATATAAGCTCCGTTTTGTGTTGAAAATAACTGAAATCTAAAACTCCGGTGGGTGTAACAAGATTTGTCTCTTTTTTTTGCACCGATCCAAAAAATGATCCGATCCGTGACTCTGATCCGAGGATCGATCCGAGAGTTTTTTGATTCGTTGCACCCCTAGCTGGCAGTAATTGTATGTAAAAAATCCAACAGGCTGGTTGTACCCAAGTCAATGGGCAGCCAATCAGCCTGTTCATACGGGGATCTTGCCTGGTCCCAGCCAAGAGATTAACCACTTGCTGACTGCCCGCCCTCAATGTACTGTGAATGGGCGTCCGTGGATGGGCTGCCTGCTTCCTGGGTTTAGGGCGTGCGCCCCCCCCCCCCCCCCACTGACACCCACTGTGATTGTACACAGAGAGAGCCAGTCAGCAAGTCCAATGATTCACATCTGCCATCTGCTGATCGGCTGTGTCCAATCATAGCCCAGTTCCCTGTGTTGACAATAAACACAGGGCTCTGTACATAGGTAACAATCTCTGTGTTTCTTATGTAGCGCCCTGCTCCTGATGACCAGGCGCTATGTTAAATTTAGTGGGTGTCTGAGCTGGTAGTTAGCTCAGACTCTGTAAATAATTAAGGCTAAATCAGCCTCTGTTCCGGTTATGGCTGTGTTTGGAAGGACTTCCCACTGTTTGCCTGTAGGTGGCGTTACCACCCCAGGCCAATGTGGAAGACAAACAGGCCAAAGTGCATTGGGAGCAGTTCAGTGGGAGTGGTCTCCCCGCTGAGCATGCTGGGAAAGGGTACTTAAGGGGCAGACGCCATTTTTCAGGGCTTTTCTTCGCCTCGTGGCCTTCCTGGATTGAGGTATGTGTTACTGGGAATTCAGCCTCAGAGCCACATTGGTCCGAGGCTGCATCTATGCCAGGTAGGCCCAGTTGTCCTGACTGGGGGCTACGCTTGAAGGTGATCCTGTGCTGTCCGTCCTGCGGGAGGAAGCCACTCAATGGAGGAAACCAGGGGAGGACCTGTCCAGGAGGGGACCAAGTGGAAGGCTGGTGTCTTGCGGAAGGCCTGGGGACCTTATTGAGGGATGCACCATAACTAAAGTGACCTTACAGTCTTCCGGGTTGGCTTAAAGGCTCTTAGACTGTAAGGCTGGATATCCGGGTACTAAAATCCTGTGGAAGAGGATAATTGAACGGTTCTTCTTAAAGAACTTCTTAAAACCATCTTAAAGGTCTGTGGCAGAGACTGTTCTTTCTTTTTCGTTTGTGCATCATTCCGGCTGCTAGGCCAAGTGAGAGGGGCCTATCCGGGTGAGCAGTACCCACTCGAAGGAGAGTGGTAAGTGAGTCTTTGTATCTTAGGAGTTTTCCCCAGTGATCTGCTGTGTGTGCCTGAACCTTCCCCTAACCCTCCATCCCTCTACCTATACAAGTTTATTTGGAAAGAAAGCCTGAAGAAAAAGGATTCATAACTTGTGTGGACATTGAAGTTACTGTAGACTCTCATCCCCTAGACAACGAATGTTTAGGTAACGTGCAAGGCCCAAATCTAAACCAGCAGCTCCTACGGGGGTGTGCTACACTTATCTCTGCAAAGCAGGGATGAAAAGCTAAGAGATCTGAAGTAAAAAAGCAGCACACAATACACATTGTTAGGCACACATTTAACCCCTTAATTACACTGGATGCGAACCCCCTTCCCAGCTCAGTGTCGTTAGGGCCAGTTCACACCACATGCAGTCCAGTGTGTTTTTTTTCTGCATCAAAAACACATGGAAAGTAGGTTATATGGTTTCCAATGGCATAGTTCACACCAGTGCGGTCAGTTCCAGCGCTGCATTTTTACTGAACTGGAACGCAATAAAAAGTATCAAAAAAGCACCAGAATGCACTGGAACGCCTCAGAAATGCATAAAAAAAATGCACCGGGCCCCAGTACAGTGAAAAAAAAGACAGGGGAAAAGAAGAAAAAAGGCATCTGGAATGCATCCGAAAACACATCAAACACGCACCAGAGCCAAAAACAGGTTAAAAATTTGCATGCAGAAACACATCCGGATTCCGGAACAGATCTGGAGTGTGTTTTTGTGGTGCTCACATAATTTGTAATAAAAACATCTTTGTCATTCTGAAGCTTCCCTCCAACCACTTTGCATATTATTTATATATGTAGCGGATGGTTGCTACTAGTTACTATCATCCACACATATTCACCCTGCTGCCAGACCTCCATATATCACTCTCAGAGACAATGAACAGTCATTTGCGTTGTTTTGTTTATTTGGCGGATATAACGTGGTTGGGGAAGGGGTATGGGATGCCCATAGAACAGATTACAATTTGCCATATTATGAATTGAGCACTTAGAAAAAAGAATGATGGACTCTAACCTTGACAGACTTTGACTTTACACTTTTCCTCTGCACAACTCCTGCAGACTGTTACTCCCAGGACCAGTGGCGGCTGGTGCTCAAAATTTTTGGGGGGGCGCAAACAAACTGAAAAAAAAAACATCAATTGCCACCACTGTGCCCATTAAACGCAGCCACTGTGCCCAAACGCCACCAGTTTGTCCCCTCAAATGCAGCCAGTTTGTCCCCAAATGCAGCCAGTTTATCCCCATATACAGCCAGTGTGTCCCCCAAATGCAGCCAGTGTGTCCCCATATACAGCCAGTTTGTCCCCATATACAGCCAGTGTGTCCCCAAATGCAGCCAGTTTGTCCCCAAATGCAGCCAGTTTGTCCCCATATACATCCAGTTTGTCCCCATATACAGCCAGTGTGTCCCCCAAATGCAGCCAGTGTGTCCTCATATACAGCCAGTGTGTCCCCATATACAGCCAGTTTGTCCCCATATACAGCCAGTGTGTCCCCCAAATGCAGCCAGTGTGTCCCCATATACAGCCAGTTTGTCCCCATATACAGCCAGTTTGTCCCCAAATGCAGCCAGTTTGTCCCCAAATGCAGCCAGTTTGTCCCCATATACAGCCAGTTTGTCCCCATATACAGCCAGTTTGTCACCATATACAGCCAGTGTGTCCCCCAAATGCAGCCAGTGTGTCCTCATATACAGCCAGTGTGTCCCCATATATAGTCAGTGTGTCCCCCAAATGCAGCCAGTGTGTCCCCATTGTGAGGGGGCTAGCTCGGCAGCGGGTATGTGTGACCCCCGGGATGGGCTCCCCACCCAAAAACAGGCCCAGCAGACGGAGGTTGTGGTTTTCAAAATCAAAAAGGTGCGGTTTATTTTCTATTTACAGTGACAAAAACACAGCAAGGCAAAAAAAACAAACACAAAATAAATCCTGGTCAACTTGACCTCTGACTAAACTTACAGGTTTCCTAACTAACGACTGGGATCAGCCTAGTGCTGTCCTAGTCCCTGGTTTTAAATGTCCAAGCAAAATATAGCCACACAGGCTTTCTCTCACCGCACAGGGGTTCACTCTCCCTAGACAGTCCACACAGGTCTGCTTCCAGGCATGAGCCCACATCTAATGAATCTGGGCTTTCTTATAGAGGCCTAAATGAGCTGACAAGGTTCAGCTGGACTCATCAACTCCCTGTCTGCACGACGCCCAGCCCTCTCCCTAGAGGTATGAGTCATCAATGAGCCCACTAGTCTCAGCTGGGCTTATACAACTCTCCACCTAGCTGTATAAATCGGCGTAAAGCCTGAATCTGGGCGAAATATATCTACCCCCCTGGATGCAACCAGGTGACTTTACCTTCCTGCTGTCACATACCCCCCCCTCTTGTTTTAACCTCGGGGTTGGAACACCAGCAATCAGGCATTCATGTACTCGAGACAAAGCATCCACATTCCCCATTTGAACGCCAGGGCGATGCTTTACTGTGAAGTTGAATTCCTGGAGGGCCAGGAACCACCTATTCACTCTTCTATTTGTTTCCTTGTTTTGAGCCATCCACTTTAACGGAGCGTGATCCGTAACCATGTCAAAGTGCCTACCTAGCAGGTAGTACCGAAGGGAATCTAGAGCCCACTTCACCGCTAAACACTCCTTTTCAACGGTGGCGTAATTTACCTCATGGGACTTCAACTTCCTGCTGAGGTAAATGACTGGGTGCTCTTCCCCGTTCCAGACCTGGGACAATACTGCTCCTAACCCCACATCTGACGCATCACTTTGTACGACAAAGTCTTTAGAGAAGTCGGGTGAGTACAACACTGGCTGGCTACATAAGGCTTGTTTCAAGAATTGGAATGCTGCCTCAGCCTCGGGGGTCCATTTAATCATGACCGACCCTTTCCCCTTCGTCAGGTTGGTTAGGGGCACAGCCTTAGAAGCAAAGTGGGGAATGAATCGCCGATAATACCCAGCGATTCCCAGAAAGGCTCGTACCTGCTTCTTGCTGTTGGGACGTGGCCAACTCTGGATGGCCTCGACTTTGTTGAGTTGGGGTTTTATTACTCCCCTCCCAATGGTGTACCCAAGATATTTGGCCTCCTCCTGCCCAATGGTACACTTCTTGGGGTTAGCCGTAAACCCTGCTTCCCGAACAGAGTCCAGGACTGCTTGCACTTTTGGCAGATGTGAGGCCCAATCTGTGCTATGGACAATTACGTCATCCAGGTAAGCCGCAGCATACTTCCGATGGGGCCTCAGCATCTGGTCCATTTTCCGCTGGAATGTGGCCGGCGCATTCTGTAACCCGAACGGCATTCTTTTATATTGGAACGCCCCGTCTGGGGTTACAAATGCGGTTTTCTCTTTGGCTGACTTGGCCAGGGGGATTTGCCAATACCCTTTTGTGAGGTCAAGAGTCGTCATGTATCGGACTGTTCCCAGCCGGTCGATCAACTCATCTATACGTGGCATGGGGTAGGTGTCAAATTTTGTAACTTTGTTCAACTGACGAAAATCGTTACAAAATCGCCAGCTCCCATCCGGTTTAGGCACCAACACAATGGGACTAGACCAATCACTTTGGGACTCCTCTATCACCCCTAAGTTCAGCATTTTCTGTACTTCCTCCCGTATTGCCTCCCGTCGGGCCTCTGGGATCCGATAGGGTTTTAACTTCACCCTTTCACCGGGCGGGGTAATAATGTCATGCTCTACCCCAGATGTTTGTCCCGGCAGCTCAGAGAATACCTCCTTGTTGCGAAGCACAAACTCCTTAACCTCCTGTTGTTGGGGTTGTGACAAGGTGGCTGCGATTCCAACCTCAGGAATCACGCAACCAGTTTGAGCTGGTGACCAAGTGTCTGCGACTAGGGACTCTCTATCCCTCCAGGCTTTCAACAGATTAACGTGATAGATCTGTTCGGGCTTTCGCCTTCCTGGTTGTCTGACCTTGTAATTCACTTCGCTCACTTTTTCCATTATCTCGTAGGGGCCTTGCCATTTGGCAAGGAATTTACTTTCAACCGTAGGGACAAGTACCAATATCCTATCCCCCGGGGAAAAGGTACGGGTCTTGGCTCCACGGTTGTACACTCTCTGCTGTGCCAACTGCGCTTGGGCCAAATGTTCCTTCACGATGGGCATTACCTGTGCAATTCGATCTTGCATCAGGGCGACATGCTCAATCACACTCCTGTGGGGAGAACTCTCACTTTCCCAAGTTTCCTTGGCAATATCCAACAGCCCTCTTGGGTGTCTCCCATACAGTAACTCAAAGGGGGAGAATCCCGTAGAGGATTGGGGCACCTCCCTAATAGCAAACATCAAATAAGGAAGTAGACAGTCCCAATCCTTTCCATCCCTATCCACCACTTTCTTCAACATTTGTTTTAGGGTTTTGTTGAATCTTTCAACCAGCCCATCGGTTTGGGGGTGATACACAGATGTACGTAATTGCGTCACTTTGAACAATTTACACAGCTCCTTCATAACCCGGGACATAAAGGGTGTACCTTGGTCCGTAAGCAGTTCTTTACAAATACCCACCCGGCTAAAAACAAGAGATAGCTCTTTGGCTATGGTTTTGGCCGAGGTATTTCTGAGAGGGATCGCTTCTGGATAACGGGTGGCATAGTCCATTATAACCAATATGTACTGGTGCCCCCTAGCGGACTTGATTATAGGACCTACCAAATCCATTGCGATTCTCTCAAACGGGACCTCAATGATGGGTAGAGGGACCAGCGGGCTACGGAAGTGTGGCATCGGGGCCGACCTCTGACACACAGGGCAGGAGGAACAATAATTTTCTATGTCCTTCATCACCCCAGGCCAATAGAATCTCTGTAATACCCTCTCTCGGGTTTTCTCTGTCCCCAGATGACCTCCAAGAATGTGCCCATGGGCCAACTCCAACACCAACTTCCTGTAAGGTTTGGGCACCACCAGCTGCTCAACGGTTTCTTCTGCCCTTTTTGCCACCCGATACAGTAGGTCCTTCTCTACGCTGAAGTATGGGTAAGTGCAGGTATTATCTGGGTTCACTAACTCGCCATCTATTTTCACTACGTTTTCCCGTGCCTTTATTAGGGCGGGGTCTTTCAACTGTTCTGTGGCAAAGTTTTCCCTGTGAACCTCAAGATCAGAAAACTCCACAGACGGTAGGTTTTCGTCTGAGGAGGTGGGCTCCTCTCCAGTTTCTTGAGTCTCCCCTGCCAATACTGACAAGGGAAATTCGGGAGAGTCCTCACCACTCTCAGAGGAGTTCTGGCTATCATATTCCTGGTACATAGGGGCACCAGTGGGGGGCTCATGATCATCCCACAGTTCCCAGAACTTCGGAAAATCCCTTCCCACAATGGCGTCATGCGGTAACTGAGACACTAAGCCCACTGGATGAGAAAGGGTACCTTTGGGGGTCTCGAAACACACTGTAGTCACTGGATACTCTCGGGTGTCCCCATGCACACAAATAACGGCTACCTTGCTATTCCCAGAGACCTCTGTTTTAACTAACTCAGCCTTTATCAGGGTCACAAGGCTACCTGAATCCAGCAATACCACAACATTTCTACCATTAATACACATTTTGCATAAATGTTTCTCAGTTCCCCGAATGGCAGTGCATGCGACTGTCGCACACAGCGACTGACGTCTGCCCGTCAGAAAGTCACACTGCATGGGTTCCTCCAAAACCGGGCAATTTGCTGCAATATGTCCCGCTTGCCGGCAGCGGTAGCAAATGATCCTTCTTGCCGCCTCTTGAGCCGCTGATTTCCCAGGCTGTTCTCGCCAAACTTGGGGTAGAGCTCCCACCCTCTCACTCTCTCCACCCTTACCCCTTGGAATCCTCTTATCCGCCCCTGGGGATGGTCTGGTCTTAGGGTGGAAAGTCCGAGTGTCTCTGGAAGAGGCCGTCAGGTTCTCTGTAGCCAAGTATTTCTCCACACGATCCACAAGACCATCGGCCGTCTCTGGGTCTCCATGGCTTACCCACTTTTGGATGGCAGTAGGAAGAGCTCTCAAAAACCGATCCATTACAACACGTTCCACAATCTTTGGTGCGGACAAAGTCTCTGGCTGTAGCCACTTTCTGCTCAGGTGAATGAGATCATACATTTGAGACCTGGGGGGTTTTCCAAGCTGGAAAGTCCAGTTATGCACACGCTGAGCCCGGACAGCCAGGGTGACACCCAGCCTTGCCAATATTTCAGCTTTTAGCATCACATAGTCTTTTGCTTGGTCAGGCTCTAGGTCATAGTAAGCTTTCTGCGATTCACCCGTTAACAGAGGAGCCACCAGTCCAGCCCACTGCTCCTCAGGCCACTTTTCTCTTTCAGCGGTCCTTTCAAATGTGGTCAAAAATACCTCTGGATCATCCTCTCCAGTCATTTTTGTCAATAAACGACTCACCCCAAAGGACGCGGTATTAGTGGGACGGCTTTCCTCACCGGTCTGCGGACGTTGCTGCATTACTGCTTCCATCTGTTGTTGTAGTCTCTGCTCTTGCTTCTGCAACAGGTCTATGAAGCGGGCCTCAGATTGCTGTTGGGCTTGTTGCTGAGCCTCCAGACTCTGTTGTAAAGTTGCAAGGCTCTGTTGATGAGCTTGCTGCTGGGCTGCAAGGCTCCTTTGCAAACCTGCATTTGTCTGCTGTTGATTGGCATTTGCTAGAGCCAGCTGTTTCAGTATCTCCTCCATGCTGGCTTAAAAAAAAAACTGCCACTGGTTCTCCACCAACTGTGAGGGGGCTAGCTCGGCAGCGGGTATGTGTGACCCCCGGGATGGGCTCCCCACCCAAAAACAGGCCCAGCAGACGGAGGTTGTGGTTTTCAAAATCAAAAAGGTGCGGTTTATTTTCTATTTACAGTGACAAAAACACAGCAAGGCAAAAAAAACAAACACAAAATAAATCCTGGTCAACTTGACCTCTGACTAAACTTACAGGTTTCCTAACTAACGACTGGGATCAGCCTAGTGCTGTCCTAGTCCCTGGTTTTAAATGTCCAAGCAAAATATAGCCACACAGGCTTTCTCTCACCGCACAGGGGTTCACTCTCCCTAGACAGTCCACACAGGTCTGCTTCCAGGCATGAGCCCACATCTAATGAATCTGGGCTTTCTTATAGAGGCCTAAATGAGCTGACAAGGTTCAGCTGGACTCATCAACTCCCTGTCTGCACGACGCCCAGCCCTCTCCCTAGAGGTATGAGTCATCAATGAGCCCACTAGTCTCAGCTGGGCTTATACAACTCTCCACCTAGCTGTATAAATCGGCGTAAAGCCTGAATCTGGGCGAAATATATCTACCCCCCTGGATGCAACCAGGTGACTTTACCTTCCTGCTGTCACACCATATACAGCCAGTGTGTCCCCCAAATGCAGCCAGTGTGTCCCCATATACAGCCAGTGTGTCCCCCAAATGCAGCCAGTGTGTCCCCATATACAGCCAGTGTGTCCCCATATACAGCCAGTGTGTCCCCATATATAGCCAGTGTGTCCCCCAAATGCAGCCAGTGTGTCCCCCAAATGCAGCCAGTGTGTCCCCCATATACAGCCAGTGTGTCCCCATATATAGCCAGTGTGTCCCCATATATAGCCAGTGTGTCCCCCAAATGCAGCCAGTGTGTCCCCATATACAGCCAGTTTGTTCCCAAATACAGCCTGTCCCCCCCCCCAGCCCTGCACTTACCTTCCTCGGTCTGCGCCGTCCTCGATGTCTTCTCCCGCCCTCGATGTCGCTTCAGCCAATCGGGTTACCGGTAACCAGATCCGGTGAACCTGATTGGCTGAAACCCCCACAGTCTTCTCCAAGGAACGCACCCCCGTGCGTACCTAGGAGGAGTTTTTGGAAGCCGATAACAGCGTGAGAGCTGTATTCGGAAAGCCTATCAGAGCCGCTGGCTCTGATAGACACTTCCAGAACACACCCACTGCCGGCCGCCGCTCTAATTCATATGGCCGGCGCTCACCAGGAGGCCGGCCATATGAATAGTGGGCAGCGCGGCAGCGGTGACAATACACAGATTCATGCAATGCATGAATCTATGTATTGTCTTTCAGTGGCGGTGCGGGAGCGAGAGGGGGCGGCGCTCCGGCGCCCTCTATGGACGCACCGCCACTGCCCAGGACTCTTCTCCTCCTGCACAAACTTCCCTGCCCCAGCGTTCGTTTTTCCTCCCCATCATCTTGAACTGCACCAGGGATCACTCTGAATAATCCCTGCCTTTTAGAACTTGCTGGTTACTGATAGGCCAGGGGCCTGCAGTGCAGTACCCCTTCCTGACGGCCTAGTTGATTAGCACAAATAAAGGATAGATGGACTACTGATCCCAGCCAGCTCGACATGCAAATCCTGTGCCCTCAGGTCACATCGATTTGTCACAAAACCCCACAGTCTCTCCTCTGGCCTTGCACCCAGCTCCCCAGGCATGCCTCTTCCAGATCTCCACTGTGCCTCACTCACCGAACTTCTCCTGCCCTGAAGCCTCGTACACACGACCAAGTTTCTCTGCAAGAAACGACAAGAAAACTGCCGGGAGCGCTTTCTTGCCGAGAAAACCGTTTGTGTGTATGGTTTCTCGTCGAGAAAACTGGCCAGAATCTCGATGAGAAAAATAGAGAACCTGCTCTCTATTTTCTCGTCGAGATTCTCGTCGGCATGTTTCTCGACGAGAAAAGTGTGTGTGTGTACACTTACCTGTCGCCGTGGAAACCCGCGCATGCTCGAAATGACTTTGACGCATGCGCGGTAGCTTCCTAGGCATAGGTAGGGTGAAGCAAGATGGCAGCGACGGCATCGAATGTGACGAGCGCACCCTCTTCGTAGTCGATGACGTCACCGCGTTCGCTCCATTCAAAGAACCGCGGGTTCTTTGAATGGATCGTGTGTACACTCGGCCGGGACAAGTTTCTTGTCCAAGAATCTCGGCCGTGTGTTGAGTCCGAGGCTTGAGTCCTTCTTGAAGAATTTACCCAGACCGTGCGTACCGACTGCTTCTCCAGCTCCTCTGTTCCAGGACACCTCTCCATGAAATCAATGGGCAGCGCCGCTGAAGCGCCTGCAAAGCGCCTTGGCAGCAGTGCTTTGTGTGTGCTTTAAACCCTTTATTCGGTCTCTAACAGGTGTAGCGGGGTGTTCCCCTTTAATGCAGAGAGACAAGAAGTTCCAGGTGAGAGGTGAGTCGGGAGGAAGTAAAGAGACATTATGGAAGTGAAAGCAGAGGAGAGAGAGAGACTACATCTCCCAGTACATCTTGCAGCACCCAGGGTGCATTGCTCCAGAACAGAGACTGCTGGGGGAGACTTTATAAAGGGGAGGCGGAGTTTTGGTCGGTCTTTTTGGACACCCCTCTCCTAGCAAGAGGATGTCTGTGCTGAACTGCTGTGTGCACAAGGCCTGAAGCCTGGGCCGTGTGCTCCTTTCCAAAGAGCCCTCTGCCAGCCTAGCAGAGCCTTAGAGACATCTAATCCTCCTTGCTGCAGTACACCAGAAGGATTGAAGACTTGGATGTCGGTGGATTCCTGTTCCTAGACGAATCGATGGAGGAAACGGACTTTGACTTGCCCGGGTGGTGAGAGCTGTTTAAAGACAGATACCTTTATCTTTACTATTCGTTGGGATTACAAAGTTGTTCTTCAAGTGCACCACCGAAAAGATTGCTAGCGAATATTGTTTCACTGAACTTCCATCTAGATCAGTCAGGCCTGACTGCATAGGTAGACATTGCTGGGTGTTAGTCTACCCATGAGGGGAAGTAGCTGTAAAAGGGCAGCGCTAGAGTTGCATAGCAATACTTTATTATTCTGATTACTCTGTTTATCTTTATTACTGTTTATTGCAGGGATCTGCAACTTGTTATACTGTTGTTTATTACTTGCCCATTAGCCTCAGTAAAATATCTGGGTAAAGTACATTTGGTGTCAGTTCCGCTTACTTTAATAGGAGTTTTAAAGTATATTCTGTGTATGTTTGTTATAGGACTGCGTCACCAACAGTTGCGGTCACGCGGTCCTATCTCTCTATCACCAGCTGTGCCACGGGAGGTTAGAGCCGATTGCCAGGGGTTGACAGCAGTGCACTACAGGGCCCAAATCAATATCAGCGGCTCTCTTAACTGGGGGTAGCGCTTCACGTGGGGGCTCGAGTCCGGGATCCTTGTACGTTGCACGCTGCAATCAAGCCGGTCAGAAGTACCAGCATGGACCCGCTGGCAATGTCACAGTGGTGCGCAGCGATTGGCGCCGATCCAACCGCGGCGGTAGTCATTGTACTCCCGGGGGAAAGATGGAAGGAAGAGGAGATAAAACAGCTCGTATTGTTACTGTCTCCGAGCCACAAAGCATGGGTGATGGATTTTAGGCCAGATCCAGTGATCTCGTTTACGTACGCACTGGTAGAATGGAAAAACGAAATCCCAGAGCATTTTAAAAGTCAGAGTATACAAGCCATAGATAATCAGATCTATCACTTGATACATACGCTGCCAGTGAAGGAAGAATGGTTTCAGACACCAAAGCCATCACTCCCACAATTATCTCCACCACTATCCCCTAAAGCAGAAAAGCTTAAGGAACTATTAAGCCCGGGATCACCGCTGGCCGCTATAGGGCCTGAATTGTTGAATGCTCTAGGAGACCTTGTAATTAAGTGCCAGAAAAGCAGTACGGTGCATGTGGAGGCCGGGTACGGGAAGCTTAGCACCTTCTCAGGGAAGCTCCCCGTCCCTGCGGAAGAGGAAGATTTTGACACTTGGGTGGAACAGGCATTGCAGGCAGTAGAAGCATGGGAGGTGCCTGAGGCACAGAAGAGACAGCGAGTCTTAGAAAGTCTGAAAGGTGCCGCGGCAGAAGCGGTGAAGAGCTTCCGGTTTGGAAATGAAAACTGTACAGCTCAAGATTGCCTGGCCATGCTGCAGGAAGAGTTTGGTCAGCTGGAGAAGGTGTCAGAGATGATTTATCAAATTGAACACACTCTCCAGCAGCCGAATGAGAAACTGTCAGAATATGTTAGAAGGCTGAACAGGCAGTTATGCAAGATTGTACTGAAGAAGGGAATGCTGCCCAAAGATGCAGATGAAGCACGCATGAAGCAGATCATGAGGGGAGCGCGGCGCTCAGACCCGGTCTGGCTGCACCTGAAAACCTCAGGAGGAGGAATGTCACTAACCTACTCTGATCTAATAAAAATTATTAGGGACGAAGAGGCGCTGGAGGAAGATCAGCAGGTGGCCAAGGCGAATGTCACACCTGTACCAGTGTTGGTCCATTCGGTCAAGAGCCCAGAAAGAGATGCGGAGGTTGACACTCTGAAATCGCAAATGGCCCAAGTGTTGGAGATGCTGACCTCTTTGATGGAGAAAGATCAGAGAAGACGAGAGAAACCAAGCCCAAGAAAGGAGTTGTTCCCGAACACCTCAGCACCGGCCTCCCTACAGGACCGAGAAGAGGTGATTTGCTATAACTGCGGAGGGAGTGGCCACTTTGCTAACGTATGCTCCAGCCCAAAGAAGAAGAGAACAGATAATTGCAAGCCGGCGGGAAACTCCAAAGGGGCCCCGGTGAAGGAGTCAACCGGGTGCCCATCATCTTCAGTGCGCTCCAAACTAAAAAAAAAGGCCAAGAATGAAGGAGACAAAACTCCTAGGAGGAGGTATAGTACACCCCCACCAAGATGTACCCCAGAGGGAGGGGGCAAGACCCCTCAGTGGAAGTACAGCACCCCAAAGAAGGAACATCTACCTAAAAGGAACAATAACATCCCTCAGCGGGTTTGTGCCCCCATTGAGAGGGAGAAAGTCAATGCGTGCCAGGCTCAGGAAAAATTAAAGTCCAAAAGGAGCAGGGCAAGGGTCGAAAGCAAAAAAAAAGAGGTGACCCCAGTCCGGCCATACCCAAAGGAACTGGTGGGCCCGTCTCCTACTGTGCCCATTCAAGTGGAAGGAGTCTATACTAAAGCTCTTTTGGACACCGGAGCACAGGTGACTTTACTATACCGGGACTTCTATGATAGGCACTTGAGTCATCTGCCTATCCAGAAGATAGAAGAGCTGGAGATATGGGGACTTGGAACCCAGAGTTTCCCTTATGATGGGTACCTGCCCATAAAGATGACTTTCGACCCATCCGTGGCTGGGAAGGCTGAAGTGTTTGACACCCTGGCAGTTGTGTGTCCCCGGCCGCCTGGAGCCAGCAAGATTTCCCTGATCATTGGGACAAACACGGATCTAGTCAGGAGACTCCTGACCCCTCTAGTGAAAGAGAGAAACCATTCAGCCACCAAAATCCATCCCATGCTAAAGACGGCCTACCAACGACTGGTCTTAGAGCAGAAGACCCCGGGAGAGGGGATAGGGAAGGTGTGGAGACTTGGCAGAGAAGGAGTAGTGCTACAGCCCGGAGAAGTAACCTGTCTTAGGGCCACTGTGAAGCTTTCGTGGGAACAACCTGGCCCCTTTGGCATGCTGGAATCAGACCCAAGGGAAGAGTCCTCAGGCCTGGAAGTGATACCAGAAGTGATTCCGTTCAAGGCCCTGAAGAAGGCCCATGGCAGAGTTCCGGTGAGTGTTAGGAACACTACGGGAGGACCCATGGAGATCCCTGCCAGAGTGTTGCTTGGTCAGGTGAGCCCTGCTGCCCCGGTCACTTGGTCCGAAGTCAAGGGGACGGGTGACGGAGGAGATGTTTGGGAGAAACTGTCCGTGGAAAACCGGAACCTACCCAGGGCTTGGAAAGAAAGAGCCAAGGCCCAGCTGACCAGGTGGGAGAAGATCTTTTCCGAAGATGAATTCGATGTGGGGTGTGCAAGAAGTGCCACCCATCGGATCCGCCTCCAAGAAGATAAGCCCTTCCGAGAGAGGGTCAGGCGGGTCCCCCTGGCAGATCTGGAGGATCTGAGGGAACAACTTGTAGAACTAAAGAAGACTGGTGTTATCCGTGAGTCTAGAAGTCCCTATGCCTCCCCAATCGTGGTGGTCAGAAAGAAGAATGGGTCGTTGAGGCTTTGTATCGATTACAGGACTCTCAACAGGAGAACCATCCCTGACCAATACACCACGCCAAGGATAGAAGATGCCCTACAAAGTTTGTCTGGAGCCAAATGGTTCAGTGTGATGGACCTCAAGAGTGGGTACTATCAAATCCCTATGCACCCAGAAGACAGGGAGAAGACAGCCTTCATAACCCCGGTGGGATTCTTCGAATTCAATAGGATGCCTCAGGGTCTGTCTGGAGCTCCTGCTACCTTTCAACGCCTTATGGCGAAGACTGTTGGAGACATGAATCTTATAGAAGTCCTTGTGTACTTGGACGATGTCATTGTCTTTGGAAGAACCTTGGAAGAACATGAAGCCAGGTTGGAGAAAGTATTGAGAAGACTCAGCGAAGAGGGACTTAAGCTTTCCCCCGAGAAGTGTCGGTTCTACCAGTCTTCTGTGAACTATCTGGGGCACATAGTGTCTGAAGAAGGGGTGGCCACAGATCCTGAGAAGTTGGAAGCAGTCACTTCCTGGCCACGACCCACCACAGTAACAGAGCTCAGATCCTTCCTGGGGTTCTGCTCCTATTATAGGAGGTTTGTGGAGGGGTTTGCTCGGATTGCCCGCCCGTTGAATGAATTGCTAAAGGCAGAAGGGGAAGAGGATGACTCAGGGCCCAGGAGGCCTGGTGAGTCAGTTCAAGATCAGTGGAACCCAAGGTGTGAAGAGGCCTTTCATGCTCTGAAGAGGAGCTTAACCACTGCCCCAGTCCTGGCCTACGCCGACCCTACCAGACCTTATGAATTACATGTGGATGCCAGCCATGAGGGTCTAGGTGGTGTACTCTACCAAGAACATGAAGGACAACTGCGACCAGTGGCCTATGTGAGCAGGAGCCTGACCCCCTCAGAAAAGAATTACCCCACTCATAAGCTGGAATTCCTGGCCCTCAAATGGGCGGTAGTAGACAAGCTAAAAGACTACTTGTATGGGGCAGAGTTTACTGTGAAGACAGACAACAACCCCCTGACCTACCTCTTCACCACCGCGAAACTAGATGCCACCGGACACAGGTGGTTGGCCGCATTGTCTGGATTCAACTTCAGTCTGAAGTACAGACCAGGAGCCGGAAATAGGGATGCAGATGCCCTGTCCCGGAGGTCTCATGCCACGACAAATGACTGGGAAGATTGGACCCAAGTGGCACCGGACGGGGTGCGGGCCCTTTGTCAAGGGGCTGAATTCCAAGCCAGAGGAGGCTCCAGAGCAGAAGAAATAGGGGTTACCATGGTAGGAGTCCCCAAACACTATTGTGGGGTAACTCAACTGGAGGAAGACAACCTACCGAGACTGTCCAAGAAGGAGTTGAGGTGTGACCAATTGGAAGACCCCATGGGGAGATTGGTCCTCGAAGCCCTGGAGAATCAGGATCCCAACAAATTCCTACATCACCCCTCAAAGGAGGCTCGCCTGTTGAGGAAGGAATTGGACAGGCTACAGGTACATCAGGGAGTGGTCTACCGAAGGGGCCCCTCTGATGACTCAGAAGATAAGTGGCAGTTATTTCTTCCAGAGAAGCACCGAGAGACTGTACTAATTGCCCTGCATGACCATCATGGTCACCTAGGGGCAGAAAGGACCTTCCAGCTCGTCAGAAATCGGTTCTATTGGCCCTGCATGAGGGCAGAAGTAGAGGAGTATTGCCATTCCTGTGCACGATGCATTCAGAGAAAGACCCTACCCCATCAAGCTGCCCCAATGGGCCACTTACAGAGTCAAGGCCCAATGGATCTGGTATGCATTGACTTTCTCTGCCTCGAACCCGACCTGAGTGGATTGGGGAATGTTCTGGTAATAACCGACCATTTCACCCGCTATGCTCAAGCTTTCCCAACCAAAGACCAGAAGGCATCCACCGTGGCCAAGATACTTATGGAGAAGTATTTTGTCCATTACGGACTACCACAGAGACTCCACTCAGATCAAGGAAGGGACTTTGAGAGTCGGTTGATCCGAAGACTTTTGGATTCATTAGGAATAAAGAAGACCAGAACCACGCCTTACCACCCACAAGGAGATGCTCAGCCGGAGAGATTTAACCGGACCCTGCTCAACATGTTGGGAACCTTAGAAACAGAGAAGAAGCAACACTGGAGTCAGCACATATCAGCCCTAGTACATGCCTATAACTGTACCACAAGTGACGCCACTGGCTACTCCCCTTATCGACTTATGTTTGGGAGAGAAGCAAGGCTACCTGTGGACCTGGCCTTTGGCACTTCTATAGACAATACCTCAGCTACATCCCACAAGGGATACGTGGACAGACTTAGACGTAGCTTGCAGGTGGCCTATGAACAAGCCCAGGCGGCTTCGGATCAAAGGGGGGCCCGCAACAAGAGAAATTTTGATCTGAAGGTTCGAGTGCAAGATCTGCAGCCCGGGGACCGAGTACTGCTACGCAATCTGGGGGTCCCTGGAAAACACAAGCTTGCCGACAGGTGGAGATCTGAGCCCTATGTTGTCTGTAGGAAGTTGCCCGGTTTGCCTGTCTACAAACTAAAGCCAGAAGGAAAGGTGGGTCCACTGAAGACGTGGCATCGGAACCACCTGCTCCCACTTGCTGAGGCAGTCAGAATACCTCCCGTGAGAGACTCCCCTGAACCGGCCTCTATCCTGGATATTCCTAGGCCGAACACTCGGTCCCAGACCTCTCGAGCCAAAGATGGGGAGGCCTCCCAATTGAGTACAGAAGAAGGTGGAGAACTGGACTGGCTGTGGCCTCCCTCGACTCTGGGAACGTCCGCCATAGATCTCCCAAATGGAGGGGATACCCCAGATGCAACGCTGAATCCGGAGGCTACTGAATTCATACCCTTCAGTCCCTCAGCTGATTACTGGGAAGATGTTCCTGACACTTGCGCAGAGGAGGACTCTAGAGATTCCATACGTCAGTCGACTTCTGAATCAGAGGTTCCAGAACCAGCAATGTTACCTGAACTTACTCCTGAAGAAGAGCCTGTGGTGCCAGAGTCAGAAGCACCAAGAGAGCAGAGGGCTCGCAGAGTCATCAGGCCTCCCAAGAAACTAACTTACCCCCAAATGGGGACGAGCTCAGAGGACTCTGTTGTAACGGCTAGGAGAAGTGTTGAACAACCTGATCCTTCCACCGTCCATTTGGTGGAGGGCAACCCCAGCTCACTCTCTGGCACAGTTAGGCAGGCCACTCATGGTAGTGTGACCTGTGGGCAAGAGAGTTCCATCCCAAAGTTTTGGTGGGAATTCCCTATGCCAACATCATGCTCGACATTGTCCAAAATGGTAAACAGTATTTGTTGAAGTTTATCTTTGGGGACCAAAGAGTTCAAGTGGGGGGAGTGTGTAGCGGGGTGTTCCCCTTTAATGCAGAGAGACAAGAAGTTCCAGGTGAGAGGTGAGTCGGGAGGAAGTAAAGAGACATTATGGAAGTGAAAGCAGAGGAGAGAGAGACTACATCTCCCAGTACATCTTGCAGCACCCAGGGTGCATTGCTCCAGAACAGAGACTGCTGGGGGAGACTTTATAAAGGGGAGGCGGAGTTTTGGTCGGTCTTTTTGGACACCCCTCTCCTAGCAAGAGGATGTCTGTGCTGAACTGCTGTGTGCACAAGGCCTGAAGCCTGGGCCGTGTGCTCCTTTCCAAAGAGCCCTCTGCCAGCCTAGCAGAGCCTTAGAGACATCTAATCCTCCTTGCTGCAGTACACCAGAAGGATTGAAGACTTGGATGTCGGTGGATTCCTGTTCCTAGACGAATCGATGGAGGAAACGGACTTTGACTTGCCCGGGTGGTGAGAGCTGTTTAAAGACAGATACCTTTATCTTTACTATTCGTTGGGATTACAAAGTTGTTCTTCAAGTGCACCACCGAAAAGATTGCTAGCGAATATTGTTTCACTGAACTTCCATCTAGATCAGTCAGGCCTGACTGCATAGGTAGACATTGCTGGGTGTCAGTCTACCCATGAGGGGAAGTAGCTGTAAAAGGGCAGCGCTAGAGTTGCATAGCAATACTTTATTATTCTGATTACTCTGTTTATCTTTATTACTGTTTATTGCAGGGATCTGCAACTTGTTATACTGTTGTTTATTACTTGCCCATTAGCCTCAGTAAAATATCTGGGTAAAGTACATTTGGTGTCAGTTCCGCTTACTTTAATAGGAGTTTTAAAGTATATTCTGTGTATGTTTGTTATAGGACTGCGTCACCAACAGTTGCGGTCACGCGGTCCTATCTCTCTATCACCAGCTGTGCCACGGGAGGTTAGAGCCGATTGCCAGGGGTTGACAGCAGTGCACTACAGGGCCCAAATCAATATCAGCGGCTCTCTTAACTGGGGGTAGCGCTACACAGGGGTTAAAAGCGCCCTGCTAGCGCCCGAAAAACGTCTGTAAAGCGCTGCTAAAACTAGCGACGCTTTACTGCTAACGCGGCTGTGCTGTCCGTGTGAAAGGGCTCTAAAGCCTCGTAGACACACGATCGGATTTTCCAACAGGAATTATGTGATGACAGACTGTTGGCGGAAAATCCTACCGTTTGTACGCTCCATCAGACAATTGTTGTCGGATTTTCCACAAACAAATGTTGGATGGCAGGCTTTAAAATTTTCCGTGAACAACGGTCTGTTGTCGGATTTTCAGAGCGTGTGTACACAAGTCCGTTGGACAAAAGCCCAAAGTACAGACAGCCATGCTCGGAATCAATGCTCACTAAACACAACATTAGCAGAAGGTGCCCAAAGGCCACTTTCACACAGAGGCGCTTAAAAAACTGCCAGTAAAACACTGGGCGCTTTTGAAGCGCTTTCAATTCATTTCAATGGAGAGGGGCGTTTTTTCAGCACACTGCCTCAGTGTGAAAGCATTCATTGATTTTAATGGAAATACGTTTTCAGGTTCTTTTTTTTAGCGTGAAAGCGCCTCAGTGTGAAAGTGGTCAAAGGGTGGCGCTAAAGAGCTGAAAAACCACGTACATTCGTGTTGTGTGCCGTTTGTATGCAAGACAAGTTTTTGGCCAACGCCCTTCAGACAAACGTCTGAGGCTTTGTCTGTGGAAAATCTGATCGTGTGTACGAGGCTTTAGTGTCAGATTGCCTGCCGCACTATCACAGTCCCATTATAAGTTGCTGATCACCGCCATTAGTACAAAAATGTTTTGTTTGTTTTTCAAAATTTTCAGTCTTTTTTCATTTCTATAAAAAAAAAAAAGGGAAACCCCAGTGGTAATCAAATACCAGCAAAAGAAAGTTCTATTTGTCAAAAATAAAAAATTATATAAATTGTGTTTTGGTACAGGATTGCATAGCCGCACAATTACCAGTTAAAGTAGCGCAGTGGCAAAAAATGGCCTGGTCATGAAGGGGGTAAAATCTTCACATGCTTTAGGCTGGTTTCACACTGGGGCGGTGGCGGTATAGCGCCGCTATTTTTAGCGGCGCTATACCGTCGGGATTGCAGAGGTATTCGGCCGCTAGCGGTGCGGTTTTAACCCCTGCTAGCGGCCAAAAAAGGGTTAATACCTGTAGCCGCGGTTTGCGGGCGGTATTACCGCGGTATCCCATTCATTTCAATGGGAAGAAGCGGTGGAAGAGCGGTAAACACACCGCTCCTCTCACCGCTCCAAAGATGCGGCTAGCAGCACTTTTTTTTACGTCCTGTTAGCGCACCGCTCCAGTGTGAAAGCCCTCTGGGCTTTCACATTGGAGAGAAAGGAGGCGCTGTTTAGGCTCGGTTTGCAGGCGCTATTTTGCTAAAAATAGCGCCTGCAAACCGCCCCAGTGTGAAAGGGGCCTAAAGGAAAGCTAAATGCAAAACTTTTTTGGGTTTTGTTTTGGATGGCGTAGAGATGGAAGGTGAGCTTTTTAGTCTGTGCCCCTGTTTTGGAGATTCACGTTCTCTATTTGTCCTGTTAACTATTAGAATTGAAAGTGAAAGTAAAAGAAAATCCTAAATTTGGGGTTGTCCCCGGAAAAGTAATAGAGGGGAAACCTTCCAATGGGGACACTAGTCCTGGTAACCTGGGGGTCCCTGAGGAATTCCCTTATTTTGTGGGGATTTCCTCTCACTTCCTGTTTGGTTATAAGACAGGAAGTAAAGGAAAGTCTCTGCCATGGAACACAAATTATGAAAACATTTTGACAGAGGATATTTCCTTCCCTTACTCTATCCAAAATAAACAAGATTCGCCTATAATTCTACAATAAAAATGACGGTGTGAATAGAATAGACTGATAGCTTCGTGCACAATACATAACGATTACACGGAAGCCCACAGGGCAGCAGTAACAAAGGGAGGGGCTAAGGGGATAGCAGTGAAGGAGGGCGCTGATAGGACGGGAGGGAGGAAGTGGGAGGAGTGGAAGGTTTTCCTCAGCCTCCCCGCTTATTATCGCGCCGTCCTGAGCAGGCTCGTGTCTTTGGGCTCCTGTTCTTGGCTGGCTGACATCGGACAGCGAAGATGAGCGACAACGGGGAGCAGAATTATCCCAATCGGGTTAGTAATGAGTGTGTGTGGCCGTGTACCTACCTCAGTCCGGGGCTACACGGGGGGGATGGGATTTCCATGCTGGCTGGTGTGCGGGACACGGATATCCGTGTGGTGGGCGGCAAATGGTGAAATCCCGGAAAAGGGGACCGCCTGTGTATCCCCGGGCCTGAGCGCGGAGCGGTGTGGTTGCCTATGGTGGTGATCCGGGTGTGCTGGGTGAGGGAGGGAGTATTGGGGATCGGTGTGGTGCGAAGGCCGGGCTGGCTGTGTGATGTGAGGAGTCCGCCGCCATTTTGTGTGCTGAGCGGACATAAGATGGCTCCTCATGGCGGAGTTCCGGGGAACATTGAGAGGCCTTCCCCGCCTTCTATCCTGCCACCCCCAGGCCTTCTCCTCCTCACACCTTCATTTATACACCAGAGAGCTCCATGGCCAAGCTGTGTGGTGGGGGGAGATATTAGACTGCTGTCTGAGGCTTTGTTCCCACCACACAGGAAGTGAGGAGAAGTCTATTGTGGTGCCCATACACTACACGAGGGAGTGTTAGAAAAGCTCTTATTTGGACACTTAGCTTGTTTTTTTTTCGTCTAGTTAATGGGTACAAATTGAAAATCGGTTATGACGTTTTTGAGCCAAAAAACTGTAAAATTTGGGGAAACTTTGGCCGATAAATTGAAAGGTTAATGTGCTTCTCGCCCGTTTTAAAAATGGAACGGTTGTTACTGCTCATATGTGAGAAACAGATTAATGTCCATTGAACGATTTCTCGTTCGATATTCTGTCACACGATGGGAATATCGTTTGCTCTCACCATCATGTGTTTTTCAAAACCGTGTTTGAGCAATTTTTATTTTTATTTTTGACTGGTGTATGACTAGCATAAGGCAGCCCCGGGTAGCTGAGAAATCCTCTGTAATCCTTCCCTGCCTTAGGCTGCTTCCACACTCCAAGCTCCGCTCAGCGGTAAAGTGCTGCTGTTTTAGTGGTTTTTACCGCTGTCTAAGCAGCTTTTTGGACCGATAGCATGGCACTTTCTACCCCAAAGATTGGGTTAAAAACTCTCGTGTTGCAGCGCTGCCCATTTATTGCAATGGGTGGTGGAGCGGTGTATACAGCGTTCCCAAACGTCCCGAAGATGCTGCTTGTAGGACTTT
Source organism: Rana muscosa (assembly GCA_029206835.1). Classification (NCBI taxonomy): domain Eukaryota; kingdom Metazoa; phylum Chordata; class Amphibia; order Anura; family Ranidae; genus Rana; species Rana muscosa. The sequence goes on from CM055127.1 coordinate 273,555,350, forward strand.
ATAACGTCCCGCAAGCATACCGCCCCAGTGTGAAAGACCTCATTGTGATGAATGGGAGGCAGTTTTCTGGTGCTTTTTAGAGGCTATTTCTAGTGCTAAAATACCTGAGAACTGCCTCAGTGTGAAAGGGGTCTTAAGCTGGGATACACACTATACAATTTTCTTTAGGTGGTTTTTCCCCCCTTTAGATTTACCAAAACATATAAGATCATATAATATCAAACCTAAACACTTCCAATTTGTATACAATCAGGCAGGCGCTAGCACTACATAGTGTAAGGAAAATCTAAAGGTAATCTAACAACAAACATTGTTTAATGTATCCAGCTTTACTGAGGAAAGGATTAGAGCAATGGTTCCCAACTCCTGTCCTCAGCACCCACTAACAGGCCAGATTTTATGTATTACCTTGGTGAGATGCAGACTAGAATACAGCAATCACTGAGCAGCAAATGATATCACCTGTGATGTATTTCAGTTATCTTGCAAACCTGGCCTGTTGGTGGGTCCTAAAGACAGGAGTTGAGAACCACTGCATTAGACAGAAGTGTACATCTGTGGTGTTGAACTTCCCTAATTTAGCTCTGGTTCACATTGCAGCGATTTGACATGTTAAATCAGCAGCCATTGCCGGCAATGGCACCCCAAAATTAGTTTCTGTACTACGCTTGGCGACTTCTGGGTGTGGTTTCAGCAGGCAGCTGTGCAGAAACCTGCCCAAAGTCGGGACTGATATGCAGGAATGAAATGTTTTCAGTTCAGCTGCATTTGCATGAACGGGACAGGAAGTGAGTGGAAACTGCTGAAGTCACACTTATGCAATGCAGGAAATTCAGCCAATCCTGTTAGTTTCCCACACTGCCCAATCACACAGCATCCATGTGATCTGCTGCAGGTGTAATGTTAGATTTATGACGCCACAAAATGCGGTGCCATTGCCAGAATCGCACTGCTTGTGTGTGAACACCCATGCAATGCGATTCAGGTGGGGGGGGGGTCCTGCACAAAATGTGTGGCTGAAATTGCGCTGCACGGACATTGCATTTGATAAGCACAGGAATGCAGTGCGTATCACATGCTGTGTTTGTGTCGCACAAGTATGAGCCCAGGCTGACATGCAGGGGAAATGGATGTACGTTTCCATACATTTTATGTGCATAGCACGTTTTGCATGTTTCCTGTGACATCATATCCTGTTTGTGGGTTAAGGACAAAATGAATGCCGAGGCAAAGACCTACCCCCTCCCTTACTACTTGCACTGCGTGTTACATGCATTGTATTAAAATGCGTACATGTTGTATTTTAACACAATGCAGCATTGTGTGACTAGGGCACAGAAAACAATTGTGTTTTTATGCGTTGATCTGCATTTTACAAGTGTTCTAAAACGCAGATCAATGCACTGGTGTGAATTGGCCCTTACTGAGCCCCAGAAACCTGAGAAATCATCTTTTTCCTATTTTACTGAGCAGGAATATTCAGTTCCTATCACCCGATACCCAGGACATGCAGTCCTGAGCACTAGCCTAGAAGGTTTTTTCTTTAATACATTTAGCAGAGTTTAGAGCTGATTAAGGCAATAAAAATAGAGCTTGTAAAAGCAATCGGAGCGGCTAACTAGCCACTTGATTGCTTTTACAAGTAGCTGGGGAGACGCCCGGTGGCTTGCCAAGCCCCATGAGGCTGCTCTGTGGTTTGGGGTGCTATTATTAATGGCACATTTGCTAAAGGGCCGCGTGTGTGTGTTTAAACCTGTCATTTTGCTCCTGTTCCCAACACACATAGGTGTGAACCAAATTAGAACTGCCTCAATTGGCAGTAAAAATCTGTCGGGTTCTAACCCACTTTGTCTGAAACTAAGCACTTGTTTGGACATAAGTTATCTGGTTTACATTTCTTGCCTAGTCTAGAATGGCCTTTTTCAACCAGGGTGCCTTCTGGGTTCTTCAGGGGTGCCTTGGCAAAATGCCTAAAGAATTGCGCACAATCAAGGGGGGTGTTAAGCTTTTTTTTTTTTTCACGCAAAGCGGCAAGTCTGTGTAACATTACAACTTAGGTCACTGGGCACGCCAGCTGCCAGTGTCCTAACAACTAACACCATTAGTTGGTAAGGGGGACATGGGGCACTTGCACAGCATGCTTGTTTGACCCCCTCGCCCCTCTGTCGGCACTGGGGTCACTTTAGCAGTGTGGGGGAGAGAACTAGCAAAAAGACCAAGTCAGTACTGGTAGTGTGCAAAAGTGTATACGCTTCGAAAGAACAAATTACCTCTAATGGTGGGTGTCCTACGGATGTTGCTGCATTATGTAAAACTAGTAGTTTAGTTTTTACTGTTTAGAATGGGGTGCTTTGAGATTGTGCAGAATCTTAAAGGGTGAGAATGGCATCCCCAGAGCCTCTCGCAATGCTCAGTTCACATCGTCCAGGCAGCTTTGTTACGATGTATAGCAGCATGTATGCCATCAGGGGCCCGGCTTCTTGTGATGTATGGAAGGGAGATGACTGCGCTGGATTGGTTGGGAGTATGTTGAGGATAACCCAGCAGACAAGGTAACATGGGGTGATGTTCTCTTAGGACTTGCTTACATCAGGCGCTAAGGTGTACACTAGAGGTCGACCGATGGTCGGTTTTTCTCTGGCTGATGCCAGTATTTGGAAATCGTGGCGGCCGATGGTCAGTTTTTTTCCTTCATCTCAGGAAACCTGGAGAGGTGGGGTGCAGCCTATCCGTGCCCATCGGTGCAGCCCATTGGTATCCATTAATGCTCATCAGTACCCACCAGTACAGCCTAATGTCATTCACTGCCACCTCATCAATGCCCACCAGCGGAGCGCTCCCGGCTCTGTTCCGTCCCCTAGCCTTGCCAAAGAAAACTCCATTCGTCCCCTGACGTGCTGCGTCTCTGCCTACAAACCCCAGAATGCAGCGCGGGCAGGCAACAGCCAATCGGCGGCCGCCGCTGCCGACTTCCTCCACTGGGGGGGGGGGGAAGTCAGCAGACAGCGGCTGTGATGGCAGCAGATGGCGGGCGGGCAATTCCACCCCTAGCCACTGCCTCAGATCCCTGACAATTGGCTTTTTTGCATAATAATCGGCCGATGCCGATTTCTTTAAAAAGGCTAAATATCGGTCGACCTCTAGTGTACACATTCCTTAATAGAGGATAAATCTGTATGTATTTTTCTGGTGAGTATTGCCATGGCTGTCAATAAAACTATTCCTGATGGTATATGGAAATAAACTAAACCCCAGGCTGCGTTTTATTCCTCCATTTTATAGCCATAGGAAAGTGGGGGGGGGGGTAAAACAACTCGGCTGATCTACTTTTGTATTGCATAAAGATTCTGCAAGATTTTTACCAAAACTGGTGCACACAGAATCTGTTGCAGCTGCTGTGCATAGTAACCAATCGGCTTCTAGGTTTTATTGTCAAAGCTGAAGTTAGAAGTTGGTTACTATGCACAGCTACACCAGTCTTAGTAACTCTCCCCCTCCATCTTAGTGTGGTGATGCAGTGAGTGTCCTGCTAAGTGAAGTGAATGTATAACTCCCCCAAAAGTGTGTATATGACATTTTTAAGAGGGTTAAACATTGTTGAAACTAGTAAAGGAAATAATGCTGTGAGCAATGAGGACTGTTTGGTCTCGTGAAAAATATTGTGGAAATAAGTACTTAATAGTAAAGTACTTGATAACATTCAGCACCTTGCTTAGGCCTTGTTCACACAGGATGTACAAAGCCCTACACCCAATGAGGGCAGTGTTTACCCTACAAGGATGCACAGGTGTTCATTGCTGTCAGCTGGAATGCAGTGGCTCCTCCCAGTGTGACGTTCAGGGTGCATTGGTGACCATGCACCCGCACAGATGTTGTATTGGGAGCAGCGGCTGTGTCCCAATTGAAAGCAATGAGGTGAGATGCACAGAGCACCTGTGCAGGACAGGTGGTTATTTAGGCTCTGTGTAAACAAGGCCTTGGGCTACAGCCAGACCTGTAAAGTAATATTTAAAAAAAAAAAAACCCCCAGGCACCCAACATGAATGCTTTTGAAACAAATTTGATTAAAAACACATTGTCGGCAAAAATGGGGTTCAGAGGCAAGGGAGGTTTGGACGCATGTCTAAATCTGCCTGAATTGTTCACTGTCAGTAACTTACAAAGTATTGAAAGCAGAATAAGGCTCCAGATTTTGTATTGCTTTCAGTTCAGACCTCTGAATTTTTCCTAGGAGCAGTTTTTTTCCCTGCCTCTAAACGCCCCATCCTAGTTTACCTGTTCATGCACACCGAGGTGTGGAAGCCTCTGCAGCATCACCCAGCCACCGCTGAGGGGGCAGAATTATTGCCCTGGCGTTTGTTCCGGTGTCTTGTCGAGCTCGTTCCCCTATCGATGTGGTTCCGAGCTCGACTGCGCAGGCGCTGCCGAACAGCTGTTAAAGCTCGGAGATTTCCGCCGGCTCGGCTTGCGCCTGCGCAGTCAAGAGGGAACCAGATCGATAGGAGGAACCATATGCTCGCCAGTTGTGGACGCGCTAGCCCCCGATGCTTCATTACATAAGCAGCTTTCTTCACGCCGCTGTACAGCAAGGGGCGGCAGGGGGCGAATAAGATCTGATAATCTTGAGCAGTGGCATTTGTTTGTTTATAGTCGAGCCGCTATAGAGCGGCACTGCTCAATATCACGTCTCATTCGCCCCTTGCTCTATACTATAGAGCGGCGTGAAGAAGAAAGCGCTGTGTGTAACTAAGCGACGGGAGCGAGCGCGTCGAGCTCGACTGCGCAGGCGCTGCAGAACAGCTGTTAAACATTGGCGATTTCCGTCGCCTCGGATTGCGCCTGCGCAGTCGAGCTCGGAACCATACCGATAGGCGGAACCAGCTTGGCAGATCACCGGCACTGAGTGGCCGGAGCCACAATGACGTCACTCCTGTGCATGCGCGTGGGAGCCTAAGTTCCACAGTGAGTATAACAAGCATGCTATGCTGCATATACAGACTGATTTTACTGTTGTGGGTTTAGTAGCACTAAAATACTTAACTGCTTCTAACACTTTTTTTACGAGCTACCCTGTAAAATTATGCTTATACTTTAGTCGTGTGACCTCCCCAGAGAGGGGAGAGGATGCAAACAATGGATGGAATGCCTGTGTGGTGACGTTACCCAAAGTCTTATTATAGGGTCTCTGGTGACTGACCCCCCCTATTCCTCCAAAACTGACTGATCACATGACCAGAGCACCCTGAGAAAATGTATAAGCCTCTTCCTTCTGCGGGGTTGTTGGTATTGGTGTTAGAAAGGGGGGTGGGAGCAGTTTTAGGGCCCACTCATCCGTTTTTGATGTGAGTTTGGTGTTTAAAAAGCGGAACACAAATACATGAAAAATGTATCCCTTGAAATCCTATATAACCCTTCACCAATGCCCTGTGGGTTCAGTGCATTTTTAAAAGTCCTGCATGCTGCTTTTTTAGTGCATGTTTAAAAAGCACTCCACAAACGCACCTCTATTGAAATAACTGGAAAGCATAGCAAAAACGCACCGCAGTTGCATTTGTGATGTGCTTTAAATCATGTGTTTCTTTCACAGGTGCATGACGAGTCGGGCAACAAGAAAAAACCATATGCGTTAATGCTTTTTTATTTTTTCCCAACAGAACAGTGGGAACAGGTCCTTTAAAGTGTTACTCAACCCATATGAAAAAAGTTAATCCATGCCCTGCCCCCACAGTGCCCACAGCTTAAATCCTCTTTACATAAAAATTCTGCCACTATATACCTTTTTGGATGATCTGTATACCACAATTACATGATAAACTGCAGTTTCTCCAGTGCTGAGTCCAAGAAGGAGATTTCAACTTCAGCCTGTCTACACACATGTCAATATCATGTGACCTGGCTAGCGCTGATCAACGAGTGTTTTCTCCAGCACAAAAGATACAACTGACCATGTGCAGGTCGGCAACTCTGCCTGAGTTAGCTGGCCTTCCCCCAGATAGACAGGGCAGGAGGGGGAGGATCTGCGTATACAGGATAAAACAACCTTTTCTCTTATTATCCGTGGACTGACACGGTGTCTCTTTACACTTTACACATGGGTTATGTCCCTGCTTGCAGGAGAAGACCTAGGCAGAATGTGAGATGTTATACATACATTCTAAAAGCCAGAGCTGAACAGCCCCACCCAGGGGGCGGTCCCTCCGGGCATAACCCTCCCACTACAGTCAGCAGACTTCAGTTTTTTTCTGCCTAGCAGAAGAAGACGTGGCTCTCTCAGGAGCCAGTCTCCTGACCTATTTTTTTATTCCTTTTCTGGAATTCTTTTTTATTTTATATTTGAGAATCTTCTATCAACTGTCGGCTGGGCAACAGGTTGGGTACAAGATATCCTCGTAGTCTTCCCTGTCCGACCATCGAGCGTGCTGATCCTCGCCTTGTGTGCGTGAGACTCAGTTCACGACAGGCCCCATGACTCCAGGGGTGGCCGGGTTTGCTTTCATGCTCCCACGGTCCTCTCAAGACTGAACAGCTCCTGACTGACTGTATCTTTCGCGGTGGACCGGGCCGACAGCTACTCAGTACTGCACTGTGATAGTCCTGTCAGAAACACACCAGTGGGTCCCTCGGGACGGGTAAGTAGTCTCTCCTGCCTGCAGGTGAGTACAAAAAGCTGTGTTTCTCTGTGGGGGATTTTCCCTGTCTCCCCCTGTATTTCATTGTCACTCTCTGTCACCATTGCTGGCGCTGTGCTGTGTGGGGTGCCTGGGGGTCACACTGTTCTTGGAGGGGCTCATGCTGGTCTGCAGACATGCTTGGGGCCTTTTTTTGTGAGTTTTGGGGCCTGAGCGCGGAGTGGCGCTGTGTGTGTGCTGTTGTTTCACTCTAGCTGCGTCATGGTGGCCATCTTGCCGCGGATCGCCTCAGTGAAGTGCGGTGGCCATTTTCTTGTAGCCCGCGTGCTCTTCAGCACTAGTTTCGGCCTCTAGCGCTGCTGTAACAGCGCGAATCTCCTCACAGCTCACCAGCGCTGACACTGCGTGGTACAGACAGCGGAACTGAGCGGTCCCTGGTCCGGTTTGGTGAGTCCCCTGTGCGCCCCCTCAGTCAGCACAGCCTGTGGGTGGACTTTTTATCTGAGGAGTCTCAGAGGGGGGCAATGTGGAGTCTCGGTCACCAGCTTCCCCTAAATGTCAGTTGACAACAGGCAGTGCTTCAGCACCTGCGGTCCCTAGGGACCAGTTGTGGGCAGTCCTGGAATCATTTCTGACCAGGATGGGAGCTGTGTGCAAGCGCAAGGGAGCAAAAAAGCGCCCTCTCCCCACTTTACTTCATGAGGGCAGTGCGCTGATTCAGATATGGGCCTAGCCACTACCGCTCAGGACCCTAGTTCTGAATGTATTGGATGGTTTTGAACAGGACATTCCTTATGTGGAAAACTCCAGTTCTGAGTCAGTAAATGACAGGGTGCTTGTTAGTGTACTCATGACTGCGGTGAGGGACACTCTCAGGCTAAAATGCTGCAGATGCAGAACCTCAGGCTGATAGTCTCCTTTTGGTTCTTTTAAGGCCAGGCCTTCTAAAGAGGTTTTTCCATATGTACTTTCTTTGACCAGCTCATTGATAAGGTCTGGGAAAAGCCGCAGAAGAATTTTTTTATGGTCCCGTGGCGTTTGTCTATCAGATACCCCTTGCAGATGCCCTACTTAAAAAGTGGGCTTCTCCCCCAGTGGTCGACCCTCCAGTTGCCCGGTTGAACAAGGCCATCACTCTCCCGATGGAGGGGACTCCTGCATTTGAGGACCCCACTGACAGGAGGTCAGAAGTGGTGAGCAGAGCCATGTTTGCCTTGTTGGGATCCGCCCTACGACCTGTGGTAGCGGCGACCCTTGTGTCTTAAACACTTACAGGTTGGGCAAAAATGTTGCACCTAGCTGTACAGGAGCATATTCTTCCTCCAGACACAGTTGCTCTGGCCCACCAACTGGTTCAGGGCCTGGTTTCTGTGTGCGACGCCACGCTGAACGCGGCCCCTTTAATATCCAGGGCCTCTGTCTCGGCGGTGGTATTGCGTCTTATCTGGTTGAAATGCTGGTCTGCTGACCTAGCCTTAGGAAGCTCCTGACGGATCTACCATTTAAAGGCGGTAGACCTTTCGGTGCTGCTCTGGATGACATCGTCATGGTTGTCACGGGAGGTAAACGCACTTTTCTTCCTTAGACTAGCAAGGGTGAGGAGACCCGCCGCAAACAGGGACCTTCCTTTCCAGCAAAACTGGGTTTTTTCGTCAGTCAGAGTCAACGGGTAGGTCCTCTCAGACTGACGGCAGTGCGGCTGGTGGGCACAAGTGCCCCTGGGTGCGTAAGCCAAACAAGCGGCTCCCAAGCCCGCCTCCGCGTGAAGTCTTTCCTCCGCCCGACTCTGGGGTGGGGGGACGACTTTGCAGGTTCACGGATCGGTGGACCTCCCGAATCTCCGACTGGTGGGTGTGCGAGGTGGTCACCTCAGGATATAGGATAGTATTCCGATCCTGGCCCCCACACAGATTCTTTCCCTTGAATCTTCCTCTCCTTCCTCCTACCTGTCGGGCAGCCCTCATGGGGGCTGTACAGGATATGATCAGGTCCGGAGTGATTGTGCCGGTTCCGTCACAGGAGAGTTTTCAGGGATTCTACTCGAATCTGTTTGTCGTCCCAAAAATAGGACGTGGTTCGACCTATCCTGGACCTCAAGGGCCTGAATGCCTTCGAGAAGGTGCAGAAATTCCGCATGGAATCCATTCGCACGGTGATCGCTACACTCCACCAAAGGGATTTTCTTCTGGCGTCCTTGGACTTCAAGGACGCCTACTTGCATGTTCCGATCTGCGCAAGTCACCAGAAGTTTCTGCGCCTTGCGATCAGCGAAGTCCACTATCGATCGTGGCTCTTCCTTTCGTCCTTGCCTCGGCACCAAGGGTGTTCACCAAGGTGCTTGCTCCGGTTCTAGCCTTCTGTTACAGCGAGGTATTGCTGTCGTGGGCTATCTGGACGGTCTTCTGCTAAGAGCAGAAAGTGGATCAGACTTAGAGGAAAGGTGACTATTGTCAATTAGACCCTCAGGGACTTCGGGTGGTTCCTGAACATTCAGGAGTCAGTCCTGGTCCCGACTCAGTGTCTGGAGTATCTAGTTCTGGTTCTGGACTCCTTGGAGGCAAAGGTATCCTACCTCTGGAGAAGTTGCTGACACTTCAGTCTGCGGTGCGGGTGCTGACATCCCGAAAATGGTTGTCAATCCGTTTTTTGCATGAGAGTCCCGGGACTCGTGGTGGCCTCCTTCGCGGCCATTCCGTATGCCCAATCACACACCAGGGCATTGCAGAAGGAGATCTTGTCCACCTGGGACAAATCCCCCCGTTGTCCTTGGATCTTCGGATCCAGATGATTCACCTGGTCAGGGTGTCCCTGACATGGTGGTTGAGACCCTCGGCTCTTCGGTCCGGAAAGTCGTTCCCCTCCCATCCAATGGACGGTACTCACGACGGACACCAGCCTGACGGGCTGGGGTGGAGTCTAGGGAGTCCTGTCGGCTCAAGGCCTTGGACTCCGGACGGGCCCGTTTACCAATCACTGTTCTGGAAATACGGGCCATCAGACTGTCTCTCCTCAGGTCGGAGAGAGTACCGGGTCGCTCCATCAGGAGCCAGTCGGACAACGCCACGGCGGTGGCGTATGTAAACCGTCACGGGGGTACTCGGAGCTCAGCTGCAGCTTACGGGGTAGTCCGTATCCTGAAGGGGGCCGGAAGAAACGTGCCGGCTCTGTAGGGGCGGACTATCTGAGTCGCCAATTGCCGGACCAGGAAGAGTGGTCCTTGCATATTTCAACTCCTTTGCCGACGGTGGGGCACGCCGGATGTGGACCTGATGGCCTCTCGACTCCGTCGCAAGGGTCGAGGTTGTGGCCAGATCCAGGGATCCTTGGGCGATGCGTTGGTGGCCCCATAGGGTCCTTATCGCCTGATATAAACTCCGGTGATCCTAATTGTTACGGATTGGCCTTGGCGTCACTGGTACGTCTCGTTGCGGACGTTCCCTGGCGGTTGCCGATGAGGGAGGACCTTCAGTCTCAAGGTCCTATGTTTCATCCGGCTTAGTCTCTGGCTTTAACGGCAGGGCTGTTAAAAGCCAGGTGTTGAGGGACCGAGGTCTCTCGGACTCTGTCATTTTGACCATGTTAAGGACACGGAAGTCTTCCTCCAGGCAGATCTATCACCGTGCCTGGAATGCTTCTATCGCCATATGCAAATCGCTGGACTGGCGTCCTCGGACGTATTCCGTCCCCAGAATCCTGCGTCCTCTGCAGTGTGGAGTGACCCAAAAGCTTGCTTTGAGTACCATCAAGGATCAGATTTCGGCCTTGGCCGTCTTCTTTCAGCGACCTCTAGCGGGTCATTTCTTGGTTAGCACCTTGTGTTGGGGGTTCGCCATGTGCTCCCTCCTGTCAAGCCTTCTCTCCCACCGTGGGATCTGAATTTGGTTCTCTCGGTCCTCCAGGAACCTCCTTTTGGGAATATCCGGGATATTCCTCTCTTGTCTTGTCTCAGAAGGTGGCCTTTTAGTGGCAATCACTTCTGTTTGACGAGTGTCTGAGTTGGCGGCTTTGTCCTGCAAGTCGCCATATTTAGTCATCCATAAAGATAAGGCGGTGTTGCATCCGCGACCTTCCTTTTTGCCAAAGATGGTGTCTACCTTTCACCTACATGAGGACATTGTCCTCCCGTCCTTCTGTCCTCACCCATTGCATCCCAGAGGGTTTGCGCTGCACATAGTGGATGTGGTACGAGCCTTACAGGTGTACCTGTCTGCTACTGCTTCTATTCGGAAGTCCGACTCACTGTTTGTGACTGTCCCTGGTCCATAACAGGGCCAAGCGGTTTCGTCTGCCATCATTTCTAGGGGAATCAGACAAACCGTCATTCAAGCCTATGCTCTCAAAGGGCGGGCGCCTCCCTTTCCGGTTACGGCGCATTCCACCAGGGCAATTGGTGCTTCCTGGGTTTTCCGACATCAAGCGTCGGTTGCACAAGTGTGCAAGGCGGCGACCTGGTCGTCTGTTCATGCCTTTTTAAGTTTTTTTTTTTTTTTTATAAGGTTGATGTGGCTGCATCTTCGGATGCTTCCTTCGGCTGCAGGGTGCTGCAGGCCGCTGTTTAAAGTTGCGACTCCTCCGTTGTTTAGATCTGCCTTCTTGGAGTGAAAGTTTGGTTTTTCCATTTATATTGCTCCCATCCCTCTTGACACTGCTTTGGGACATCCCACGTGTAAAGTGTAAAGAGACACCGTGTCAGTCCATGGATGATAAGAGAAAATAGGATTTTTTGTACTCACCGTAAAATCCTTTTCTCTGACATCCATGGACTGACACGGCACCCACCCTTCCTTTTTAAGTTTGTACTGCTTTGTTACGAACTGAAGTCTGCTGACTGTAGTGGGAGGGTTATGCCCGGAGGGACCGCCCCCTGGGTGGGGCTGTTCAGCTCTGGCTTTTAGAATGTATGTATAACATCTCACATTCTGCCTAGGTCTTCTCCTGCAAGCAGAGACATAACCCACGTGTAAAGTGTAGAGACACCGTGTCAGTCCATGGATGTCAGAGAAAAGGATTTTACGGTGAGTACAAAAAATCCTATTTTTACACAATTTACCCCTTAAGTTCCGCAGTGAGTATAACAAGCATGCTATGCTGCATATACAGACTGATTTTACTGTTGTGGGTTTAGTAACACTTTTTAAGCATGGTTGGTTCTAGCCAGCTTGTATGCATTTGGGCTCTTTTCACAATGAACACAGCAAACCAATCATGTCTGCCGGTCAGTTTTTTTAGGCAGACCCCCCATTGCCCTAAATAGAGCAGCGGATGTTGACCTCTGCCAACATCCAATCTTGCTTGGTAAAAACAGATGGATGAGGATCTGCTACCCATCGGCCAATCGAATAAGTCGATCGTGCCCCTCCATAGAGAACAGCAGGCTGTGTTTGCTCTGCATAGGCAGGTGCGAACACGGACCTGTCATCTGCTGAGCAGGCAGTCGCTGCTGGAGCTTGCCCTGTGTGAAAGGGGCCTTATTGCTAAATACACCTAGCACCTCCTCCCATTTTAGAATTGCGGTCAAGACCTTTTTTTTACCATTTCTCTGTAGACAATTTTTTGCATAAAAAGCCAGAGAGTCCCTGACTTGAGTTTTCCAGTAAATGTGCGGCTTTGACTATTATTACATCATGTAACATTGTGCATGTTCACACATGTGCCTTTTACTACATGGGAAGGTGCATGAAAAATAAAATGCATCTGTGTTGCTAGGTTAGTCATTGTTGAGCTAAAGGTGACGTTTAGCAAGTAACTGGAGATTCTTTTGGCAAGCTCTGTCAAGAAATGCATTCACCACTCCCAGAGCATAGTATAAAAACCCAGGTCTGTGTGTCTGAACAAAACCTTGGAAGGCCCTGTTGTCAGATCCTTTATTTCAACAATCTTCCTATAACATGAATATGCATTACATTATGAGCATGTTTACCTGTAAAGGGGGGTGTGAGTTGTGGGGAGTGAAGTTTTTATAGTATTGTACATTAATCCACTTTTAGGTGGACTACTCTGGACCGGCTGGCGGGAACATTGCCTCTTCACAACTTCAGGCGGCAGCTCCTCTTCCAGGCCATACTGCGGCTGCGTGGGTACCTGACTACCTGGTTTTGGGAGGGACTTCCTGTCCCACTTCCGTTTTCTGGGCGACCCCTCCCTCCCTGCAATCTTCTGGAACATGTCACAGTTCCCAGAAGATTGCCTGGCCACTGACAGAGCACAGCATGACTCGCGCATGTGCGCCCTGCTGTGAAGCTGCAAGCTCACAGCTGGGCGCCCATACTTGCAATGACGCTGCGGGGAGAGGAGCTAGGCATCGGACGGCTGGACGGTGGGACAGGTGAGTGGCTGTTAAAAGTCAGCAGCTCCTTTTTTTTTTTTTTTTTTTTTTTTTTTTTGCAGCTGCTGACTTTTAATAAACTTGACCATTGTAACGCTTTAAAGCAGGGTATGCCTGTGTATTCCTATTCACTCCCCCCCCCCCCCCCAGCAGTTAAAATGGGCGTGAGCAGACTTGGATGAGCCATCATCACCGACAGTAATTAAATCTTGCCAAGAGAGCCAATAACTGGCTGTGCTAGGGAATCCACTCTTCATGGTGTGATTCATTCCCCTATTTAAAATACTTTTTTGGGGGGGGGGGCTTCTCTTTCGTGTCTGCATTTTAAGTTGGTTCTAGGGTCCCTCAAGTCTTGACAAGCTTAAAGAGGAGGTCCACCCGATTTTGTGTTAAAAAAAAAGCCAACAGCTACAAATACAATCGCTCAGTCTTCGGATGCTGCCGCCACCATGATGCTCGGTGAGGGAATCAGGAAGTGAAGCCTTGTGGCTTCACTGCCCGGTTCCCTACTGCGCATGCGTGAGTAGTGTTGCGTGCAGTCACTGGTCCCCACTCTCTCCTGGGAACAGTGTTTCCCAGAAAACAGCCGGGGTGACACAAAGGGGGTGTGACTCCCGCGAGTCCAATACGCAGAAGTGGTGCAAATACCTGTTTTTATACAGGTATCTGCACCCCCCTGAAAGGTGCCAAATGTGACACTGGAGGGGGGGGGGTTCCGAAAAGCGGGTGTTCACTTTTTGTGTGAACCTCCACTTTAAAGAGAACTACATATACTTCAGCAACAAAAGCTTAAGGGGCTATGATGAAGCATCCACCAAAATTAGGCCATTTTGCTGTATAGGCTATGTTTTTTCAGCCAGCTTTTGAAAGTGACAGGCATGAGAGGTTCCTTAAGCTTCTCAAACTATTAAAGCTAAACTTCAGGAAAACTAAAAACAGCTGAAATTCATGAGTTTTTTTTTTTTTTTTTTCTGCTGAAATTGCAGTTGTGTAATGGACTCCCCCATAGACAACAATTCAGCCATACAGCCTGGTCTAGGCCTCTTCTCGGGACACTGCATAATGGGAGGACCCCGTTTGTCTACCAAACAAAGAAAATGAATATTCAGTGGACTGAGCTGGTGTAAGGGCCCATTCATCCCAAAACACCTCATCAGTGTACCTATGTTGCTGCAAATTACTGTGGGGGGGTATTTTAAAATCTTAGGGATGCCTTCCAGCTTTCTCTGATACTGTAGTTTGGCTTTGACAGTTGGCATAACAAAGTTGCCTGATGCGTTCTCAAGAACTGAAAATTAAACACTTTTTGGCTGAACCAGATACAACTTCCTGACATCCTTGATATGGCCTCATTAATTAGCCCAAGGCCTCTGCGGGGTAATCTCCTCATTTAAATTTTTGTGAGATAAAGCCAAGTGCTCTGTTCAACCCACCAGTGCCCATTTATAACAGAAATATTAGTGGACCTCAATTTTTTTTGGTCTGTGAAATGCCAATTTTGGAAGCAGTAATTATGAGTTGCTGGCATACAGAATTCTTATGCAAGTGGGCCCTCAAGCCTGCTGAAATAAAATAAAAAAATTTCAGGCAGGTTCCCATTACGAAAAATGTACATTTTTTTTTGATTGGAGTTAAAATTCTCAAATATCAATTTTAGTTAAAAGAAATTACATTACCATTTAAACTGTCTAAATATGAAAAACAAATCAGATGATTTGACATTTAGGTATATTTTCTTTCTTTCGTGTTTTAACACTTGTCAGAGTTTTGATCCTGAAGAATTTAAACTCCATCCTGTTCTTTTTCTGTTAAGGTTAAAATTGAAGAAGGAAAATACAGAAGTCGTCATTTGACACGTTTTTTAAATGAGAATTATTTGAAGCTCAGAAATAAGTTGAAGCTGAATTTGAAAAAAACTATGCATGCTAATTGTCAGAGCTGAAGTCCTACTTGTAGAATATTGAGAAATATGTATGAAGTGGGGAAGATGAAAAAGAAGTCAGAATTTGAATGACTGAAGAAATGAAGAAAGAAATGAAATAAGAAATGAAATAAAAAATGAAGTTAAGATAAGAAGTAAACTGGAGTCATAATTCTCTACGCTAAGTAATTACTAGTCTGTTTCTGTGTCCCTGTACATTTTTTCAGAATAAATGCATGCATTATCTGTTTAAGAATGCATACAGGGTAAACAAAGGGGAAATTATGTAAATTTAGACACAAAGACATCTTTTATAGACTTACTTTAAAAGCAGAGTTTTATTTCAACTTCCAAGTTTTTGTTTTAGATCTATATTAAAACAATTTTAAGTGTTTGTAGTAAAAATGTATCTGTTTGTGTTCAGGAGTCCCGATCTGCTTCAAGGAGCGGCAGTGCTCGTCGATCAGGCAAATCTGCAAGCCATTCCCCGACTCGTTCTCCTGCACGATCAAGGTCTAAAGAAGGGTCCAGACATTCAAGATCCAAGTCACGATCTAGGTCTGAATCAAGGTACACCTTTACTGACACCTCTAAGTTTGTGAGGTACAGAAAAACGTATGCGTTAATAAATGGTAGCATGTTTAGATCACTTTTTTTATTTTTTCCTCCCCTTTAGATCTAGGTCAAGAAGAAGTTCTCGACGTCATTACACAAGATCTCGTACTCGTTCAAGGTCTCACAGAAGGTCTAGAAGCCGCTCGTATAGTAGAGACTACCGAAGACGTCACAGCCACAGTCGCTCTCCCATGTCAAATCGAAGGCGACATATAGGGAGTAGAGTAAGTTCGGTATGATCTTGAATAACCACTTTTCACTACAATACACAAATGTTATGTTAAGTGTAATATTTTGGGAGTAGAAATATAGGAGTTGCCACTGAGTTGCATTTATTAAGGTGAAACTGTGGTGTGATTAGTTTTATCCTTGCTTTACTCAATGAGCCACTAACCTGCAACAAGTGTTTGGCATGTAGAGTCCTAGGATGCCCAGCACACAACCTATGTTTGGGGGCTAGTAAGTTTACTTGCATAGCAAGGCTTAAAGTCTAGCACCTTTTTAAAATAGACCTGAACTTAAAATGCAAACATTTGCTACTGTATGTTGGGTCCATTTACACCCCTGCACTACAGTAATGCACCTTATGTGGTGTGCTGTTTTGCTAGACGTAAAGAACTTTCTATAACACCATGTTACACATTAAAGCCCTAGTGGAGTTTGCTGCAGCAATTTTTAATGGGTGGTCTAGAACAAATGAGAATAAGCTGGATTGACACTCATCAGTCAGATTAGATTGCAAGACAACCGTGTGGTTGGTTTACTAAAAGTAGAGTGAAATTTGCAGCCGTGCGTGGTAGCCAATCTGCTTCTAACTTAAAGTGGTTGTTACCCCAAAAAATAATAATCATGCTCCTGACCCTTTCAGGCACGAGCTTATAGCATAGTGCTTTTGCCTAGTTATTTGCCCTTTTTTGTATCTCCTACTGTACCTGTTGATTCTGCCTGGTCTTGACTTCCCCTCTGTAAGCTGACCATTTTTATCATGGCTGCTGAGCCATGAGATCGTGGTCAGGATGTGTGTCTCCGTCATTTAGCTTCTCTCCTATGTGTGTCTCTGCAGCTCCCCCCTCCTACTCTCCCTGTCAGCTCTGTCGTGAGAACACTATCTCATGGCTCTCTCCTCCTCCTCCTTCTCCTCTCCTCTCCCCTCTCTCCTCCCACCTTCATTCACTGACTATACTGTTTACCTAAAACAGAAGGGAAATCTCGGCCCCTCCCACTCGGGTCACTCAGACCGGGATACAGATCGAGATGACGGCAACTCTGACCACAAAGACAAAAAGGTATTTAGGTTTGAAAAAAACGTGTACACACACACACACACACCACACTGCTTGATGAACAAACACATGGAGGCTAGATCAATTTTAGCTATTTGAGTTTACAACCACTTAAGCTTGGACAAAAAAACCTGGAAGCTGATTGGTTTTCTATGCAGAGCTGCATCAGATTTTTCCCTCAAGTTTAGTAAATCGAATCCAGTGACTCTGTTAAAGATTCTTTCAACACAATTTTTGCTCATCTTAAATCGGGGCATCCAGATTTGAAGGTTCATTAGTACAAAATTCAATGAGCTTCAAAAGGTCTGAAGTACAAAAGCTTTTTTGTGTGTATGTACACAAAATCATACCAACATGCAGAACAGCCAATGAGTTTTGGGGTTATTTAAGGTCCCTTCCAACCTTTTTTAGAGCTTAAGTGTGATGGAGAGCAGATTGGAAGGCTCTAAAGGGCACAGTCACCAAGGTTGAATTGTATGTGACAATTAAGTTGGATACGACTAAGATCCATCGATCAGTGGTCCACGGCTGGAGATATATATTTAAATTGTGTGCAGAAAACCTTATTTAAAGCATTTTGCATGCTTGGACCTCCTGTTTGGCGCCCTCATTGGCTTTTTATACACCTTCAAATGTGTGATTTGTCATAATGCGATGCATGTTAAAGGCCACGAACTATAACATGGTGTAAATTTATATCCTCCCTTTTTTAAAAATGGTTACTAAACCGTTCTCTGAAAAAATACTCTAAAAAAATTCAGACTTTTGCTGTGCCTTCAGTCCTATAGCTGTGAGATTCCAATATATTTTGTTGATCTATAGTTTCTGAACCACTGCAGCTGCTACTTTAACCACTTCCCAACTGCAGTATGTCCTCCTGGGCTTTGAGTGGGTATATAGAACGATAGCTGCAGGCATCGTTCAGATATCATGTTTCTGCCAGGGATTCCCTACACAGTAAAAACAATCAGCGGCTGTTCAGCCGCTTAATTGGTACAGGCGGCGGGAGGGTCTTTAGGTGTTTTGGGATCACATGATGCATTTGCGGTGCCATTATTACTTAATGGTACCCCAAGCACGATGTTATTGCAGGGAGACCACAGGCAATACTGGTTACAAGTTTTGTTGCCCGTCTGCCTGTTTGGGCACCGTTTCCACAGTTCAAGCTCCTATATTTCTTTCCTGACATATTTTGTTTGTCTTTTTGCATTTATTTGTATTTGGTGAGAAAGGAGCAGTGCTAAGATGTGAATACTTTCTCACGGCAGGCAAATCCTGATCCCAACTGCTGTTTGGGCGTGTTTGGCCTAAGTCTTTACACCACGGAACGAGATCTAAGAGAAGTATTTTCAAAGTATGGTCCAATAGCAGATGTATCTATTGTGTATGATCAGCAGTCTCGACGTTCCAGGGGGTTCTCATTTGTCTACTTTGAAAATGTTGAAGACGCAAAGGAGGTAAGGAATAAATGTTGCTGCTTGAATCACTGGCAGCTCTTGTCTGTAAAAAGTTGCTTATGTTAAAAATTATCTTGTTTTGTTTATACAACTTTGTAAATTCCCACAGTGCTTGGAAGTGCTAATTATTTGGAGATGATCCCTTAGGCCTCACGCTCACGGACGTTTTTTACAGCTTAACACCTGTCCATGTTGTATACATTTTTCGACCGTATTTTTTTGGAAAACAAACCGCCAGAGCTCAAACGCAGCGGCAAAGTTTTTTAACACTTCACGGTTTTTATGCCTGACGCCGTGGAACGCATTGGTCCTGGGTTTTTTTTTTTTTACAGCTTAAAAACGCCTATGCTATTTGCAGCTCAAACGCCTAGGTGGGCATGAAGCTATAGACTAACATTGACAGGCATTTTTAAGCTGTAAAAAACGCTCAAACGTGGCTGTAAAAACGTCAGTGGGCATGAGGCCTTATGGAGTAGTGCCTAAACCTATTAAAGTGATGGTGAACGTTTTTTTAATTTCTACCTACAGGTAAGCCTATGAGGCTTACCTGGTAGGTACAATAAATCTATCCTAAGCGTGCACTGTTTAGGAGGTATTTACTTTAGCTGTGCTAGTGGTGTCACCGGCGCATGTGCACTGCGATCTAAATGGACAGTGTGCTGTCCATGGAGTCATGATTCAGAAGTTAGGTCCTCGCGGCTCAGCCAGTCATGTGGCCGCAGCTTGCAAACACGTAAGGAAGACCGGGTGAAGATGGAAGCTGTGACAGCGGCATGCTGAAGGGCTTATTTTTTAGGTAAGTCTTTTATAATGAACTAGTATGTGATGCAGATACTAGCACATTATAAAATTGCAGGGAGAAGTTTTTTTTCTGTTTTTTCTACCGCTTTAAAGCCAAGCTTCCCCCAGAAGGGAAGTTCCCCATTTACGCCTTATCGCACACTTTGTAGCTGCTAACTTTGAATTTTTTGGAGGGAGACTGAAGATCCTCATTTAATGTGGTGATTTTTAGCCAGGCCACATTGTTTGTTTGAATTGATATTATGAAGTAGTAAAACACCCATCCTGCTTTCCAAATCGATGTAATGTGGTAAATCTTTTAGGCAAAGGAACGTGCAAATGGAATGGAACTTGATGGAAGACGCATACGTGTAGATTTCTCAATTACAAAAAGGCCCCACACCCCTACACCAGGAATATACATGGGAAGGCCAACCTAGTGAGTACCGTAACCATTTCTGTTTAGTAAAATGATTTTCTCCATGCTTCCTTATGGAAATTTGCACCTGTGGGTTTGAAAACCGCATTTAAACAGTGATTGCAGGTCTAAAGGCCTCATGTTTCCTTTTTTTTTTTTTTTTTGTGCTATGGTTTTGCACAGAGCAGCTCCTGTCTGCTCCTTCTCTGCAATTGTCCCCACTTGTTATGAGGCACTCGTGCAGGCATGGCCCTGCTCGCTGGTTTTCACTGGCAGCAGCTGGAGCCAATATTCCCTAACATGCAAAGTATTAAATGTTCCTTGTAGCTTAAGCAGTTGCAAAGATGTATATAAAGTATGCATACTGTTTATGGTTTGCACACCTATTTTAAGATGTATAAAATTCCTGCCAGATGCACTATACACTTGCATTTAATCAATTTAAAACGGTTCTAAAGCCTAAACCTTTTTAACCTTGAGGCATTCCTTGCATGATGACGGTTTAGGCATTGGTATCTTTCCTCAACCCTATACTTGCCTAAACCCTCATATCCAGCGCTATGCACGTCTGCAGTTCTTCGCTCTACTGTCACTGGCTTTTTTGAGTCAGCAGGAGCCAATGGCTCCCGCTGCTGTCAATCAAAGCCAGTGATGAGGGGGCGGGGCATAGCCTCACTGTCTTGTCAATAGACGCAGACAGTGAGGCTTGGAGGTGCTCGCCAAGGGGAGCAGTCAGGAGTGCCAGTGGGGAACCCGAGAAGAGTAGGTTCAGGCAGATTTAGCTCGTATACACTTTTATTTTTTGTGTGCATAAATATACTATTTAAAAAATGCTTTGTTCATTTTACCCAGTGGAAGCTCACGTCGCAGAGATTATTACGACCGAGGATACGAGAGAGGTGGAGGATATGATGACAGAGAGTACTATGGCAGATCCTCTTACAGGTTTGTACTGTTAATTGCATTTGAAAAATATTCTTGGGATTAAGAGCCAGTTCGCACCTGACACATATTCTGTGATTCAGCGGGCTGAAATTGCACTGGATCGATACAAAAGTCGTACATACACCACTTTTCAAAGACACACTGCAGTGAATCACATGGTACTTTGGTGCACTGCCTGCACCAAATTGCATGGTACCATCTAAATTTGTCCCACCCCTTCCTGTCTGTTGACACCTGCCACCATCTCTGATCCTGTCCCACCAAAAATAATTGGATGGGCGATCTATTTTCCCCCATCTGTCTGGTGAATCGGATGGAAATAGAGGCCTGTTTCAATCCAACTGCCCCATATAGGAGAGGTGTGTGTGTGTGTGGACTCCTATTCATTCATACATAAAATTATAGTAGACCGTGTTTACCATTTGTCAGTTTGAATGAATTATGGTAAACAGTTTACTATGTTTCAGTGATTAATGCATACAGAAGCCATCAGTACTGTGATCACTGTCTGTATTCCTTCAGGTAAGGAGCTGGTTAAGACCAGCCCCTCCCCCATCTATCCAGATCTCCCGTACTAGCAGCAGCTGGGGTGGAGGTGGGAGAGCCAGCAGCGCCCCTCGCTCTCATCCACGTTTCCTGCACTAATAACGGCTGCAGCTGGGGGGAGGTGGGAGAGTCGGCCAGCAGTTGCATGGAAGGGGCACCTGGCAATCGGAGGTGAGGAGTGGAGGGGAAATCTATTTGGACAAAACAATTCCTCTGGTTTGCAGGGGTGAGTGCAGCGGGGTGAAGTGGTGGTGCCGTGCAAGACAAACTCGTTTGCCTCGCAGTAGATACCCCTGGGTGCAGGTAAAGACACTGTCTGGTATTTTGAACACTGGTGACATGGGTCCTAAAACCTGTAGTGGGGTGTAAAGATTTTTTGTTTTCTTGCACAGTAAGGTTATTCCACCATATTGTATTCCTCCCTCCTTTTTCAGAGCATTTCAACCAGTTTAAGGAATATTGTCAGAATAGAAGCCATGCTAACATGTTTTGTTAATGCTTGAGGGGTTGTAGTCTTAATCATTGCCTTACTAGTTTGTATTGAAGGAATGTATCGGCTTGCCATGAATGATCATGCTGCCTACTTTCCGCACAAAAATTGAATCAATGTTTTCTTGTATGCCACTTAGTTTATGCTACTTGTTAAACTTTGACTGAGTCACTACTTCCAAATTTTTTACAGCACACTTTATTTTTTAAAGCTGAAGTCTAGGTATGATCTTTATTGCATAAAGTCTAATGTGTATGTCTTACCGGAGGAGCTGCTTTGGAAGGTGACAATTGCTGTAGCTGCTACTACAGTGATTGCTGCAAACTTCAGGGTCCTTCATCCTTGCACAGTGACTACAGGCTCTGCACTTCCACTACAAGAGGTTATATCAAATGTGGAGCTATGCAATAGAGAGAATTCCTATACTTTACTTTTTTTTTTTTTTTTTTTTTTTTTTTTTTACATTCAACTTGGCCGTTAAAGGTCAAGTCCAGCCTGAGCTTTTTACGCTGGCCTTAACCTATGGGTCACAGGAGTGCAATTCGTTTTTCAGCAGAGAGCCATCTGAAGTCCGCTCTACGCTGACGTCGCTGCCATCAGTCGGGGCAGCGCGTCATCACGACTTCCATGTCGGGAGCTGCCCTGATTGATGGCAGTCTCAGCAAGACGCCAAGACAGCCTCTCCCCGCCCCTCCACGGCTCAGTGCTCCAATGAGTGTGGAGAAGCAGAGGAAAGACTCTGACTGAAAGTCAGCAGCTTTCCCCTCGGATCTGAGAACCGAGCCATCGGCGATGTTACCAGTCTCGGTTACCAGTGCAGAGACGGCAGTGGACAGCTGGAGCACCGGTCTGATGCTCCATCCACCGATGTAAGTATGAATCAGAAATAAAAATTAAACCCATACTTTTTATTTGCTTACAAATTAGTTTGCTATTGCTTTGGATTACAGTAATTTTTGGTAAATTGTCAGCAATCCTTGTGTACAGTACTGTTGATTCCATCCTTTTGGACATCTTACTAGGTCATTTATACATTGTAGAGTGATTCACTATCCAGAGCAAGTTTGCAGCTATGACATTTTCAGGGATGTCAGAGCTCCCGATCTCAACTTTTCAAGTTAGATATGATATTCAGGCAGTTTACAGCAAGTTTAGAACTGGTATCCCCCCCCCACATATTTCAGCACAGGTGGTCCCAAACCCCAGCCCCTCTCCACAGTTCAGTGCCTGGTGCTTAGATTAGATTTGGACTTTGTCAAAAGATTAAAACTGTCACTGGAACCTTTCTGGGTGGGGGGCACAACTACAAGCCTTCTCTGTTTTAAACTGTTGCATCACCTGGCATGGATAAAATACAAGCTCCCTTTGAATGCTGTAAAACCATTTCATATGGTAGTCTATTGCATGTAAATATTTATTGTACTGTGTATTTGTATTTCAGAGGTGGCGGAGGGTGGCGTGGTGGACAGGACCGGGACCAGTTTTCTAGGTACGTCTACATTTTCTCACCTCCTGCCCATTTTAGAATTTTTAATTGGACAGTTTTACAAACCATTCTGTGAAAGAAGAAAATGGAGAACCATTCAGTGCAGCTCTGAATATGTGCTGGCTGAAGCTAATTACCATCTTTAGATCATAGGAGCACCTTTTTTAATGTTTCCAGCTTGATTGCAATTTAGTCACCATCTTGCCTTTTTTGAACAGATGTTAATTATTACGCTGCTGTTTATCTAAAGTATAACTAATCACAGAAGCTTTATCATAAGAAAATATAGGAATATGAAGGCTGTCTGCACAGCAAAATGCATGACCATGTAACCTCAATTATTTGAGACCTCCGTTTATGTAATGCATATTTATATAATGTTTTTCTTTAGGAGGAGATCTCCATCACCGTACTACAGCCGAGGTGGATATAGATCTCGATCCAGATCACGTTCCTACTCTCCACGTAAGTTTGGCATTTTGGTTTGTTAGGTTTGTGTCCTGTGATGGCCTCTTTATATGCCAGACTGTACATTGGGCTTTTGAGTTTACTTAAGCCATGCCCACTGCCATTCAACTGTCACATGCCAGGGCCTCTAAGGCTTTGTTCACATTTGGCATTTTAGGATCTTGGACAGAATCTCTGCATTCTGCCCACAATCTCAAATCAAAAGGCATCTTCAGGTGCCATTCACTTTCTCGCTGTAAAGCTGGTCACCCAAAAGAAGTTCTGCTCCTTTTTGGGGGACAAGCTTTGCATTCTGGCAAAATCGCACCACGTTTTTAGCTACAATTAAAAATGAATGGCACCTGAACATGCAATTTGAGATTGCAAGCATTCTGCCCAGGATGCCAAATATGACTGACTGCCTTTATGCCCATCAAGTGTTCAAACTGGACAGTTTTTTGTCTCAAAAGTTGAGGCCAGGTGCTCCTTGGGCACAGATGGGAATGACTTTAAAGATGCCCTTGTACCTGCACTCTTGGCAGTTTTGTTGCCTTAGGCTAGGGGTTGGCAATTTACCCAAGGGGACCACATTAGAAACTAAGACTGTTTTTTTAGGAGGCCAAACTATTTTTCTAAACCTGGGGATGTCTGTATGTACCAAAAAATAAATGCGTAGATGACAAAATACCCTGCTAGGAAAGTCCTGAACTGGGTCCATTTTACATTTCAGGTGGACTTAACCACCTGTCTGAAAACAGCTGGATGGTGCTGTTCACATGTCGTGGCCAATATGTTTTGCTTTGGAGCTGTGGCATTTTTAAATCTTGGTTAACGTGCCACAACTGCATGTGATTGCAGTGCGGTAATGTAGCAGTTAAATCGGGCATTAAGGAGGTGATATAACCTGCCTTTCAAATGCATTGTAACTGATTCTGGACAACTAGCTCAAGCCTGCCTTAGGTGGGTTTTGTTTTTTTTATAGGCCAGATCAAGTTCACTTCCAACTGTTCATCTCTAATGGCATTACATTGCACACTAGTCTCATTGAGGCTGGGTTCACACCTATGTGAATTGGATGCGGTTTACTCCGCATTCAATTCGCATAACATTTTAAAATCTATTGGTTTAACTGCATCTGGTTCACATGTGTTGCATTCGCATTGCCCAAAAACGTGTGTGTTTTCTAGGCAGTGCGTTGCGAATTGAAGGCACATTCTTTGGGAACGCATCTGATGCGTTCCATTGTGAACAGGCATTTTCTCCCTGCTCAGCTGATCCTCACCTACAACGGAGAGGAACAGCTTTTTTTTTTCTCTTTTCAGAGAAAACTGAGCTGGAATTCGCACTGCACACGTGTGAATCCAGCCTGAGATAACAGAAGTATTTTGATAAAACAGGGATACTGGGTGGGGAATTGTTTTTCAGGAGACTAAAGCCCCGTACACACGGTCTGACTTTTGCCCAACAAACTTAGTTTTAAGCAAGTTGGACCAACAATCCGACCGTGTGTACGCTCCATCGGACAAACTTTTTTCGTTTGGTTTTGGATTTCATCGGACAAAAGTTGGGTCTGCAAATGGACAAACTTTTGCCCAACCAAAGTCCGATGGAGCAAAGTCCGACCGTGTGTACAGAAAACCATCGGACTTTAGTCCGATGGACAAAACAACTGTTAAAATCAACCAAAAATAGCAGAAATTGACCAAAGGGTGGCAGTAAAGATCAGAAAAGAGCAGAAAAAACACGTGATGTTTTAAGAAAGTTTTCAGAGAAGTCCTGTGGTGTGTATGCTATGGGTGTTCCCGACCAACTCCGTTCGGACAAAAAACCACGGAAAAGTCTGGAAGTCCGACCGTGTGTACGAGGCTTATGGGGAGAGAAAGGAGACTGACTCTTGTGTACAAAAGACATGTTGGGTAATTTGCCATTCTTTGCTTGATGGATATGTTCAATTTCTAGGGATGGTGAACTCTTGTGTTAAACTAATGTGCATTTTGTTTTTTTTAGGTCGATACTGAAAGCTGAAATTCAACCATCTGAAATATGAAGCAAATGTTTTTTGTGCATACAGTAATGCTTAAAAGTGATGTATGTTATAAACTGCTTTTTGTGACAAAAGTTCTAGTAGTTTTGTTAATTTTTTTTTCCTGCTCCATGTAGACAAACCCGTGATTTCGATTTTGCAGAGGTTTTGCATGTATTTTTTAAATGGTTTGACTTGTGATTACCAATTTTCCTCAAACTACTTTTTAAAAATAAATGTCTTTCAAAAATATTTTTTCCTTTTATGATCCACTGCACCTTTATATTTGCCCCTTTTTTTTTTCAAATAGTTCTCATCCACTTTATGGCATTCATAAATCGGGGTGATAAAAGCTATGTGGGCAGGAATTATTAAACATAATAGGCCTTTCGGTACCTTCCTAGTCATTTACTTTTGTGTTCTCATTCACATAACTGTAAATAGGGAAACTCCTGTTTCCAAATATGTGCCTAGACTTGCAGGATATGTTGCTTTTTGCCATTGTGGACTTGGATGTAAAACCACTGCAACCTAATAATAATGTAAATATATTTTTTTCAAATAGATGACATTGAGGTGAAAGATAAAACTGGTTTTGTTTTTAGTATGGGTAGTGCAAGGTTAAACATCTGTTTGGATGCATCTTTGCATATTCTTGAAATGCTAAATATTTGCCTTTTTTGTAGCAAAATATTTGTATATCATGATCATTAAAAAGCTGCATTACAAATGCATCATGTGATGGTTGTATCTGAACCCAAAATGCTGTTGGCAATTACTATAACTGACCTGTGGGTTAATCTCACAAACCTCGAATAATTACAGGGCTAGGTGACGGCACATGTTTAACTAAATATTTGGGGCTTGCCCCAGAAAGTGTTGCGTGAATGTTTGCTCTGCTGTAGGCCTGAAAAACGTTCGGTGACTTTCCCTTGCGCCTGAGCAGGACCCTGTGTTATAACACTTGTCTGCATCTGATTCTAGATCCAATTTGCGCATGCAACAAGTTGCCTACCTGACCAAGGTAAACTTTTCTGAAACTGTCAGATATTCTTCAACCACTAAGTGACATCTTTACTGCTTCCCCTGCTCTATAACTGGTCCAGTTGTGGTGAGTTAGCTGTAACTTAGTCTCTGCAGTGTAGGCAGACAGTGACTCGATCCAGATGACCCTTTGCAAATTGTAGAAGTCTTTTTAACTTGTGCATATTTTCACAGAAGATCATGGGGTCAAAAACCCATAGTATGCCTAGCTCCAGCAATGATGTGCTCAAAACAGACTAAAGACATACGAAATAGGGTGGGACAAAATGATTAAAAACAGACCATGCAGGTGTAATGTGATCCCTGTTAAAATCTTTGCTTTCAAATATTAAACAGTTGAATTAAGTGTAGACAACGATCCAGGAATGTCTGGAAAAGGGGAACATGCTGTTCATTACCTACTGGGCTATTTGCCATCTCTAGGTGAATGGACACTGGTAGACAAAGTCTTAGATGGGAAATGAACCCCCCCTCCCATACAGGAAGTACATCAGGGGAGGTTTTTTTTATTTTTTAAAGTGTCTGCAAGGTGAGAAGGCCGTGGTTCCTGGAGATTGAGAGACTGACAATAGACGGACCATGGACACTTCCACGTCGCCCTGATCTACTGTCTCAGGGTCCTATATTCCACCCCAATTTACAGTCTCTAAATTTGACGGCATGGCTATTGAAGCCAGGGTGTTGAAGGACCGTGGCATCTCGACCAGTGGTGTCTACCCTAGTAAATGCTAAAAAAACTGTCACTAGGAAGATCTAGCATAAGGTCTGGAAGACTTGTATTACTTGATGTGAACCGGGAAATATGTGATTGGGAGAATTTTCACTTTTCTACAGTCGGCTGTAGAAATCAGATTGGCTTGGAGTACAATCGGAGGGCAGAAATCCTGACATCCGTCTGCATTCTTCCAAAGGCCTTTAGCCTCCCATTCGCTGGTCTGAACCTTTGTGTGGGGGGCAACTTGTTTGCTCCCCCCCCCCCATTGGGTCACCTATGTGTCCTTCAGACTTGGACAGCACCAAGTTTGTGTTACAGAAACAACCATTTTAACCTATTAAGGAATTCCCATTAGACTTGCTGTCACGCAAACTAGCCTTCCTGATCTATATCACCTCGGCTAGAAGGGTGTTTAGCAATTATTTTTTTTACTCCCCTTTTGGTGGAAGAGACAACTGCATTCCTTGGCCGTTGTCTGGGCAGTCGGGGTTTGTCTAGATTTGCAGAGATCTGAGGATCATACTTTTTTTTTTTTTTTTTTTTTTTTGTTACACCAAAAGGACCGAAGAGGGGGCAGGCAGCTTAGCTTCCATTGCCAATTGGGTCAGTCAATTGGTTATTCAAGCCTATGGTCTGAAATGTAAAGCTCCTCCCTTTTAGGGTGAGGGCTCCATTCTACCAGGGGTGTAGGAACCTCCTGGTCTTTTTGCCATTGGGTAACTGGTGCTCAGATTTGTAAGGCTTCTACCTGGTCTTCAGTGCATACATTCACAAAAACGTTAAGTGGATGTTTGAGCAGCCGAGGATTTGGCTTTTGGCCGCACTGTACTGCGGGCTGCTGTAAAAGGTCTATTGGCTATTGTTTGGCAGGGTGTTTTACCTCCCCTCAAGGCTATTGCTTTTGGGATGTCTCAGTAGGTAATAGCCAACTCTGTCCCATGATGTATGAAAAATAGGATTTTAAATATTTAAAGAGAATTCCATTATACATAGGACAGTCATTTCATTTGATCTAATACCCCTAGTCATCCACACATTATATCTCAATTCAAATATATCGCATCAGTCCAAATTCATAAACTTATACTATCATACAGAACGAACCAATCTGCCCATATCAAAACATACTTTAAATAGATCCGTCTATACTCGACTCTATCCCTTATTGTCCTAAATATACAAATTATCCACTTTACTTTAAACACTTTCACCATCAAGAAAAAAAAAAAGCAAACAAAAAACCCCAACCGACACCGCCAGTAGGAAAGGGGGAGGTTTAGTAAATCACCAATATTAAGTCGAGCCCGCTGCAAATAGGGTTTTAACTTCCCCTGAAAATTTAAAGATATTCCGAAAAACCCAGGTTTGTAAATCTCATCGATTTTGTCCCAATAATACCATCTCTTCCATCTTATTTACCTCTTCAATTCTTATAAGCCATGCAGATATTGTAGGAGATCTCACATCTCTCCATTGCCGTGCAATACACGACCTAGCAGCATTAAAGGAGTAGTAAAGTTACTTTTTTTTTTTTTTTTCATAAATAGCTTCCTTTACCTTAGTGTAGTCCTCCTTCACTTACCTTATCCTTCGATTTTGCTTGTAAATGTCTTTATTTCTTCTGAGAAATCCTCACTTCCTGTTCTTCTGTCTGGAACTCCACACCATAATGGGAGCCTTTCTCCCTGGTGTGGAGTGTCGTGCTCGCCCCCTCTCTTGGACTACAGGAAAGCGTGAGGACGTTCTCTACGTTGAAGATAGAGAAAATAGCTGTGGGTTAGTGGGCGTGTCTGCAGCGCCGCCCCCTTGGCTTAGTTTCATTTACTAAGCTTCACTGCCCTGCCTGGACTCCGCCCCCATTGCTGCCTTCACATTTCTCACTTTTCTATCCCTCAAACCCATTTCATGCTCATCCATCCCTCTGTCTCATTTCTTGTACACACTTATACTTCACATATTTTTCTTGTCCGTCCCTCCTTCCCATCCCTCACTCACGCATCATTTCTTTTTCCCCACATCTCCATTCCATCCCTTGCTCACTCATCACTATTTCTCCCGTCTTCATCTTTCAACTTTGCTCGTTCTGTGTTAAAAAAAAAACACTGCGCGATGCCGCTAAGCCTAATGGGAAATGTAGTTCCCATTAGGCCATTATGAACGCGCACCGCAAACCCGGAAATATAGGACAGCAAGAAGAAAGAAAGGCAGGAGGAGGATATTCAAGGTAAAATTTTTATGGGAAATGTTTTTTAATAATAATGCAATATTCTTTATCAGTAAGCAACAGACATTGCTTACAAGTAAAAAAAAATGTAACTTTACTACTCCTTTAAGAAAATTCCGCAAGATTGATTGATTTATTATATTCTTTCCCCGGTATGCTAGAAACGTGTAAAAAGAAAAAAGCTGGATCTTCAGGTAGGGTGTAATCTGTAAATTTCTGTGAAATTCGGTATACCTCCCTCCAGAAGTGTTCCAGCTTCGAGCATGCCCAAAAAATATGAAGTAAAGTCCCCCTCTCTATTTGGCATCTCCAGCATTTATCCGAGATCAAGGGCGATTATTTATGTAATAACGAGGGTGTACGATACCATCTCGTCATAATTTTAAAATTTGTTTCCTGTGCCCGGGTACATATGATTTTAAAACATTATGTATAATCTGCCTTTGCTGTAAAGGAGAGAGACCTTTCTAATACTGTTTCCCATTTCTTTAAAAAAGGGGGGACATACTCGTCTGAGGGTGCCACTAGTAATGCATAGATTTGTGAGTGTATGAGAACATGGACCAGTCTCCTCGCATAATTTTTCAAAAGTAGTCATTGGTCTTTGAAATCTATCCGGGGGTGGTAATGTTTTAAAGTGTCATAGTTGTACTCCACTCCAGAAGTCCAGACCAAAACGGTCATTTACTGAAGTCAGGGTAGCGAGTGAAGGCCACATCGCAGATTGTGCAAAATGCGATGCCTGGTAGCATTGTGATTCTAACAGTCTCCTAAAAGGTCCTTCTTGCAATCCCGGTAGAAAGCAAGGGTTCCCCAATATAGGGTAAAGAGGGGAATATGCGGATGATAATCGAGTAGTCGTGCATATCCGCAAGGTAGGCCCCAAGGTTGGATGCTTTTTGAGAGCCATATCAAGATCTCCAAAACACCAACCTGCCCGTTTCAGTGGAACCCTACATTGTGATTGCTCAATCTTAGGCCATAATTTGAGCTCTGTATGCCTACACCAATCTATTACTCTCCCCATATGGGCCGCCTGGTAATATTTCTGCATATCCGGGACTGCTAAACCACTGTGTTGCTTAGGCATGATCATTAATCTTTGTTGTAGTCTCGGCCTCTTATAATTCCATATAAATTTAGTTATCAGCGCATTAATCTGTTTGAAAAATTTTGGGAATATAAATCGATAATGTTTGAAATAGGTAAATTTGGGCAGGATTGACATTTTAATGATGTTGCATCTCCCAAACCATGAAAGGACTTTGTTGCCATTTATCTAGTAAGCTCTTTACTAAGTAAAGGTGGAAAGTTCCTCTCATACACTTGATTTAATTTAGGGGGGATATAAGTACCCAGATATTTAAGGGCTGTGGAGGTACATCTAAAATTTAAAGTTTGTTTTTAAAGTATCTGCCCAACCGACATAGATACCCCCCCCCCCATTGCCTCTGATTTAACCATATTTATTTTAAAATAGGATAGTTCGCTGTATTTGATGTAATTCTTTTAGGAGGTTTGGTAGAGACATGGACGGTTTAGTTAGTGAAAATAGAAGATCATCTGCATACGCAGATGCCTTATCTTCACCTCCGGTTTGTATCCCCGTTATGTCTGAGTTCTTCCTTATTCTACACAGAAATGGCTCTAATGAAAGGGCAAAGAGGAAAGGTGATAAGGGGCACCTTTGATGGGTTCCATTGGATATCGAGAAGGGCTCTGATAAGAGCCCATTTGCTTTGATTTGTGCCGTAGGTCTCGAGTATATACTCGAAATCCAACCCATCATCTTCTCTCCAAATCCTACATGTCTTAGGACCGAGAACATAAAGGGCCAATTGACCCTATCAAATGCCTTTTCGGCATCCGTACCCAAAAACAGACGGTGTATTAGAAGAGTCAGCCATATGAATAAGATTCAATACTTTAATCGTATTATCTCGTGCTTCTCGGGTTGTTATAAAACCAACCTGGTCGAGATGTATTAATACTGTCAGGTGTGATTGGATCCGTGTAGCTAAAATTTTTGTAAAAAGCTTCAGGTCCACGTTTAATAGAGAAATTGGCCGATAATTACCACAGGCTGACGGGTCCTTATCCTCCTTAGGTATAAGGGTAACATGTGCCTTCAATGTCTCCGAAGGGAAAACTGTATCATATCCTAAAGCATTAAATGTTTGGGTCATCTGCTTACCAAGTTGAGGGAGGAACACCTGATAATATTTGTGTGTAAAACCATCCGGGCCTGGTAATTTTCCAGGTTTGAGTGCCCTTACTGCCTCTTGCAACTCCTCAAGAGTAATTGCAGCTTCCAGATCCCCTCGTATCTGGTCTGGCAACTGAGGGATACCTGAAGATAATATGTATTCCATGTTATTTTGTGACGGGGATCTATTGGATAAGTTATACAGAGATTGATAAAACTCACGAAAAGTCGCTGCAATTTTATTGGGGGTATGCACCTTTCTTCCCTCTTAAGGTATATAAGATTGGACTCTCTGATCCTGTAGGGCTCTGGCCAGTTGACGCCCGCATTTGTCTCCCACCTCGTAGTAATATTTCCGGCATGACTGTAATGCTGCCTTCGCTTTATAATGGAGAGATGTTACCTGTCTCCGTAGGTTGGAGAGTTCCACCTCCACTGGAGCTCCAGGATTCTGTTTATGCTGGGTCTCCAGTGTGTGTATATCAGTCAGTAGCTTAGTCAATTCAGCTTCCCATACCTTTTTTAATTCTAGATCCATGTTTAATAAGTACCCCCCTTATTACTGCTTTGTGCGCCTCCCATACTATCCCTGGATCTACTTCTGGTGTATTGTTATCTTGAAAATAAAATTGTATTTCTTTAGTAATCTCTTCCACTACTAACTTGTCCTCCAACAGACACTCATTAAGACGCCATTGTCTGTCTATGAATGAACATTTATCTTCAAAAACTAATGTTAACCACTTCAATACCATGCACTTTCCCGCCCAGACCAATTTTCAGCTTTCAGTACTCTCACACTTTGAATGACAATTACTTAGTCATGCTACACTGTATCCAAACAAAATTTTTATCATTTTCTTCTCACAAATAGCTTTCTTTTGGTGGTATTTAATCGCCACTAGGTTTTTATTTTTTGCGATATAAGCAAAAAAAACAGCAATTTTTTTAAAAAAAACAACACTTTTTTTTAGTTTCTATTGTAAAATTTTGCAAATAAGTAATTTTTCTTCATAAATTTGTGCCAAAATGTATACTGCTACATATCTGGTAAAATGAACCCAAATTGGTGTATATTATTTGGTCTTTGTGAAAGTTATAGTCTACAAACTATGGTGGCAATCACTGAAAATTTATCACATCTGATCACGCCTGATGTACTGAAGGGATATCTCATTTCTTGAGACACTAACAAGCGAGGAAAGTACAAATACCCCAAAATTACCCCTTTTTGGAAAGTAAGACAGTCCAAGGTATTTACTAAGAGGCGTGGTGAGTTTTTTGAAGTTGTATTTTTTTTCCCACAATTCTTGGGAAAATTAAATTTTTTATTTTTTTTAAATTTATTTTTACACAAACTGGTCATATTAACAGTTTTTTTCTCTCACACAGCATATGCATAATTGCAACTACACCCCAAAATACATTCTGCTACTCCTCCTGAGTGTAGCGATACCACATGTGTGAGACTTTTACACAGCCTGGCCATATACAGAGGCCCAACATTGAAGTAGCACTTTCAGGCGTTCTACAAGCATAAATCGCACATATCCTTTCTCAACCACCTATTACAATTTTGAAGGCCCTGGAGCACCAGGACAATAGAATTTTCCACAAAATGACCCCATTTTTGAAAGCACACACCCCAACGTAAAATCTATGAGGCATTATGAGTCTTTTGAACGGTTCATTTTTTTCCAGAAGGTTTTGGAAAATGTGGAGAAAAAATTAAAATGCATTTTTTTTTACACAAAGTTGTCAATTTATAAGATATTTCTAACATAATATGTACATAGCAAAAATTACACCCCAAAATGCATTCTGCTACTCCTCCTGAGTATGGCGATACCACATGTTTGAGACTTTTACACAGCCTGGCCACATACAGAGGCCCAACATCCAAGTAGCACCTCCAGGCATTCTAGCAGCATTAATTGCACATATCATTTTCTGACTACCGATCACATTTTTGAAGGCCCTTCATATATCTAACACATAG
The DNA here is from genome assembly GCA_029206835.1 of Rana muscosa. Taxonomy (NCBI): domain Eukaryota; kingdom Metazoa; phylum Chordata; class Amphibia; order Anura; family Ranidae; genus Rana; species Rana muscosa. The sequence continues at coordinate 273,588,903 of CM055127.1, forward strand.
CAGGTACATACCAAATAACAAAAGATTACCTGTGGTATTAGAAGTGCAGTGGTCCACAGAGGAGAGCATCGGTCCAGGCAGCAGGCAGGGATGAGGTCAGCGACAGCAAAAGCAATCATCCAGGCAGCAGGCAGGAATACTGTCCATAGTTCGCACAGGCAGAGATACTGTCAGCACAGCCAAAGCACAGGTCCAGGTAGCAGGCAGAGGTGTCCTATCCTATCCTATCGATGATATCTTCGATATATTGGAGGTAGTGGAGTCTGTGATTTTGAGTTGCTTTTTGGTAGCAGACAAACGAATTAAAAAGGGCCATGTGAAACAGGTGAAACGCAACTTTTTGTGCCAATAATGGGACTTTCTGGTTGATAAGTAGGGCTGTAGCATCTGGTCGTTTAAATCCACCCCCCCCCCCCATGTACAAACTGTAGTCGTGGACACATTCAGGCTTTACAATGCGTCTTCTTGGGATCTCCACCATGGTGTCATTGTGGATCGTAGAGAGGATGTGGACATCTTTCTTGTCCCTCCACTTCATGGCCAACACCTCCTCGTTCCTCATGGATGCCGATTCTCCAGGTCGCAATTTTTTTTGTCAATAAATTTTGTGGGAATCCCTTCCGTTTTTTTTTGAAGGTACCGCAGGCCGGGGTTTGTTTACTGTAAAGGTGGTGAAAAAGGGGCAGGCTGGTATAATAATTATCAACATATAAATGGTAACCTTTTCCGAACAGGGGGTATGCCAACTCCCAGACAATTTTCCCACTGGTTCCAATATATGTGGGGCAATCACGGGGCTGGAGCTGGGAGTCTTTGCCTTCGTAGATCCTGAATTTGCAGACATATCCAGTGGCTCGATCACATAATTTATTTAATTTTAACCCATACCTGGCTCTCTTGCTTGGTATGTACTGCTTGAACTGCAGTCGGCCGGTGAAATGTACGAGGGACTCGTCCACACAAATTTTTTGGTCTGGGATGAAAACTTCTTCAAATCGCTGGGAAAAGGCATTGATTAGGGGGCGTATCTTGTACAATTTGTCGTAGTTGGGATGATCTCGGGGAGGGCACTGTGAATTGTCATTGAAGTGGAGAAAGCGCATAATCATGTCGTATCTTTTCCTGGACATGACAGCGGAATATATGGGCATGTGTTGGATGGGGCGTTTGGACCAATATGAATGGACTTCGTTCTTTTTTGTAAGCCCCATATTGAACATAAGGCCCAAAAATAATTTAAATTCCTCCAATGTTAGACGCTGCCACTGGAACATGCGGGCGTAGGAAGAATCGGGGTTGGCAGCAATAAATTGGGGTGCATACAGATTCGTTTGATCCACTATATTCTGCAGCAAATCTTGTGGGAAAAATAAACAAAAATAATCAAATTTAGAAAAATTTGTAGTGTCGGGCTGCACACCTGGCTGTGCGGTGAAAGGGGGGATGATAGCGGATCCTGAGTTGGCAGGCAACCATAAGGTGTTTGCCAGGGCATCGGGAAGGTAGGATTGGGGCTGGATTCTTCGGGTTGGGCGTGCATTTCCATTGCTTGTACTGGGCTCCTCTTCCTGGGGTATGGCGCTGCTGGTGGTGGGCAGTTCTCCTGATCTTGGTGCTGATCTTGGTGCTGATCGCATTCTTTTGGGAGGGACGGTGTCCTCCGGGGACTCGGACTCTGAGCCACTATCCTCCACTGGCTCGTATTCCGAACCAGAATCGGATAATGGGAGCTCCCCGCTGCTCTCATCATCCGACATGGCAAGAATGGCATATGCCTCCTCAGGTGTGTAAACCCTTTGGGACATTATGGCAGTGCTTATTGGTGGGCCTGTGTAATGGTACTGCTGGTGGTAGTGGTGGCGGTCTGTGTGGTAGTACCGATGGAGGTATTAGTGGTGGGCCTGTGTGGTGGTACCGATGGCGGTATGGGTGGTGGTGGTACCGATGGCGGTACGGGTGGTGGTGGTGGTGGCGGTATGGGTGGTGGTAGTAGCGATGGCGGTATGGGTGGTGGTGGTACGGGTGGTGATGGTACCGATGGTACAGGTGGTGGTGGCACTACCGACGGTGGTACGGGTGGTGGTACCGATGGCGGCACTAGTGGTGATACTGGTAGCGGGCCTGTGTGGTAGTATAGATGCTGGGCCTGGTGGTGGTACTGGTACCGATGGCGGTACTGGTAGCCTGTGTGGCGGTGCCAATGGCGGTACCGATGGAGGTGGGCCTGTGACAGATGATTGACAGATGGGCTGATTGATTGACAGATGGGCTGATTGATTGATTGACAGATGGGTTGATTGATTGACAGATGGGGTGATTGATTGACAGGTGGGGTGATTGATTGACAGATCGGCTGATTGATTGACAGATGGGCTGATTGATTGACAGGTGGGCTGATTGATTGACAGATGGGCTGATTGACAGATGGGCTGATTGACAGATGGGCTGATTGATGTGCTGGGCTGTGTGACAGGTCCTCTTTATGGGGGGGGGGCGTGTTGTGCACTGTAAACTTATGTAGACAAACTACACTGAGCTAACTTACTGATCTCTTCTCTCTCCTCACAGATCGGTGTGTGAGGAGAGAGCAGGGATCAGGTAGTAACTCCTGTGGAGTTTGTTTACATTTGTGACCGGCTGTGATTGGACACAGCCGGTCACGTGGTAAACAGCCAATTCATTGGCTGTTTACTCTGATCGGGGACGCGCTGTGTCCAAGGGACACTCGCCTTCCCCGATCCCCGCTCTGCAAGCCTGTGGCGGCGCGCACGGAGCGCGCCACCGAGTTTGTTTTGACAGGTGATCGGCTGTGACTTTGACACAGCCGATCACATGGTAAACAGCCAATGAAATTGGCTGTTTACCGTGATCGGGGAAGCGCTGTGTCCGAGGGACACATGCCGTCCCCGATCACCGCGCTGCGCGCCCCGGCGGGCGCGCGCAAGGCATTATCCTGCAGGACGTCATATGACGTCCAGTATCGATATTGCAACCACTTCCCGGACGTCAATTCGCTATTGACTGGGCGGGAAGTGGTTAATGTCACTGGGGCGTGGTCCGACCACGTAATATTCCCTATATCTATTGCTTTAACCATCATTAACATATAATGAGGGATAATAAACAAGTCAATACACCTTATGTGGAGATGAATAAAAGGTGTAATCCCTTTCATCAGGATGGTACAATCTCCACACGTCGGTGAGTTGGTTGTTATGAAGAGTATGTAAAACTCGTTTACGAAGATTGGTTGCCACTGATGAACTTCCGGCCGATGTATCTCCCCTTGGGTCCAGGGGGAGATTAAAATCTCCCCCTAGCAAAAGTTTTCCCTCCGCAAATTTCATAAGCTTATTTACCGTGGAGCAAATAAATTGATCTTGATTACAATTAGGTACATATACTGTTGCTAACGTTACTTTAGTGGCGCCAACCATACCCTTAAGAAACAGGAACCTGCCCTCCGTGTCCTTTCTGGAGTCTATCAGTCTCCAGGGGACTCGCCTAGACACCAAGATGGATACCCCTCTTGATTTGGATACCCTATTAAATGCATGGTATGTAAACGGGTATAAGTTACTCTTCAGAATTGGTATCTTGCCCTCTTTAAAATGGGTTTCTTGGATATACGCCACATCATTATGAGAACGTTTTAACTCTTGGATAAGCATCCTCCGCTTTTCCGGTACATTCAGGCCCCTTGCATTTAAAGAAGTTACCTTTAACACCTCCATCTCTCCTATTCTGGTGAGGTAAAAAAAAAAAGAAAGGGGGAAAAACAAAAGGGTTGTACTAACCCAAATGTATTAGCGGTGGACCCACTGGTCCTTCGCTTCTCCCTCTTACAGGTGAAGAGGGATTAAAGAATCCTTTTTTTAAATAGCGCTCACATATGGTTTACCACTTAAGTGAGCGCAACCCTAAGTGGGGACGTGATCAGGGACGTACGGTAAGAGACCTCATCCCTCCTCCCCCTACATCTCCATCTAATCCATATTCAATAACCCATCTGTAAAATGTAATCCTTATTTCTTACACTTCACTTCTGTGCAATTCTCCCCCAAAAAAAAAAAAAAAACCATGTATATATATATAAATATAAAATGTCCAGGTTTCCCCGCTTCAGCTCTTATCTATTTTAGGACTCCTTATGTATTATTCCATCTTAGCCACTATTTACCCTAATTAGAAGAACCTCAGAACCATATAATATTGTGGGGGCATTGCATAGCTAATTCACTCCCGGGGCCTTAATATGATGCCGACCTAATACCATCACCATTTTGTGGGGTGGGGCCTCTTTGCAGTGAAAAAGTGCACTATAGTGTAGAAATATACATATATGTATATATAGTGTAAATAAAATAAAAAAACTACATTTTTTCACAGATCCATATAGGAGTACCCTCTCACTTGGTACTTATACCTTTAACTACTGTGCCTACATATATATATATACATATATACACATACATACATACATCTTACATGTATCCATCCACATACATGTACCTATTCCCTATTCCAATTTAATCCTATACATAAATCCTATACCCAGAAAGTGCCCAAAAAAATCCAACTATTATACATACCTCTACCCCCCCCCCCACTTAATTTGTCTATTACTTCAAAAGTGCTTAAAAGGTGCTTTACACAAAAAAAAATTATATATAAAAAAAAATATTTACCCACCCCCAACCAAGCCCCCCCCCCTTTTTCCACCCCTTCATTTACCAATCCCCCCACCCACTGCCGTCTTGTATCGATATTCATATTACCCTTCTTGTTTCATCTACTATTGTTCCTTCCCCACCCAGGCAACCTTTACCCTAACTAACGATAGTTTTACCCCCCTTTTCCTTTCTCCTGGCCTCTTTTAGTCCACCAGATCTTCTTCAATATAGGAATATAAAAATCAATATGGAAATCAACCCCTGTATCACCCTCCGCACTGGGAGGAGAGGGGAGAAAGAGAGGGGAATATATATATATATATATATATATATATATATATAAGAAATATTATAACCCACAGCTAAAATGTGTGAATCTATACCCTCCCTTCCCTTACTTATTTACCTACTACCACCCCTCCCTCCCCCTCATGTGTAATGTGCTCTACTACTCCCTTACCAGATCATGGTGTGTTTATAACTCCTATAACCTCCTTAAAGAAAAACATTTATAGTGCTACAATCATTCTAATAACCCTGAATGTAGGTCCGTGCTACCTTACCAGGTGATTCTTCTAAGATAATCACCCAAACCTATATACCTCTATGATCTATAGTGATCTATAGTGTTAATAAAAAAAAAAGGGGAAAAAATATGTAGAGTTTAAAACATTTTCCTCCCTCTCTCTCCCCCTCCCCCCAATGCAGGCAAACCTGAAAAACAAAAATCTTACTTATTTTGTCTACTTAAATAAATAACCAAGTTAGATTAACATACTCCTATAGTTCATAAAAGTCTTTTACATACGTCTTTCACATAAATCTTTGTAGCTTTATGACAAAAAAAAGGGGGTAATAATGAGAAGGGTGGGTTTAGAGACAACAATATAGTTCTGGGGCCCTAAGTCATATCCATATAGCAAGAAAAAAAAAGGAAAAAAAACAAAAAGAAAAGGTCCTCTATCTACATAGTATCCAATTAACATTTCATTACAGCCCACGAAAAAAAAAAAAAAAAACCCCTGGGGGGCAAAAAAAAATTAAAAAAATTGCACAGTCTTATTATTATTTATACCTTAGTCTACTGTTGTACGGTTATGCTCTCCCCTTTCACTCGAGAAGTTTCTTCGCTGAAAGTAAGGCTGTAAAGGTTGCAACCAGTCCGAGACCGGGAATGGTGGTATCTCTAAGGCCTCATGCCCACGGACGTTTTTACAGCCGCGTTTTTGAGCGTTTTTTACAGCTTAAAAGACGCCTGTCCATGTTAGTCTATAGCTTCATGCCCACCTAGACGTTTTTGAGCTGCAAATAGCATAGACGTTTTTAAGCTGTAAAAAAAAAACAGGACCAGTGCGTTCCTCAGCGTCGGAATTAGGCAGAAAAAAACGCGCACTAACGCGCGGTCGCGTTTTTTTTTTAGTTTTTTTTTTCAAAAATAAATAAAATAATTTTACAATAACAAGGACAGGCGTTTTTAAGCTGTAAAAAATGCAGCTGTTAAAAACGTCTGTGGGCATGAGGCCTTAACCAATTAACGACCGCCCACTGTAAATATACGTCGGCAGAATGGCACCGACAGGCAGAATCACGTATATGTACGTGATTGCCTTTGTATAGTTGGGGGGTCCGATCGGACCCCCCTTCTTTACAGTGAGCGGTCGTTTTACCTTCGGGAGCGATCCGGCATGAGGGGACGGCCGTTCGATTCCGGCCACCCCCTCTCGATCGCTCCCGGCGAATGAGAGCTTCCCCTGCCTGTGTACTGTTTACACAGGCTGGAGGAAGTGATGTCATCTCTCCTGCGGCGCTCACATATACCGAGCGCCGTACAGGAGAAGATGCAGGTTAGTGCACACAACACTACACTGACACCAGGACACATAGGCACATCAATCGCCCCCCCCAGGCCCCCCCAGACACCCCCAGATCACCCCCCAGCCCCCAGTCACAGTGTCACTGATTGCAGTGACCATTTATTTAGTGATCACTGCAATCAGTGACATTTGTGACTGTAAAAGTGTCAGTACATTTAGTTTTAGGTCCAGTGTAGCCCCCTAACCCCCCATAATAAAGGTTTAACCCCCTGATCACCCCCCAGATAACCCTTTCACCCCCTAGCACCGCCGTCGCTAAGCGATCATTTTTCTGATCGATGTCTTAGCGTCGGTGATGCTGATCGGTAGCCAGTAATTTTTTTTAGGTTCGCCGCAGGTTTTTATAGCGTCGGGTACCCCCATATATTACCTAATAAAGGTTTAACCCCCTTGATCACCCCCCAGGTAACCCTTTCACCCCCTAGCACCGCCGTCACTAAGCGATCATTTTTCTGATCGATGTCTTAGCGTCGGTGATGCTGATCGGTAGCCAGTAATTTTTTTTAGGTTCGCCGCAGGTTTTTATAGCGTCGGGTACCCCCATATATTACCTAATAAAGGTTTAACCCCCTTGATCGCCCCCCAGGTAACCCTTTCACCCCCTATCACCACTGTCACTAAGCGATAATTTTTCTGATCGCTGTCTTAGCGTCGGTGATGCAGATCGTTAGCCAGTAATTTTTTTTAGGTTCGCCGCAGGTTTTTATAGCGTCAGGTACCCCAATATATTACCTAATAAAGGTTTAACCCCCTTGATCGCCCCCCAGGTAACCCTTTCACCCCCTATCACCACTGTCGCTAAGCGATCATTTTTCTGATCGCTGTCTTAGCGTCGGTGATGCAGATCGGTAGCCAGTAATTTTTTTTAGGTTCGCCGCAGGTTTTTATAGCGTCAGGTACCCCCATATAATATCTAATAAAGGTTTAACCCCCTGATCGCCCCCCAGGTAACCCTTTCACCCCCTATCACCACTGTCGCTAAGCGATCGTTTTTATGATCGTTGTCTTAGTGTCGGTGATGCAGATCGGTAGCCAGTAATTTTTTTTTAGGTTCGCCGTCAGGTTTTTAAATAGCGCCAGGTACCCCCATATATTACCTAATAAAGGTTTTAACCCCCTAATTGCCCCTAGTTAACCCTTTCACCAGTGATCATCATATAAGTGTTACGGGTGACGCTGGTTAGTTAGTTTGCTTTTTATAGTGTCAGGGCACCCGCCGTATACAACCCAATAAAGGCTTAACCCCCTGATCGCCCGGCCGGTGATATCAATTAGGTTTTAGCGTCAGAGAGGGTCTGCGCCACACCCCAGGCAGCGTCAGGTTAGTGCCAGTAACGCTAACACCCACGCGTGAAGCATACACCCCCCTTAGTGGTATAGTATCTGAACAGATCAATATCTGATGTGATCAGATCTATACTAGCGTCCCCAGCAGTTTAGGGTTCCCAAAAACGCAGTGTTAGCGGGATCAGCCCAGATACCTGCTAGCACCTGCGTTTTGCCCCTCCGTCCAGCCCAGGCCACCCAAGTGCAGTATCGATCGATCACTGTCACTTGCAAAACACAACACACATAACATCAGCGTTCGCAGAGACAGGCCTGATCCCTGCGACTCCAGTGCTGTAGGACAGGGATATGCAATTAGCGGACCTCCAGCTGTTGCCAAACTACAAGTCCCATCATGCCTCTGCCTTTGGAGGTCATGCTTGTAACTGTCAGAGTCTTGCTATGCCTCATGGGACTTGTAGTTTGGCAACAGCTGGAGGTCCGCTAATTGCATATCCCTGCTGTAGGAGGTGATTTCGCCACCACAGTTAAAAAAAAAAAAAGCATATATGCCGAAGCATTGGGGCAGCAGGGGCGGAGGAGCGATTTTGCTCCTAATGCCGCGTACATACAGTCGAAATTCCGACGGAGGCTTGCCCGTGGAAAAGTCTGACCATGTGTACGCGGCATAACTTTTGCGGGAAGATGCCCCCATGCTTCGGCATATATAAATGGTGCATGTATGCCCATCATTAGAAGTGGGTGGATGAAGGGCGGTATTCTAATGGTGGGCATACCCACCGATCAATCTTTTTTTTTCGTTCAGCCAACAGGCTGCATGAAAAAAAAGATTACAATACATGTCCAACAAGGACCAGCAACGTACTGGTATGTTGCTGGACTTTGAATGTTTATACCAGAATGATGCCTGCGGGTTTAGGTATCATCTTGGTATCATTCTTTTCAGCCAGCGGCCGGCTTTCATGTAAAAGCAATCCTAGTGGCTAATTAGCCTCTGGACTGCTTTTACAAGCAGTGGGAGGGAATGTCTCCCCCCCGGATATAAAAAGCGCCATTGGGAAAGCATTTTATCACACCGATCTTGGTGTGGTCAGATGCTTTGAGGGCAGAGGAAAGATCTAGGGTCCAATAGACCCCAGTTTTTTTCAAAAAAGAGTACCTGTCATTACCTATAGCTATCATAGGGGATATTTACATTCCCTGAGATAACAATAAAAATGATAAAAAAAAAAAATATGGAAGCAACAGTTTAAAAATAAAATAAAAAAGCAAAATTAATAATAAAAAAAAAAAAAAAGCACCCCTGTCCTGCCCTGCTCTTGCCCAATGGCGAACGCAAGCGTCGGCCTGGCGTCATATGTAAACAGCAATTGCACCATGCATGTGAGTTATCACCGCGAAGGTCAGATCGAGGGCAGTAATTTTAGCAGTAGACCTCCTCTGTAAATCTAACGGGGTAACCTGTAAAGGCTTTTAAAGGCTTTTAAAAATGTATGTAGTTTGTCGCCAATGCGCGTTTGTGCGAAATTTTAAAGCATGTCGTGTTTGGTATCTATGTACTCGGCCTAAGATCATCTTTTTTATTTCATCAAACATTTGGGCAATATAGTGTGTTTTAGTGCATTAAAATTAAAAAAAGTGTATTTTTTCCCCAAAAAATGCGTTTGAAAAATCGCTGCGCAAATACTGTGTAGAAAAAAAAAATGCAACACCCACCATTTTATTCTGTAGGGCCTTTGCTTTAAAAATATATATAATGTTTGGGGGTTCAACATAATTTTCTTGCAAAAAAAAATATGTTTTCATGTAAACAAAAAGTGTCAAAAAGGGCTTTGTCTTCAAGTGGTTAGAAGAGTGGATGTAAGCTTCCTAATGTTGTGTATAAAATGCCAGAACAGTTCAAAACCCCCCCAAATGACCCCATTTTGGAAAGTAGACACCCCAAGCTATATACTGAGAGGCATGTCGAGTCCATGGAATATTTTATATGTTGACACAAGTTGCGGAAATAAGACAATTTTTTTTTTTTTTTTTTTTTGCACAAAGTTGTCACTAAATGATATATTGCTCAAACATGCCATGGGCATATGTGGAATTACACCCCAAAATACATTCTGTTGCTTCTCCTGAGTACGGGGATACCACATGTGTGAGACTTTTTGGGAGCCTAGCCGCGTACGGGACCCCAAAAACCAATCACCGCCTTCAGGCTTTCTAAGTAAATTTTTGATTTCACTTCTCACTGCCTATCACAGTTTCGGAGGCCATGGAATGCCCAGATGGCACAAAACCCCCCCAAATGACCCCATTTTGGAAAGTAGACACCCCAAGCTATTTGCTGAGAGGTATTGTGAGTATTTTGCAGATCTCGCTTTTTGTCACAAAGTTTTAAAAATTGAAAAAAAAAAAAGAAAAAAAATGTTCTTTCTTGATTTTCAAAAACAAATGAGAGCTGTAAAATACTCACCATGTCTCTCAGCAAACAGCTTGGGGTGTCTACTTTCCAAAATGGGGTCATTTGGGGGGGTTTTGTGCTATTTTGGCATTTTATGGCCTTCGAAACTGTGATAGGTAGTGAGGAGTCAAATCAAAAATTTGTGCCGAGAAATCCTGAAGGCGGTGATTGGTTTTCGGGGTCCCGTACGCGGCTAGGCTCCTAAAAAGTCCCACACGTGGTATCCCCGTACTCAGGAGAAGCAGCAAAATTTATTTTGGGGTGCAATTCCACATATAACCATGGCATGTGTGAGCAATATATCATTTAGTGACAACTTTTTGTAATTTTTTTTTTGTCATTATTCAATCACTTGGGACAAAAAAAAAAATATTCAATGGGCTCAACAGGCCTCTCAGCAATTTCCTTGGGGTGTCTACTTTCTAAAATGGGGTCATTTGGGGGGGTTTTGTGCTATTTTGGCATTTTATGGCCTTCAAAACTGTGATAGGTAGTGAGGAGTGAAATCAAAAATTTACACCCTTAGAAATCCTGAAGGCGGTGCTTGGTTTCCGGGGTCCCGTACGTGGCTAGGCTCCTAAAAAGTCTCACACATGTGGTATCCCCGTACTCAGGAGAAGCAGCAGAATGTATTTTGGGGTGCAATTCCACATATAACCATGGCATGTGTGAGCAATATATCATTTAGTGACAACTTTTTGTATTTTTTTTTTTTTTTGTCATTATTCAATCACTTGGGACAAAAAAAAAATATTCAATGGGCTCAACATGCCTCTCAGCAATTTCCTTGGGTTGTCTACTTTCTAAAATGGGGTCATTTGGGGGGGTTTTGTACTGCCCTGCCATTTTAGCACCTCAGGAAATGAGATAGGCAGTCATAAATTTAAAGCTGTGTAAATTCCAGAAAATTTACCCTAGTTTGTAAACGCTATAACTTTTGCGCAAACCAATAAATATACGCTTATTGACATTTTTTTTACTAAAGACATGTGGCTGAATACATTTTGGCCTAAATGTATGACTAAAATTGAGTTTATTCGATTTTTCTTATAACAAAAAGTAGAAAATATCATTTTTTTTCAAAATTTTCGGTATTTTCTGTTTATATCGCAAAAAATAAAAATCGCAGAGGCAATCAAATACCATTAAAAGAAAGCTCTATTTGTGGGAAGAAAAGGACACAAATTTCGTTTGGGTACAACATTGCATGTCCGCACAATTTACAGTTAAAGCAGCGCAGTGCAAAATTCTGAATTCACCTCTGGTCCTTTAGCTACCAAATGGTCCGGGGCTTAAGTGGTTAAAAGGTGAACATCTCTGGGAGATCTGACGTTCGCTGCAGTGTGAATGAGGATGACCCCTTCCGTACGGTCAGTGCAAATGGAAATCTCCATCGGTATGTACAGGTCCTTCTCAAAAAATTAGCATATTGTGATAAAGTTCATTATTTTCTGTAATGTACTGATAAACATTAGACTTTCATATATTTTTGATTCATTACACACAACTGAAGTAGTTCAAGCCTTTTCTTGTTTTAATATTGATGATTTTGGCATACAGCTCATGAAAACCCAAAAATCCTATCTCAAAAAATTTGCATATTTCATCCGACCAATAAAAGAAAAGTGTTTTTAATACAAAAAAAGTCAACCTTCAAATAATTATGTTCAGTTATGCACTCAATACTTGGTCGGGAATCCTTTTGCAGAAATGACTGCTTCAATGCGGCGTGGCATGGAGGCAACCAGCCTGTGGCACTGCTGAGGTGTTATGGAGGCCCAGGATGCTTCGATAGCGGCCTTAAGCTCATCCAGAGTGTTGGGTCTTGCGTCTCTCAACTTTCTCTTCCCAATATCCCACAGATTCTCTATGGGGTTCAGGTCAGGAGAGTTGGCAGGCCAATTGAGCACAGTAATACCATGGTCAGTAAACCATTTACCAGTGGTTTTGGCACTGTGAGCAGGTGCCAGGTCGTGCTGAAAAATGAAATCTTCATCTCCATAAAGCTTTTCAGCAGATGGAAGCATGAAGTGCTCCAAAATCTCCTGATAGCTAGCTGCATTGACCCTGCCCTTGATAAAACACAGTGGACCAACACCAGCAGCTGACATGGCACCCCAGACCATCACTGACTGTGGGTACTTGACACTGGACTTCAGGCATTTTGGCATTTCCCTCTCCCCAGTCTTCCTCCAGACTCTGGCACCTTGATTTCCGAATGACATGCAAAATTTGCTTTCATCCGAAAAAAGTACTTTGGACCACTGAGCAACAGTCCAGTGCTGCTTCTCTGTAGCCCAGGTCAGGCGCTTCTGCCGCTGTTTCTGGTTCAAAAGTGGCTTGACCTGGGGAATGCGGCACCTGTAGCCCATTTCCTGCACACGCCTGTTCACGGTGGCTCTGGATGTTTCTACTCCAGACTCAGTCCACTGCTTCCGCAGGTCCTCCAAGGTCTGGAATCGGTCCTTCTCCACAATCTTCTTCAGGGTCCGGTCACCTCTTCTCGTTGTGCAGCGTTTTCTGCCACACTTTTTCCTTCCCACAGACTTCCCACTGAGGTGCCTTGATACAGCACTCTGGGAACAGCCTATTCGTTCAGAAATTTCTTTCTGTGTCTTACCCTCTTGCTTGAGGGTGTTAATGATGGCCTTCTGGACAGCAGTCAGGTCGGCAGTCTTACCCATGATTGCGGTTTTGAGTAATGAACCAGGCTGGGAGTTTTTAAAAGCCTCAGGAATCTTTTGCAGGTGTTTAGAGTTAATTAGTTGATTCAGATGATTAGGTTAATAGCTCGTTTAGAGAACCTTTTCATGCTATGCTAATTTTTTGAGATAGGAATTTTGGGTTTTCATGAGCTGTATGCCAAAATCATCAATATTAAAACAAGAAAAGGCTTGAACTACTTCAGTTGTGTGTAATGAATCTAAAATATATGAAAGTCTAATGTTTATCAGTACATTACAGAAAATAATTAACTTTATCACAATATGCTAATTTTTTGAGAAAGACCTGTATAGCCCATCTGTTGTAATCGATTCAGTAATGGCCGTAGTATTGCTCTGCGTTGCAGGGTTACTTTAGATAGATCAGGCAAGATTTTAATGTTTGTCCCATTAAAGTCAATTGTCTTCATTGCCCACGCTTTGCACACAATATCCTCCTTATCGGTATATCGATGCAGGCAGCAAATAATATCCCGTGGCCTATTCATATTCATTGTTCTGGGGCCCAATGCTCTATGAACACGTTCTATTTCTATTTTCTCTGGTGAATTGGGTTCCAGGACACGTTTAAAAAAATAATTGCTGTTTCCCTTAGGTCTTCTGACACGTCAGTTTCGGGAATTCCACGGAGCCGTAAATTTTTCCGGCGGCTCCGGTCCTCCATTTCCTCGGTATGCAGCTGTATGGCCTTAGACTGTTCTGCCTGGCGTATCAACTCTTCCTTTTCTCCACGCACTCTACCACGGCTTCTCCCTCTGTAACTCGGTCAGATAGTTGCCGGACTTCCGAGCATACCTCCTGCAGCCCCTGTTGGTTAGCTTCCGTCATGCGGAGGATTATAGCTTCGATATCTGCTCTCGTAGGAAGTGCCCGCAGAAGCTCTCTAATCTCCGTGATCTCCTCGCGGTAATGAGTGGGCTTCTCCATCCCCGTCTCCCTCTGGGGAGTCCGCGTTGATTCATCCATAGATGCCGCATGTCCGACGCTCCCTTTCAAGGGTTCAGCTATAGAGGGAGATTCCAATAAGCCCTTTAATAATGCGGTCTGCGTCTGTAGCTTATCTCCCTTTGCCGCCGTCATATTTATCCGGGCACTACGCGTCCGTACTCCCAGGAAATAGTCCTCAATGACGGGCCCTGTTGAAATGGAAATAACTGCCTGGTCTTTCCGGGCCTTAGCTGGGCGCATTCCGTAGTTTTTCTCGGGTCATTCAATCACATAATCCGTCAGAGGAGATCTAGGTTTCAGAGCGAGCAGATCCTCACACCGCCATGTCCATGACCACGCCCCCCCCCGAAAAATAGGATTTATTTAATCATACTTGCCTGTAAAATCCTTTTCTTTGAGTACATCATGGGACACAGATCCCTCCCCTCTTTTTTGAGGTATCGGTGCTTGCGACAAAACTGATGCCCTTCCTGTATGGGAGGGGGTTATGTATGTACTGTCTAAGACAGGGATATGCAATTAGCGGACCTCCAGCTGTTGCAAAACTACAAGTCCCATCATGCCTCTGCCTCTGGGTGTCATGCTTGTGGCTGTCAGAGTCTTGCAATGCCTCATGGGACTCGTAGTTCTGCAACAGCTGGGGGTCCGCTAATTGCATATCCCTGGTCTAAGACTTTGTCTACCAGTGTCCATTCACCTAGAGATGTTGTATAACCCAGTAGGGTAATGAATATTAACTGTGTCCCATGATATCCTCAAATTTTTTTACAGGTTAAGTCTGATAAAATCCTATTTCTTTTGTCCATGGACGGACACAGCTTCCTTTTTAAGTCTTGACATTGGGGTTATGTTCCATCTATTAGAGGACTAGGCAGACATGTTTGATATTTAAAAACATGTAATTATACCAAAGCTGAACAGCCCCGCCCAGGGGGCGGTCTTTCTGGTCAGTCATAACCCCTCACCCTGCACTCAGCAGCTCAGTTTTTTTTTCTTTTTTTCTGCCTAGTGTAGAAGGACATTGGCTCCCTAGAGAACTTTTTTTTATTTTTTGATCCTGAGATCCACCATCAACTGCTGGCTGGATCAGCCACGACATACCCCGTTTGTTCCAGGGGTGGCCAGTGAGCTATATGCTCCGGGGCCCACATATGACTGGGTTACTGCTGTCCAGTCACAGTGGGCCATGGCCGACAGCCACTCCGTACTGCTTGGTGATGGGTCTGTCAGGAACGCGTCCAGCAGTCCTCGCAGGGACGGGTTAGTAAGATTCCTCTTGTCTTGGCAGAATGGAACAGCTGGGCATTCCTGGGGTGGTCAATTTAGGGGGTCTCCCTTTCCTCTCTCCCCGTCCATCCCTCCTCCCCATGCTTTGCTGGGCTTGCTGTGTACCTCACCGGGGGTTTCCTGAGGGGGGCTCCGCAGGGTACCTGGGTCTGCTCTAGTGTGGGTGGTCTGACTTTTGGGGGGGCCTCTGTTCGGGTACCCAGTGCTTTCATGGCCTTTTATTTTTACCTCAGAAACAAATCTGTGCCATTTTGGATGCGCCGGCGCCATTTTCCTGTAGCCGCGCTGTTCCTATTGCTAATACAGCGATGGCCATTTTCTTGTAGGCGTGCGGTTTCTATGGCTAATACAGCAGTCGGCCATTTTCTTGTAGCTCGTGCTTTTTTCTTTGGGCAGCTGGCGGCCATCTTTTTGGGGCTTTTAACATTGGTTTTGGCCTGAACAGCAGATCACCTCAGGCACACTGTGCAGGAGTTGGAGCGGATGGCAGCACTGGGTCAGGGCGGTGCGTCCTCTGGGTAGCTAGGAGGGTGGGCCTTTTTTGTACCTTGACTTAGTCCCTAAGTGGCTGTCAGTTGAGCGGGTCAGAAGCTGGCGTTTCTTCCCCTGACATTCCGGTGGTAGCAACCGGTGCCCCTGCGTTACTTGTGGACGCTTTGTCAGCGGTCCTGGAATCCTTTTGTTGCCAGGGTGGAGGTGGTGTGTGGGAGAAAGGGGGTAAACGCCCCCCCATCTTCTGGGGAAAGCTCAGACTCGGGCCTGGCTGTGACACGGGACCCCTGTTCTGAAATGTCAGTATGCGGACAAGGACTATTGGGACAGTGAGGAAGACTCCGGGTCATCGCAGGAGAAGGCGCTTGTTGGAGCACTTATCACCGCAGTTGATGGCTGTTAAAAGTGAGGGACCGAGGCCTATCGGATTCAGTAATTGCTACCATGCTGAGAGCACGGAAGTCATCTTCTCAGAAGATCTATCATCCCACGTGGAAGGCCTAAATCTCTATGTGAGGAGATGGGGGTGGTGTCCATGGGCATATTCGGTTTCCAGGATCCTGCTGTTTCTACAGTGTGGAGTGGATCAGAAACTTGCCTTAAGCACCATTAAGGGGCAGATTTCAGCCTTGGCTGATTTCTTTCAACGACCCTTGGTGGCTCATTCACTGGTGAGTATGTTTGTGCAAGGGGTTCAGCATGTGGCGCCTCCGGTTCGACCACCACCTCCCGTGGGACTTTAATATGGTGCTCTCGGTACTTCAGAAACCTCTGTTAACATCAGATTCCCCTCTTGACACTCTCAGAAAGTTGCCTTTCTGGTGGCTATTACCAGGGTTTCTGAGTTGGCGGCCTTTTTCTTGTGTCCTCGGCCGTCGCATCCCAAAGAGGTTGCGTTACACCGGCAGAGCACTTACTACGTCCAAGGAATGTATCTCTCTGCTACGGCTCAGTTTCGGAGGTCAGACTTACGGTTTGTGTTGGTGACTGGTTCAAAGAAAGGCCTGGCGGTCTCGTCGGCCACCATTTCTCGGTGGATCAGACAGATCGAGATTCATGCTTATGCCCTAAAAGGGTGGGTGCGCGCCTCCCTTTCCGGCCGCATTCGACCAGGGCAATAGGTGCCTCCTGGGCTTTCCGACATCAAGCGTCTGTCTTTCGGATCCATACAACGCTAAAAATTTACGCTAAAACTGGATGGGATCCAGGCCCTCAAGGCAAGAGGCGTCGCCTGTAATGTCTCTTTGGAGGACTTGGCCCTAGTGTCCAGCACTTTCGCTAAAAGTCCTGGTAAGAGTCTTATACAAGGCCCAGGGAAGAGGTCGCCTTTAAATAGGAACCCATATCCCTGAAGGTTGGCACACAAAACCCGCCGTGATGGGTGAAGATAGGTTCTGTCTGGTTTTAGCAGAAAAACCTGCGGCGGGCATAAGGTAAGTGTCCTAAATGTTTTGTGGGTGTCTTCTTTAATGCCGCCACTGGGGGAGTAAAGAGCTGAGTTTGACTCTATGCCTCTTACAGGGTCAGTTCCCTTGGATAGTACACTGCTTACCTCTGCTGCAGAGGTAAGACGGTCACCTCCCTCTCGGGTCAGATGTCGGGTCGCTCTCGAGTAAGCTGCTCATTGTTCTCTCTATAAAAGGAATAGGCAGCAGAGTTTTTTTTTCTTCTGGCCATAAGGGAGGGAGCTTCCCCGCCCCCAGCGCCTCTGCCACGCTTTATCGGTGGGGGGGTCGCAAGCGTGCATGTCGGTTACACCGCGCTGACACAGGAAACCATAAAAGAACCTCCAGATGCCAGCAGCTTTCTCCTTGATGGGACACCTGCATTTTGGGGGCACGTAAGACTTCATGTGGTTGGCTGGGCACTCCCAAAAGACACCCACTCTGGGCATGAAACTGTGTTTTAAGCTGCAGATTTTATGTAGAGTGTTAAACTATCACAGTAGTATATGCATTGTGGTACCTCGGCTTTGCTTAGTAAATATGTCTTCCCTGATGCTGCGTACACACGACCGTTTTTAATGATGAGAAAATTTACATTTTTTTTAATGGTCATTAAAAATGATCGTGTGGGGGGGGCGTGGCCGGAACCCGACCTGAATGGCTGCATAGACCTAGAGCTCTCTCCCAGCCCGCAGCTATAGAGCCAGAAAAAGGTGCTTACACCCCACTGTAATGGGTGGCTCCAGGGCGACTAGATCCACGAAGCCCCGGGGGTCCTCACAACCCCTCCCGGGCACACCCTCTGACCTCCGGGACTACTTTACCCAGCCGGACGTCCCGCCGGGCGGACCGGCTAAAATGGCGCCGGCCGGCGCTGCGGGGCAGGCCGCAACGCCTCATCCTACCTCCATCCAGGCTCCGGAGCAGCATCGGGACCCCTTGAGCCCAGAAACCTCTCAGCAGCCAGCCGGGGAGACGATCCGGAACCAGGGAGCGGTGAGTCCTCCACTCGGGCCTACGGCCCTCCCTGCAGCCATCCTCCCCACGTCCCTGGCGGCCATCTTGGGACTCCCCACGAGGCAGCAGCCGTACACCCAATGCTCTGAGGCCTTCCCGCAGCTCCTCCGCACCGCCTCAGACCCGGGCCTCACAGGGACAGCTGCCAGCTCGCTGCCCAGCACAGGGGGAGCGGAGGACTGTCCATCCCCACAGGACGGGGCCCATTCACCCTCGGATGGCAGGACACCGGGCACTTTTATCCCACATGAGACCACCCTGCCGGACCCCCTCTCCCCCAGGGCACAGAGGCCCTCCAGACCAATAGACCCCCACCCACAAGGCCTCCCTGCACCATCGGCCCCCCCCTGTGCCCAGGTGGCCAGCACCTCTGCTCCTCCCCACTCCCCGAGGTCGCCTGACAGGGACCATTGGCCGACACACACCCAGGACTGGAGTGAGCCCTGGGAATACCAGGCCTCCCCGAACCCCTCCTGGGGAGCCCCTCTTTTTCCCCACTACCCCCACGATGCTCCTGACGGCGGTCGAGGGGCACAGGGACAACCCCCCCAATGCCCCCGCAGTGGCACGCTTACCTCCAAGCGATGCCGACAAAGGACGACTTCAGGCAGCTTGTCGAGGACGTGAAGTCCACCTGCAGATCAGAGATCCAAGCCTTACAGTCGGGCCTCAAACATCTAGCAGACAGGGTGGAAATGGCGGAGGAAGAAATCCAAGAAACAAAATTAGCAGTACACAGAACCCAAGTTCAAGGATCAGAACACCGCACCCTCCTTAGGGACATGCAACGCCACGTAGAAGACCTGGACAACAGGGGGCGCAGGAACAACATCCGGGTTCGGGAGGTCCCAGAAGCAGAAGGCCCAGAAGATGTCCAGAACACACTACAATCGCTTTTTAACGACCTTCTGGGGGCGGACCCGACCCATACTATTGAAATGGACAGAGCCCACCGAGCGCTACGGCCTAAAGGCACCTCTACCAGACCCCGAGATATCATTTGCAGGCTGACATCATACCCTTTGAAAGAGGATATCATGAAGCAGGCCCGCCTAGCCCGCAAGGTGACCCTAGGAGACCATCACATTCAGCTGTTCCCGGACTTGTCCTGGTTCACCCTACAAAAGAGAAGACTACTCCAACCACTGCTGCGCATTCTTCAAGAAGAGAATATACCGTACCGCTGGGGATTTCCCTTCAGCCTCACGGCCAAGCATCAAGGCAAATCGGCGACCATGAGGTATCCGGAGGACCTGGAACCCTTCTGTGACACCCTGGAGATTAGAGCACCCCAGCTTCCTGATTGGGATCTTGTGGCGACCCCACCACCGCCGCCCACAGTGTGGCAGAAGGTCCCCCCACCCAAGCGCTCCCGAGGCCCGGAGAGATCCCTGAGGGGTCGGAGCTCGCAGCAGAGGAGATCCTGATTGAGTCTTGCACTATCTGACTTGCTACATATCTGAAGGACCACCCCTGTCCCTGTTTACGCGTTATGGTTCGCTGTTTTTTGCTACCTTTTTCATAAGTTTTATTTTTTCTCTCTATTTTTCACCCCACGATAAAGCCACCCAGGCAATAGGCTACGCAATAATCCACCTTTGGCGCCCTTGCTACAGAACTGACCGACATCATGGGCGAGTCTTGAAAAAGACCTTGGAGAGAGACTGTTCAGGCACCCCCTGCCTTCCCCCCCTCTTAGTTCACTAGACTTCTAGAGCAAGCGGGTTATCACCGTCTTGCATGTTTGACTTTGGGCTCCCCTGGGTCTCCCTGGCCCACCCTATCTGGGTGGGGGCGGGGAGGCTCACGGGAGGCCTTCTGGACCTGGGCCGGCTGGTCCCATCGGGTCTGTGGATGTTGTTTTCTATGTTTATGCATGATATTACCATACTAATTACTTTTCTCTTTCTCCTAGCTTTTCCTAATCCCCTCCCTTCCTCTGTCATCGCCTGGCTCACTAAGCAAAGTCACCAATCCTCTCGGATCTCCTCCCGTGTGGCGCCCATCCCTGACCGTGACTGCCCGGACCACCCTCAACAACACCAGATGAGTATTTATGCCCCCCATCCTAGCTCCCATGGCTAAGATTTTATCCTTAAATGTTCATGGCCTGAATTCTAATCGTAAAAGGCATCTGGCACTGAGGGAGTTTAGACAGTCAAGAGCGAATGTCATACTGGTACAGGAAACTCACTTTGACAAAGAGGGCACCTTTAAATTCGCCTCCAGGTACTACTCTCAAATCTACCTGTCATCAGGACCCCACAAGAGGGCGGGGGTGGCTATCCTAATCAAACAAGGGTCCCCCTTCACGTACTCGTCCCACTACAGCGACCCCCAAGGCCACTTTCTCATACTCAGAGGCCTATGGCTGGACAAGGAGATCACATTTTGTGTGGTCTATGTCCCCAATGTCAGGCAGACAGGATTCCTAAATAAAATGCTAGCTCGCCTATTCCGCTCGGATCATGGGGTGTTGGTGGTGGGGGGGGACTTTAACCTAACCCACACCGAGAGCACTTAGAGATTCGCAGCTTTTCCGCCAAATTACCAGAAGGTATGCCCTCTTTGATGCCTGGCGGGCTCTCCATCCTGGAGACAGTACACCTTTTATTCGGCCCCCCATCGCACGCACTCCCGCATAGATTACTTCTTTGTTAACAATGCAACCCTACGTATGACTCGAACTGCGCGGATCCTGCCGATCTCGTGGTCGGACCACGCCCCGGTAGAGTTAACCCTGGACTTAGATGCCCCAACACGTAGACCGTGCACCTGGCGTCTAAATACGTTCCTACTGCAACACCTCCCCTCAAAAACTGAACTAAATACCACGCTACAACATTATATGGCAGACAATGACACGGGGGATGTATCTATATACACATTTTGGGAAGCCCATAAGGCGGTGATGAGGGGCAGATGCATAGCCCTCTCCTCAACCATGAAAAGGGACTCGCAGGCCCTGCAGAAGCACACAGAACAGGAGCTTAGGAATCTAGAAAAGCAGCTTCAATCCAACCCCACTCTGGTTCTCCTGAAAAAAATTACGGCCCTCAGGGCAACGTTGGGAGACCTAGCCCTGAACAGGGTAGAAAAAGCCTTACTCAAACTAAAACAGATGTTCTATGACAAGGGGAATAAGGCCCATACGCTTCTAGCCCGGAAGCTCCGGGACAACGCTCAAGTGTCGACCCCACATCAGATCCAAAATAGCGCGGGCCGACTGGTCTCCCACCCCACTGACGTAGCCCATTCCTTTGAAGTCTTCTACAAGGCCTTGTATAATAACCCTGATATCCCCGCAAACCCCCCCACGCCTGACCTGACTAACCGTATTCAGCAATACCTAGATCTTAGCAGTGTATCACGGCTCCAGTCCACAGATCTGGATGCTTTGAATGCTCCGATCACGCAAGAGGAAATAGAGCAGACCATCAAATCCCTGCCCAATCGCAAAGCCCCAGGCCCGGACGGCTTCCCATACGAGTACTACAAGGAATTTCTCCCTCCCCTCCTCCCCTACATGTGCAGGCTCTTCAATGCCTTCCTTCATGACACTCCGATCCCGAGAGATATGCAGAGCTCCTTTATCACAGTGATCCCCAAACCCGGGAAGGACCCCTCCCTCTGCGCTAACTACAGACCAATTGCCCTGCTGAACTCGGACCTTAAAATATTCACTAAACTCCTGTCTATGCGCCTGAACACGGTCTTACCCTCCCTGATCCATAAAGATCAGGTGGGATTCGTCCCTTTCCGCCAGGCGGGTGACAATACTAGGAAGATAATAGACCTGGTTGAGGTGGTGAACAGGGAGGGCGCACAGGCCCTGCTGTTGAGCTTGGACGCAGAAAAAGCGTTTGACCGCCTGGGGTGGCCCTTCCTGTTCGCCACGCTCCGCCATGTGGGATTCAGGGGGCCCTTCTATAGAGCCATACAACACCTATATACAAACCCATCTTCCCAAGTCAGGACCCCCTTCGCCCTGTCCGCCCCGTTGCCAATACAGAATGGCACCAGACAGGGGTGTCCACTCTCACCCCTGCTCTTTGCACTATGTGTTGAACCCCTAGCAGCGACAATCCGTGGCAACCCGGACATTAAGGGCATAGGGGTTCGGAACAGGGAGATTTTAAACTGCAGATGACATCATTCTCTCCTTAGTTCAACCCAGGACTTCCCTTCCAATCCGCGGAACTAGACCACTATGGGGCTCTATCGGGATACAAAATCAATGCATCAAAGTCGGAGGCCCTCCCACTCAATATACCAGAGGGTGAGGTAGAACACCTGAAAGCCAATTTCCCCTATAGCTGGAAAAATACTGCCCTAAAATACTTGGGAATTAATATTACCCCACAATACTCTACTCTTTACCAATAAAACTTCCCCCCCCCCTCTTCCACAATATCAGGACCCTCCTCCAGCAATGGAAAAAGCACCACATCTCTCTACTCGGAAGGATCGCATCTGTGAAGATGACGGTCCTCCCGAAACTGTTGTATCTCTTTCAGACCTTGCCCATCCCCGTCCCCTATGGCCAACTGAAACACTTACAAGCCGACCTACTACGATTCACCTGGAACTACGGGAGACATAGAATCCCACGGTCGGTGTTGCAGGCGGCCAGGTCGGATGGGGGCCTAGCTTTCCCCACTCTCACTAAATACTACCAGGCGGCACAACTGAGGGCAATAACTTCTTGGTTCACGCTCCGTTCCTATAACAAATGGACCGAGATAGAGAAACTGTGGTTAGCTCCGATACACCCAAACAACCTTCTGTGGAATGCGAACGCAGAGTTAGAGCCAGCACGATTGCTAGGCCCGATGGCGCAGCTCAGGAGGATGTGGCGTAAACTGACACAACAACATAGACTGGTCTCTGACAGCTCGCTCCTGACCTCATTTGCTTGTAACCCCAAAATGCCAGATAGCTTAACCTACCAAATGTCCTCCCCCTGGACTACGAGAAACCTCTTCCATTTTGGAAATTTGGTGGATCTTCGCACCCGTAAACTGCGTCCCTTTGCCGACCTGCAGTCCCAATATGGCCTCCCTAAGCAGGCTTTCTACGGGTATCTCCAAATCCGCCACTATGCCTTGTCCTTCGCACCAACTCTGCAATTTTCCCCCCCTACCCCTTTTGAGAACCTCATTCTGGTAGGCTTTGCCCAGAGAGGTCTGATCTCAAATATTTACAAAATATTGAATGAGAGGCCCTTTGACTCAATGGGCAAACACAATTACATGATCAAGTGGGAAAAGGCATTGGGAGAGGAGATACCCCTGGAACAATGGAGGGCCATATGGAATCAAGCGTCCAAGACGTCGATATGCACGCTATACAAGGAGAATATATACAAGATACTGTACTTCTGGTACTTGACTCCTGATGTCCTCCATGCCATCCACCCGGCCAGTTCGGACCGATGCTGGAGATGCCAGGGAGCAAAGGGAACACTATATCATATCTATTGGGAGTGCCCGCTGATAACCCCTTACTGGCACTCAGTTCACCAACTTCTGACTCACCTCCTAGAAACGGAAGTACCATTCACCCCCAAATTTTTCCTGCTGGGACTGATGTCTCTGAAGGCCCCTCGCCCATACAAGAAACTAACCAGACATGTCCTTACGGCAGCTCGCTGCTTGGTGGCACTGAACTGGAAGCGCAGCTCCCCCCCTTCAGAGGGAGCGCTGTATGCCAGGATTAGGGATGTAGAATCAATGGAGAGGATGACGGCGAGGATTCATGATCGCCTTGACTCTCACAACATGGTCTGGGAGCTGTGGCGCCGCCGGGAGGACCACGGTGATTCAGAGCCAGGTACACTTTGATGACATTCCCCCCCCCCCTCTCTCCCCCATCTTCTCTCTCCTTCTCCTCTTTATTCTTTCCCTCTCTTTTTTCTTTCTTTTCTTCTCTCCTCTTTCCTCTCTACTCTTTCCCTTTCTCTGGGAGTCCCTATGGGACCCATGTACTTGAATATCTAATAGCCTTATCAGTTCAAAGGTTTGGTTGATAGCACGGTATGTAAATGATAAGATAATCTGATGAGACCAGTAATCTGCATAGATGCCAGATGTACGGTGCTGGCACGCTCAGGAAATATTACAAACATGTAACCAAGAAGAAAAAGCTATTACTCTGTTTGTTGTAAGACCGACGCATTATAATTGTAACTGACATAACTTCAAATAAAACAGTTATTGATAAAAAAAAAATGATCGTGTGTGTGGGCTTTCCAGTAGTTTTCCAGACGAGAAAACTGCAGAGAATCACGACGAGAAAAATTGTAACATTTTTCACGTCGTTTTTTACATCGTTGTTTTTCTCGTCATGAAAAACGGCCGTGTGTGGGCTTTAACGACGTGAAAAAAATGCGCATGCTCAGAATCAAGTATGAGACGGGAGCGCTCGTTCTGGTAAAACTAGCGTTAGTAATGGAGATGGCACATTCGTCACGCTGTAACGGACTGAAAAGCACGAGGCTGAAAAGCGCGAATCGTCGCTCAACAAACTTTACTAACAGGGTGGTGCCATCCGAATGGAACTTCCCCTTTTATAATGCTGTCGTACGTGTTGGACCTCACCGCGCTTTACTCTAACATTTTTTTTCCACGATAGTGTGTAGGCAAGGCAGGCTTGAGAGGAAACACGAAAAATCACGTCGAGAAAAATGCCGGTTTTTTTCAATGACATTAAAAACGGTCGTGTGTACGCGGCATAGGAAGCAATTCGGGGACTAAAAAAGCACCGCCGTCTGAGACAGGTGGCTCTAGCCGTGCCTGCTCTGTACCGTCCTCTCCGGTAATTTCTGACGCACCTATACAGGATGAGCCATTGCCGCTATGCAGGCACAGGAGAGGCTGCTAATCCTGATATGTCACTGAGGACACTTTGGCAGCAGCCCTGAACAACTTAGAAGGAAGAATCGCTACGCTAATCGCAAAGTCCTCACAAGAGGACAAAAAGCTAAGCAGGTCTCCTGTTGTTCTAGATCTCCTTTCAGGAAAATCTGAGGATGAGGTAACACCTGCAGGGGATAATTTTTCTAGTTTTTTTTTTTTTTTGAACACTGGTCTTTATCAGCCACAATGCAATGTTATTAACATTACTGTCTTGTTTGTTGTACCCCTGCTTTTCAATTGGATAAACTAAGGAAGAGAATGTATTTTAATACAGTTGCCTTCTCCCTGTCAATTGTCACTTA
The DNA here is from genome assembly GCA_029206835.1 of Rana muscosa. Classification (NCBI taxonomy): domain Eukaryota; kingdom Metazoa; phylum Chordata; class Amphibia; order Anura; family Ranidae; genus Rana; species Rana muscosa. The sequence continues at coordinate 273,614,323 of CM055127.1, forward strand.
TTTTCCCTGATTATTCTTTATGGGGCCAATATGTTTGAAATTGCCTTTTTACTATTGATATACAGTATTTGAAAAACATTTGGGATTTTTTTTTTTACTCTCCTTGGCAATGTGTCTCTGGTAATCTATTTTAGTTGCCCTAATTACATCTTCTATTGCGCTATTCATAATTTTGGAATGCCGCTGATGAACCTTCGGTCTTATATTTTTTAGGACCAATTTTTCCTTTTTACTCTAGTGTTTAGTCACCTTTTAACTCTTGCTCTTTATATTTATTGCCCATTGGAATGCACTGACGAATGACTTTGTTTAAAGCAATCCCACTTTTTTTCATTGTTCTTTGTTGGAAGAATTTGATCCCATTAATGTTATGTAGTATGGACCTCCATTTATCAAAGTTGTCTTTTGAAATGTAGTGTTCTTCTCCTACCCTTGTGTTTACTTTTTCCTATAGTTTATGGCAAATTCAATTACTCTATGATCATTGTTTCCTAAGTTATCCCCTCCTTCCACATCCAGAATCAGCTCTTAGTTGCTTGTAAATAGAAAGTCCAGCAGGGCACTATTTGTAGTTGTTTCCCCAGTTACATAAAATCAGGGCCGTACTGGCCTACCGGGAAATTTCCCGGTAGGCCGCTTTGATCCATGGCTGCAGGCTGCAGCGCTCCCCTTCAGGCTTCTGCCTCCTCCTCTTCTTTGTCACACACAGCAGGAGCACTGTGTGTCACAGAGCTGGGCTGTATGTTGTCGGTGGCGCAGTTACAAGGTCTCGTGTGTGGACTGTGGAGAGGAGATTATAGGAAAACCAAAGCCACCAAGCTGGAGCCGACTGACTGATCCCTGCACGGTGCACCTGAGAGGAGGTCAGTGACAGTGCCGCCAGGCCAGTCAGGGGGGGGGGTGGTCACTGATGTTAGGAGGGCGTAAATAAAATAATGTAAGGGGACACTGATATAAAAGTTCCCCCTTTTTTCTCTCTCATAGTAACACAACACAGTCCGATTTCTTCCATGGCCGACTTTCCAATCACAATAAACAATATAATCCATTCGTGTTCTGGGTAGCCACAAATCCCAGACTTGAGCCCCCACGTGTAGCACACAGACCCTTCCATTACATCCATTTTTAGCAGTAGCTACTTGCCCGTTGTCCAACTCCAAATATGGAGAGGCGAGCAGTGTTAGATTTTTTTTGGGCCTTGCGGCGAGTTACCCCTCACGAATGGTTCCCCGCCCTCCGTTCTCTAAGGTAGTAAGTCTTTCACTTGAATAAAGCCAATGTCCACACATGAGTAAAAACCTAAGCAGTTAGGTTTTATTCTTTGCTTGGGGTGAAACTTTGAAGAAGAGAGAGTAGAAGGAATAGAGGAAGGTTCAGGCACGCAACACCTTGGAAGAACACTCGTTGCCACTCAGGTCTGAGTGGGGTTTTGTTCACCCGGATAGTCCCGTTTCGAATGGTCCTAGCAGCCGGTGTGGAGCAGGAAACAGCTACTTGTGATTTCCCTGGGATACGATCAGGAGATCCTCTGCCACAGAATCTTCAAGTCACGAACTTCCCGGCCTAGTAACAACTAGAACTTAGGTGCCAATGGGGCACGTTACAAGGCTTTTAATGGATTGGAATCCTTCCCTCTGATGGGTAACCAGGCCTCTCCCGAGACGGTGACTTCTTTACTAATCCCCTTGGGACCGATCCTCCCCAGGCTTCCTCTCCTTCAGAGTGACTCACCCCTCACTTGGGTACCCTGGGACTCCTCTTCGGGTGTAGGCCTCAGCAAAAGGTGCTGGGCCTACATGCAGCCTCAGGCTAAAGGTGCCTGGGGCTGGTACACACACACACACACGCCCCTGGCCTGGAGGCGCGAACTGCTCTCCGAATAATGGCGTCTGCCCCTTAAGTACCCTCTCCCAGCATGCACAGCAGGTAGACCACGCCCACCGCACAACTGCCGAGAGGACACCCAATGGTGTTGCAATGCCACCCGTGGTTCAACCTGGGCCTGAGATGACGGTGCCACCCACAGGGAACTGTACTGCTAGGCAGCATCACACCCAGGCAGAAGCAAATTTGTACACAATCAATAGGTCTGAGCTTAACTACTAGCTCAGACCACCCTTGAATTTAAGTATATAGCGCCCCAGAATTGGGGTGGGCGCAATATATATATATATATATATATATATGTATATTTATGTAGCGGGGTCCCTACTTAGGGAATGTATATGCTTCAATTTAGGGGTGACCTGAGCGGTAGTTGGCTCGGGTCTTCTAATTATTTGGACTCTGTCTTGCTGCTGTGTCACCTGGCGTGCAGTTCCCCTTTAGGCGTATAGGTGGTGTTGTCACTTTGTGACCATTAGGCACTGCTTTAGGAACTGACAAATTTATTTGTTATAGTTTTTACTAATTTTATATGTGATTGTGCATTTTTGATGCTTTGAAAGCAGCAGCTGAATTTCGTTATATTTTAATGATATATGGTAACATTTTATAATTTTTTGTCTAATTTGCTATTATTGGTCCATTGAGCCCATAGTGCCGAGATAGTGAAAATAGGCCTTGAACTTCACTACTCTTTGTATGTGTATATATATATATATATATATATATATATATATTAGGGTTGTCCCGATACCGATACCAAGCATTTCCCCAAGTACTTGTACTCGGGGAAAATGCTCCGATGCTTCACCCGATACTTGGGCAGTCAGGGATGATCGGTGCGGCGGGGGGAGTTACAAGCATCGATCTCCCTGTATAGATTTCAATACAGCCTGACAGCTTCTCCCCGGACCCCCCCCCCCTTTTCAGCTGTTTTAGTGAAATCTATACAGCGGTGATCGGTGCTTGTAACTCCCCCCAAAGCCGCACCAATCACCGCTGACTGTCCCTGTATCCTCCTCCAATTCCCCCATCCGTGCTGCTCTCCTCTTCCATGCTCTGTGTCCCCCCTCCGTGCTGCTGCTGTCCTCCTCCATTATTCTGTTCTCCCCCTCTGCGTTCCGTGTCCCCCCTATGTGCTGCTGCTGTCCTCCTCCGTTATTCTGCTCTCCCCCTCCGCGCTGCTGCTGTCCTCCTCGCTCCGTGTCACCCTCCATGTCCCCCTCTGCGCTCCGTGTCACCCTCCATGTCCCCCTCTGCACTCCGTGTCACCCTCCAAATCCTCCTCTGCTCCCCTCTGTCAGGATGGAGAGCGGAGGTAGGAGCTTCTAAACCCGGCTCCTACCTTTTCCGAATGAACAGAGTCAGTGATCACTGACTCTGTCCATTCATATAACTGAAACATTGTAACCTGTGTTTACGATGCTTCAGTTTATGAATGGAGAGGAGCCGTTGTCTCCTCTCCATTTATTTTCAGTGCAGCTGAGAAAGGGACTGGGGAATCTGTGTCCTTAGTCCCTTTCTCTGTCTCAAATGGGAGATGTCAGAGGTCTGTTACGACCCCTGATATCTCACCAAAGCCCCCCAACAGGGCTAAAAATAAAAAAATAAATTGCAATAAATAATAAAAATTAATGAATTGTAAAAAATAATAAAAATAAAAATAAAAAACACACTGACACCATCCATCCCCCCCCCCCCCCCCCAAGAAAGAATTGTAAAAAAAAAAAATTACAAAAAATAGTAAAAAAAATTAAAAATACTGACACATGTGCCACTGTCACATGACATAAAAAAAAGTATCGGTATTCGGTATCGGCGAGTACTTGAAAAAAAGTATCGGTACTTGTACTCGGGCTTAAAAAAGTGGTATCGGGACAACCCTAATATATATATATATATATATATATATATATATATATATATATATATATATATATATGTAGCGGCCTCCTCACCCCGACCTCTTTAGCTAGGGGTATGTCGAGCGACAGAGTGAGGTGCGCTACGGCCCATGTCCTCCCCATGCATGTGGGTGAGGTGAAGGCCAATATCAATCTTTTCCTCGGGCCAAATGTGTGCTGGTTATGAGGGTCAGTCCTTCCGTGCCGGAATCTCCCTTTGTTCCCATCAACAGAGTCCATACACCCATCAAAGTCCAAACTCAGGTTTATTGCGTATCTCCACATACAGTCAAATGCAACGGCATGATACGATGGGGAAGCAGGTCGAGGCACTGTACAGGTTCCTAGTCCCTACACTCCCTGTGCTATGACCAGGGGTTGCAGGAGTCTTGATGAAAGCTCCTCCGCTGCGCTGTAACCCCTATCAGGGGAAGATGTCCTCCAAGGGAGTTACCGAAGGCCCATCCGTCACCGGGTTGACACTGCACCGGGTCTTCGGACGGGTGACCTCCCCAGCCTCCTCACCTCAGATGCGGGTCCCCTCGCAAGGGGCGCCCTGGAGCAACTTCACCCTTGCGGGACCCAGTCGGAGTCACCGGGTCCCAGGCCTCCTCAATAGTACCTCACCCCAGGCTGAAGGTGCCTGGGATGGACTCCATCTTCATTCCGGCCAGGCCTTGGGCGCCTAGGCCGGAACCTTGAACCGCCCGCACCCAGGCCTAGGGTGCCTGGGTGCGTGAAGAGATGATCCCCCAAGACGACAGACCTCGTGGCGAGGGCGCCCCCCCTTTTATCTCCTCCCATCGACCCCACGGCGGGTTCCCCGCCCCAGCCGTACCATCGCCAGGAAGGAACCAAAAAAAGGGTAGCACTGTGGTAGTGATTCTACCTCGAGCCAGCAGGTACACTGACACCCACTGGTCAAAGAGAATATTACACCACCCAATCCTCCACGAATAAGAAAAGGGGTCTAATCCCTGACATAATTACACACCTGGGTCTCTCTACCCCCAGGTGTATCCCACTAACTTTGAAGACCCCGCTACATATATATATATATATATATATATATCCCTACATATCTCTACCCTTATGTGCTTTCATATCTGTCTATCTATATATAATACACTCTTCAAATGTGCTTTAAATACATGGTTTTCCCTTTCATGAACAAGAAAATAATGACGTTATGATTTTGGGCTGGTATAAAAATGCTATAGGGCTGGTATGACATTTTTTCCAGGGCTGGTTTTTATTCCCAGTCCGGCCCTGCATAAAAGGCATGCCATAAATGATAACTGTCACAAGTGTTTGTGCTCTCAACCAAACTGTCAAACCATCAAATGGCTGGTGTCATAACTGATCACATGTGCAAAACCATGGCAACTGCAGATCAAATAGAGGCTAAGATGGCAGCTTCCTTGGATCTAAGTGATATAAGGTTTAGTTCCACTATCTGGGAAAATTCTGCAAAAGAATACCGGTATGTGTTATATTATTATTTTATAATAAAAAATTATAAAATAAATGTCTCCACTTTTGAGAGGCAATACTTTTAGCTCTCTAGGCCACAAAAAGGGACCACTTTTTATTCTGCCCTAGATTAACAAAGATTCCTCCTCAAATGCACTGTCTGTGCAGCAATTTCATAAAGCTTGAACAAATTCACCCACTGGATTGGTTTAATGATGTGGGAGGGATGACAATAAGTTGCTCTAAGAACGGTATTCCATACAAAAAGTACTAGTATGTATTAACCCTGTATATACATTTCCCTGTAGGGTCGTGTCCAAAAATCAGTTTTTGTATCATCTATGTTAAATATAAAGTATAGGTTCAAATTATTAAAATATATGTGAACCCTCACCTTGTAAAACGACACATTCAGTTTAAGATAGAAATGAAAGGTAATTGGTGTATAGATATATAAAAAACAAATATTAAAAATACCTTTTTTCCCTTTTTTTTTTTTAGAAGTGATCGCATAACTTCTATTAGCTGCTTAAGGAGCTCAGAGAGCTGGGGAGGAGAAACAGCAGCACACTGGTCTTCTCAGTGAATGACTGTGTGTGTGTGTTGGGGGGGGACGTGTCAGGAGGAGAGCAGGCTGAGTTCTTAGCACAGCCATAAAATTGACTACACTGTGCTCTCATGCCTGGTGTGGTCAATTTTTGATAGGAAAGCAGAGGTAATGACAGGAACACCAGGGATTTCACACAAAGGAGGCAATACAAAGAGAACATGGTACTTTTTTATACAAGTACATAGTACAGCAGGCACATATCAGGAATATGAAATGTTGGATTTACATATTCTTTAAAGTATTTCACCATCTTTCTCAATTTGTAAGTGTCTCCCCTGCACATTAACAAGAGGTTTATCAATGTAATGACTGTACCAGACAACCTCAGTAAATTTGTATATTATATTATGCTATAGCAACACATTTGTATCTGTAGCCCGGGTTCACACTGGTGCGGCTTTGAAATCACGCTGCTTTAGCGCCAGTTCAAAGCTGCAGATCAGTGCGATTTGCACCTCCAATTTCATTGGGGCTTGCAACTTCGTTTAACAGAAGTCTATGCAAATCGCAATGAAATTGGTAAAAAGTAGTGCAGGAACCTTTTTCAAGGTCGCTGCAACATGAGTCACCGACAATGGGGTGCGATTTGAAACATTCAAATCGCATGAAATATTACACCGGTGTAAACTGGGGCTTAATAATGAGCATTATGTAACAGTCTGTATAAGCAAACTGTTGAAATTATACCGTTGTTGTTTTGGAGTATGTTATTGTATAAACCAGAGTTTCTCAACCTTTTTTCAGTCAAGACACCCTTTAAAATTATGCAAATTTAATTTAAATTAAGCATCCCATTCTAAAATGTAAGGAGCTAAACCCAACTATGGGGGTGATTTACGAAAGCCATGCGCCATCAGTAGAGTAGAGTAGATTTCCATGTTTACGAAATGGTGCGCTGGTAACAGAGCGCAAATTCCCCCTTTACTATAGCGATCTCGGGGCACGGGAGAATGCAATCTGTGCGCCACTATGGACATGGTGCACGGCATCTTCAAATCAATATTGACAGAAGATGGAGGTGCCAATATTATGGGGTGATGTGAGGAAGTTTAGTAACAACTGCCCAAGTAACAAATATGCACAAAATAGAATGAGAAAGTAACTTTTTCAGAGAAAGCCTGCTGTGCCTCCAAGTATGTTTAGAACTGCATGAGACCAATGTAAGCAGTGCGCTTGCGCAAGCGGCTGTTGCGCTCATTCACATGCGTTTGTTCACTGCGCGCCCAAAATCTTAGTAAATGTTAAGCAACGTACATGCAAGTGCATGGGTTGAACGGGCGCACCGCTAAACTTGACAACATTTTTTTTTTTTTACGCTGGTTCACCTATATGTATTTTTTTAAGGGGATTTGCACACAGGTCATGTTAGCATGTTACGTTGCCAACATGTGACATGCACCTTGTTAAAATTATGTAAAAAGACTCTCGCTCCTATAGCTTCTCCTAAAGGGGCATTTAACCATCCCCCTCTAATGCATATGATTTCCATGAGCTAGCTTTTGCTTTTAAAGGGGAAATCCACACTCCATTCTCCAATGCTCTTGTCTCATCCCCTCTAACCCCTTGGATTTCCATGGGCTAACTTTTGCTTTTAACCACTTCAATACCAGGCACTTATACACCTTCCTGCCCAAGCCAATTTTGAGCTTTCAGCGCTGTCGCAATTTGAATGACAATTGCGCGGTCATGCAACACTGTACCCAAACAATTTTTTTATCATTTTGTTCCCACAAATAGAGCTCTCTTTTGGTGGTATTTGATCGCCTCTGCGATTTTTATTTTTTGCATAACAAATGAAAAGAGCGAAAATTTTGAAAAAAAAAAGTTTTTCTTTGTTTCTGTTAATTTTTTTTGTAAATAAGTACCTTTTCTACTTCAATGATGGGCACTGATAAGGCGGCACTCATGGGCACTGATAAGGCAACACTGATGGGCACTGATAGGCGGCACTGATAGGCGGCACTGATGGGCACTGGTATGCGGCACTGATGGGCACTCATAGGCGGCACTGATGGGCACTTATGGGTGGCACTGATAGGTGGCACGGATGGGCACTGATAGGTGGGCATGGATGGGCACTGATAGGTGGCACTGATGGACACTGGTAGGTGGCACTGATGACACTGGTGGCTGGCATTGCTGGGCATCATGCATTTTGGTTGTGCCATGATGGTGCCAGTCAGTGCCCATTTGTGGGCACTGATTGGCATATATTTTTTATGTATTTGTGCATGTGAATGGCCATGGGGGACTTACCTGGCCATCCACATGCTTGGGGCTTCCCTGGTGGTCCTGGGGGGCTTCCCTGGTGGTCCAGTGTGGGTATCCGAGGGGGGGCTGCGCTGATAAACAATCAGCGCGAACCCCCCCTGTCAGGAGAGCCGCAGATCGGCTCTCCTCTACTCGCGTCTGTCAGACGCGAGTGAGGAAGAGCCGATCAATGGCTCTTCCTGTTTACATCGTGATCAGCCGTGATTGGACACGGCTGATCGCGTGGTAAAAAGCCTCCGCCGGAGGCTCTTTACCGAGATCAGTGCAGCGGTGTGTCAGACTGACACACCGCTCCACCGATCGCCGCAATGCGCGCCCCCCCGGGCGCGCGGCGGCTGTTATCCTGCAGGACGTCATATGACGTCCAATGTGGATAACAGAACCACTTCCCGGACGTCAATCTGCTATTGACTGGGCGGGAAGTGGTTAAAGGGGAACTCCACACTCTATTCTACAATGCTCTTGTCTCATCCCCTCTAACCCCTTGGATTTTGCTGGAGGAGAAAATATAGCTTAAGATCATAGTTCTGGACTTTACAGTCAAAGCTTTGTAGCATATTAGCATCTGCATGACAAAAGGGCTTGTCTCCAGCTGGTGTGTTGGAAGCTTCAAAGAGTTTAATGACAATGGACTGCAAGTCTGCCCCCAGTGACCAAGTATGGCAGGACACTCAATAATGTAATCTACAGAGGAAGGACTGCCCTGTGAACAATGGTTGGTCCAGAAGGCAAAGAGGTTGGCAATGGGGGAAGTCTGAATGGTGTCTGTTTTGTAAAAAAGGCTTCATAACACAGAGCTCAGCCCCTTCTGACCTAAAGACCTTGCTGAAACCACATGGATCTCTGGAAGCCTGATAGTAGGCTGATGGCTTGGGCCTAACTCCATGAGGCTCATAGGGGCCTCCAATCTATCTGATTTCTGAAACCAGCCGATGAAGAGTATCTTGGGAAATGTGTTAAGTAGAGTTGTTATAGACTGTATCTGATATCTGTTGTTAAGATATGTTTACTATTTTAAAGGAAGTAAATATGACTTGTTTTACTAAGCAACTGTGTCTGTCTTTATAGGTAATATTAGAGCATTAGGCCTAGCATTCTCTGATAGGCTAGACTAGCAAACAAGGGACTATACAATTAATACATAGATGCAATAGTTATAGATTAATATATATAATATTGCATATTTTACAACAGATTTCCATAGGCTAACTTTTGCTTTTAAAGGGGAACTCCACACTCCATTCTACAATGCTCTTGTCTCATCCCCTCTAACTCCTTGGATTTCCATGAGCCAATTTTTGCTTTTAAAGGGGAACTCCGCACTCAACAGGGCCAGCTAGGAAAGGGGCGAGAAGAGCGATCATCCAACCCCCTCCTGAACCATACAAGGTCACATGCACTCAACATAGCTGGCTGCCTTTGGGGCATGTTGGGCTTAGCCCAATACCAACCACAAAGCACCTTGTACCCACTAATTTAAAGGGGCTTTCCACATTCCGTAAAGCCCCCTGTCTGCAGCCCCCCACAACCCCAGCCTAGGGTTGTGTGGAAGAGGCTCTTGTCCCCCTGAATATGGGAAAAAGGTGGTTGACTTTTGGGGTGCCCGAGCCCCTCCTGCCCCCAAGCATCCACCCCCCTTTAATGGGCTGGCTTGCTGTGTGTTTGGCTAGGGGTTTGTTAGTGTGTGGGAGGGGCCCAATATTTTTTTAGTTTGGGGTGGTATTTTTCACGTGGGGGTTCTCATTTTAAGCCTTGTATGTATTGGGGGGGGGGCAGGCTATGTTTGTTTTGGGTTAAAATCTTGCACGCTGCAATGTAGATTTGTAAGTTTTCTCTAAAGCCGTACATCTTTGAAGCAGCATTTTGGATACATGCTACAGATGCACCACTTTACAGGAGTAAGCCCCCCCCCCCCCCCCAGTTACTAGCTTTTAAGTAATTTTGCATGGCAAAACGAAAAAAAGGTGTGATTTGTCTAAAAGCTACTTTCCTGGTGCCTTCACGGTAGCATATGCATGGATTGTGTGTATGTTGCCATGGATAGGCACCAGGAAAGGAAAATTACGGAGAGGTAAGTATTCAATTTTCTATTTTAGCGCAGTGGTTCTCAGGCTCAGTCCTCAAGTACACCCGACAGGACATGTTTTGGGAATTTATCTTAGCTAAAATAGCTGTCCAAAATACCAAGCCATTGACTGTGACTGTGTGTTCCACGGTGGTGAGCCGAGGTCTGCACCTGTGATCTACCTTGCACCCGATTCTGCCTGGAGCGGTGTGCTTCTCCTTGTTCTTTGCTGTGATTTAAAGCACCTGTGCAAGATGAAGGTAAACCTGCAAATATGGCCTGTTGGGGGTACTTGAGGACAGGGTTGAGAAGCACTGATTTAGAGCACTGAGCTAACATCTAGCTCAAGACAATCCTATTCTAATTGTGGGCATTTGAGGGAAAACAAGTGAGTGTTAGAACCCCTGCTTGTCTTTTTTAGGTTGGGCTTTGTGTCCCTTTTCTGAAAAGCCAAACAGGAAGTGAGGGTAAAACCCTACCAATGTCTTTCCTTGGGGACACACAGGTCAATCTAACTAGTGTCCCCATTAGGCAAATTGCACTCTAGCACTTTGTTGTGTACACCCCATATCATTAGGTATTTTGGGGTTTATTATAGGCAAATCCACTCTGCAATACAAGTGTAGTTGCTGTAAATCTGAGGGGAAGCACTGGTGATTTTATCATCCAATCATGTAGAAGCAAAGATGCTGTTCCTTGCATGTCCCCCTCGGATCTCCAGCAACTGCACTTCCAAGTGCACTTGTAGTGAAAAGTGGATTTGCCTTTAGTAAATAAACCCCAAAGTCCAAGATACCTAACAATTTGGGGTGTACACAGCAAAATGCTACAGTGCAATTTACCTAATGGGGAAACTAGATTTACCTGTGTGTCCCCAAGGAAAGACATTGATAGGGTTTTACCCTCACTTTCTGTTTGGCTAGGTGACAGGAAGTGAATAAATTTGAAGGAGAAACTGGAAAAATTTGGGAGGCGTCTTCACCCTATCAGGGGTGCAGACATCCCCAAAAACAGACAAGACTTCTAATCCCTCTGCACTCTATCCCCAAGCAAAAATAAGAAAGGATTTCATTTAGTTTAACTTTGCAAAGTCCTAAGTTCAACTGTAATGCATGTCAATGGCCCATTTGGACCTTGTTTAATAGAAAACACCAGTTGCCTTTCACTAGAAACATTTGTTAGCCCAGTCCTAGATGCGCCAAATGCATCTAGATGCACAACCGCTTTGTATGTGAGATGCGCAACTGCTGTGTGCATGAAGGTATGTACCCGTAGCACATATCTGGTTCTCGGAAGCGGTGGCTAGCACACAGGAATGACATCACGCCCCTCCAGGAAGTTGCTTGTACTGCTGCTAATTTCTTCCCACTTCCTGTTCTCTGGGGAAGAGATGATCCTTATTTGCAAATTAAGATAATTTTTTATTTAATTTTTACATGGGGTGGTGTTTGTGTGGGTCATGTGTGTATGTCTAAATGATTTGGCCTCAAAACACACACCTACTTCCTGTGTACAGATTCACTTCCGGGCCAATGTATATTGCTTCCTGCTTCAGTGTGTGTGTGTGTATATATATGGATATATCTATATCTATATCTATATATATATATATAGATATATGTAGCGCACCCACCCCAGCCTTTACCTGCTTTTCTGATAGTTGGCTCCTTTGCAGGAAAGACTGAGGCACACCGCACCACAAGCCCGCACCCTCCTGGATGGGGAGGTTGAGCGGTGTTAGTTTCTCGGGCCAGTGTTTGAAAACCCCCCGAGCTGACCTCGTTTCTGGGGTAGCCAGAAACAAGTCCTTAGTTTTCCCCAGTAAGCAACTGTCCACACCAACTGAAATGTCCAACTTCTTATTTATTCATAAGGGCAATAAATAGTCTCTTTGAGAGCAGACAGGTTGAGACAAACACTGGTCAGATAAGGTGGGAGGAGGTCCAGGCACAAACTTAATTTAAGGTTTCTCCTGTTCTGGTTTGCACGAACAGGCTTGGCGCATGGTCCCTGCCACGGACCATGAGGTTGGTCACTGCCACTGACCTGGTGAATAGTTGCAAGTCACTGCCACTGACCTGGTGTGCGTAGAGTCACTGCCACTATGACATAAAGAACTCGGACTTCCTTCTTTGAGTAACTTGGCCCCTTTTTAGGATAAGAACATCCCTCCGGAGAGTTACCAGAGGCCCCCTCTGTCACCACGACTCTGCGCTGGGTCTTCAGAAAGGGTCACCTCCCTGGCCTCCTCGATCCTGGATACGGGTCCCCTCGCAAGGCAGATCCCTGGGAGCCTCGATCCTTAGCGGACCCCAGCCGAAGATTGCTGGGTTCCAGGCCCTCGCCAAAGTACCTCACCCCAGACTGAGGGTGTCTGGGATGGAAACAGCAGCTCCGTCTCCAGGCCTAGGGCACCCAGAGACAACACACACGCCCAGGCCTAAGGTGCCTGGGCGCGGACCCAACGACGATGACCCAGGCCTCCGGCCTAGGGCACCCGGAGGCGACACGCACACACACCCAGGCCTAAGGTGCCTGGGCGTGGACCCCGTCTGGAAGATGGCTGCCCCTTTTTATACCCTCTCCCGACAGGCACAGCAGGTTCCCCGCCCCGCCGTACTGCTGCCAAGAGGGGACAAGAAAAGGCACAACCCTGTACCACGGTTCAAACTGGGCCTATGGCAACAGCGCCACCTATAGGCCCCAGGGAACTGCACATCAGTACTATCTCCCAGGGACAGAAATGGTCCATGAAACCTAACAATTCGTGCATCTGAGCCTAGTTACCACTCGGATGCTCCCCCTAAATATAGCACCCCGCTACACACACACACATATATATATATGTGTGTAGCGGGGTGCTATATTTAGGTGGGCCCTCCAGTTGTTCAGGAAGTACAATTCCCATCATGCCTAGTCATGTCTGTGAATGTCAGAGCTTTACAATGCCTCATGGGATGTGTAGTTCCGCAACAGCTGGAGAGACGTAGTTTGAAGATTCCTAATCACACTAGCACAGGGGTCTCAAACTGGTGGCTCTCCAGCTGTTGCAGAACTACAATTCCCATGAGGCATTGCAAGGCTAAACAGTTACAAGCATGACTCCCATAGGCAGAGGCATGATGGGACTTGTAGTTCTGCAACAGCTGGAGGGCCGCAGGTTTGAGACCCCTGCTCTAGCATGTCATGAAAAAAGGTGTTTTCTCTTATCGTCCATGGACCGACTAAGCTCTCATACTCATGTGGGTATATGTCCCTGCTCGCAGGAGAAGACCTAGGCAGAATGTTAAAGGTTAAAACATTCTAGAACAAGCCAGAGCTGAACAGCCCCGCCCAGGGGGGCGGTCCCTCCGGACATTACCCTCCCACCTGCAGCTAGCAGCCTCAGTTTTTTTCTGCCTAGCAGAAGGAGAAGACGTGGCTCTCAGGAGACAGTCTCCTGGAAGATTTTACTTTTGATTTTTATTCCTTTGGGAATTTTATTATTTTATTTTTGAGACCTTCAATCAACTGTTGGCTGGGCAACAGGTTGGGTACACTAGTATCCTCGTAGTCTTCCCTGTCCGACCATCGAGCGTGCTGATCCTCGCCTTGCGTGCGTGAGACTCAGTTCACGACATACCCCATGGCCCTAGGGGTGGCCGGGTTGCTTTCATGCTCCCGCGGTCCTCTCAAGATTGAACAGTACTTGACTGACTGTATCTCTCGCGGTGGACCGGGCCGACAGCTACGCAGTACGACTCTGTGATAGGTCTGTCTGAAACAAGCCAGTGGGTCCCTGAAAGGGACGGGTAAGTAGCCTCTCCTACTGCAGGTGAGTACATGCTGGCTGTGTTTCTGTGTGTGGGGGTTTCTCCCTGTCTCCCCCCTGTTATGCTGCTCTCTGCACCCTGTACTGGTGCTGTGCTGTGGGGTGCTTGGGGGTCACTCTGGCCTGGCTGGGCGCTCACGTCTGCAGTTTTTTCTGGTGTGTGAGGTGATTATTGCGTGCGCCATTGGTGCTGTTTGAGGTGGTTATTGTGTGCGCCATTGGCGCGCATTAGAGCTTTGAATTTTGTGCTCGGTGGCCATCTTGGCGTTCAGTGGCGCAGTTATAGCTGCGGCCGGTGGCCATTTTCTTGTGGCCGCCGCGCATTTATTTCTGGTGGCGGCGCAAATCCCCTCACAATCTCCTCACAGACTGAGCTGTCCTTAAGGGTTGGTGGGTCCTCCCGGGTATCCCCTCCTCAGCCTCAGCGTAGCCAGTGGGTGGACTGTATATTCACTGTATAGTGTATAAGGTCTCAGAGGGTGGCGTTTATGGAGTCTGATACACCTGCTCTCCACATTGCCTGGGGCAACTGGCAGTGCTGCACAGTTAAACATGTTCATATGTTTCCTGCACCTGCGGTCCTTATGGACCAGTTGTCAGCAGTCCTGGAATAATTCCTGTCAGAATGGAAGCGGTGTGCGAGCAAAAGGAGCTATAAGCCCCCTCCCCCCCACAAAAATCTTTACTGAAGGGGTGCTTTGAGTCAGATATGGGCCTAGCTACTATGCTCAGGACCCTACCTCTGAATATTTAATGTTTATGAACAGGACATTCCCTTGTGAGGAAGACTCCAGTTCTGTGTCAGTGAATGACAGGGCGCTTGTAAGTGATCTCATTGATGATGTGAGAAACACTCTCAGGCTGGAATTGCTGTGACAAGCTTTTCTTTTACACAGTTTCCTCACTGTTTTCCTCACACGCTGCCTCAAGAGCAGCATGGATGAGGGAGGACTTTATTCATTTATGTCTCTAATCCCTGTGAGCCTTGTGTGTGTGCTACCTGAGGTAACATTTCCCGCCATTTCCTGGGGAATGATTTGAGCTCTGACAGACACACGGTCTGAGGATCAGAGGTTACCTGTTACCTGCATGCTGCTTCAGCAGCCCAGTCAAGCAGGTTGGAATGATACAGAGAAGATTATGCGCCTCTGCGCCATAATTTAAACTCATCCTATACCTCTACACTGCATACATTCACAGTGTATGTATGTGTTATTGGTCTCTGTGTCTGCGTGGCTGTCCCCACGTTCCAATGCTGTGTTTCAGTGCCATATATGATATAAATGTACAAAATATGTTTATGCACGACTCCAGATACATTCACAGTATATGTATGTATTATACTCTCTGGGTTGGCGGGGGCTCCGGTGTCCTCCCGCATTCTCATGGTATGTGCGCTTCGGCTCTCTGCACAGTATAGACATGTTCAATATGTTTATTGCACATATTATACATGTTTACAGTATGGGTATACTGTTTGCGTGGGGTTCCTCCGGGTACTCCGGTTTCCCCCCACGCTCCAATGGAAATGCACAGCATAAACATGTGCAATATGTTCATTCACATGCTATCATTCCTACACGGTATCTGTGTGCTGTCTGCGTGGAGTTCTTCTTAGTGTTCCGGTTTCCTCCAACGCGCTGACAGTATGTGCGCCTTTGGCCTTCTGCACAGTTAAACATGTTCAATGTTTATCACGCATGCTATAATACCTACACGGTATGTGTAGGCAGTCTGTGTGGTTTTCCTCCGGGTACTCCGGTTCCCTCCCACACTCCATTGGTATGGGCGCTTCGGCGCTATGCACAGTCTAAATTTGTGCGATTGGATATCCACATACTAACATACCTACCCGGTATGTCTTTGCAGTCTGTGTGGGTTTCCGCCCACGCTACATGACATGCATGCCTTTGGTGCAATACACGATGTAAACATACACATTATGTTTATACACTACACTAAATACATTCACAGTAGTTGTAGGTATTGCATTCTCTGAGTATGCGTGGGGTACTTCGGTTCCTCCCACGCGCCAACGGTGTGCGCGCCTTCGGTGCTATGCACACATGAGCTTGTGCAAAAGGTTTAGCACACACACTATAATACCTACACGGTATGCGTATGCAGTCTGCGTGGGTTTCTGCCCATGCTACATGACATGCATGCCTTTGGTGCAATACACGGTGTAAACATACACATTATGTCTATACACTACACTAAATACATTTACAGTAGCTGTAGGTATTGCATTCTCTGAGTATGCGTGGGGTACTTTGGTTCCTCCCACGCGCCAACAGTGTGCGCGCCTTCGGTGCTATGCACACATGGGCTTGTGCAAAATGTTTAGCACACATACTATAATACCATACACGGTATGCGTATGCAGTCTGCATGGGTTTCATCCGGGTGCTCAGGTTTCTCCCCATGCGTTCCAATGGTGTGCGCATTCTCAGCGCTATGCACAGTATAAACATGTGCAATTTGTTTATTCGCAGGCTAACATACCTACACGGTTGTGTACGCAATCTGCGTGGCTGGTTTACGTCCAGGCCCCGATGATGTGCGCGCCTTCGTCGCTGGCACAGTATATACGCGTTTTAATAGGTTTATCCACAAATACTAAACTACATACGCCGTATGTGGTGGTATTATGCTCTATGCTCTTTGTGGCTGGGGGGGTTTCCTCCCACACTCTCCATTTGTGCGTTTGACGCAATACATAGTATAAACTATGTGTTTGCACAATCAGCATCTATCCATGGGTAGCTGCTGGATGGAGCATTGTCACAAGGATCCCTGGTTTCAGGGGTATCACTTTCCACCTGCTTTCAGTGGTGATCAGAAGCGCTGGCTTGGACTGTGTTCGCCAGGCTGGGGTTAGCGTTACGCCCGTTAGTGGCTGCGTCTCTGGCATTTTTTGTAGCTCAATGACTGGGCAAAAGCCTCTGCCTCATCCATCAGTCGTCTAGCAGGTGCACTACAACTGCTTTAGCCTTTAGGGTCTCTGTGCCCGGGGTGGGTTTGCGCCACCTGTGGAGGCTGAGGTACTAGTCCTCTGACCGAGTTTCTAGGGAAGTTCCGTCAAGTTGCCTTTATTGGCCAACATTTGAGGCACCCTGTACACTGGGGCCTCCCTTCTCCGATACATTGCGGAGTCTCTTTGGGATTTTCATACATCTCGCTGCAAGACGGTCCTGTCGGCCGTGTGCATTGCAGGCGAAGGGTCCTTGCATCCGGAGGTGTTTCCACCTTCTTTACCGGAGGTGGAGCACCGGAAGTGGACCTTGTGGCCTCTCGACTCACTCGCAAGGTGGCAAGATCGTGGTCAGGTCCAGGGACCCCTGGGCGGATGCGTTAGACGCGTTGGAAGCCCGTGGGGGCAGTATCGCCTGATATATGCTTACCCTCTGCTACTGTTGTTGCCTCGCCGGCTTCGCAGAGCATACTTCATCCTGCTTTACAGTCCTTGGCTTTAATGGCATGGCTGTTTAAAGCCAGGTGCTAAAGGACCGAGTTCTCTCGTATTCGGTCATCTCTTCTATGTTGTTGACACGGGAATCTTCCTCCAGAAAGATATCTCACCGTACCTGGAAGGCTTACATCGCTATGTGCGAGGAACTTGAGTGGCATCCTCGGATGTATTCCGTTCCCAGGATTTTGCTGTTCTTACAGCGTGGTGTGACCCAAAAGCTGGCCTTGCATGCCTTTTTTGAGGGTCGGATTTCGGCCCGGGCTGTCTTTTTCAACGACCGCTACCGGGCCATTCCTTGATTAGCACCTTTTGTGCAGGGGGTTCGCCATGTGATCCCCCCTGTCAAGCCTCCTCTCCCTACTTGGGATCTGATTCTGATGCATCTCGGTTCTCCAAGAACATCCCTTTGAGAATATCAGAGAGATTCCTCTCTTGACCTTGTCCCGGAAGTTGGCCTTAGTTGCCATTGCTTCGGTTAGACGGGTGTCTGAGTTGGCGGCCTTGTCTGGTAAGTCGCCTTACTTGGTCCTCCATAAGGATATGTTGGTGTTGCGCCCACGACCATCCTTCTTTTCTAAGGATGGTCTTGGCCTTTCACCTTAAGAAGGACATTGTTCTTCCGTCCTTGTGTCCTCACCCATCGCATCCCTGAGAGTTTGCGCTTCATACATTAAGATGGGTACAAGCCTTACGAGTGTACCTGTCTGCTACTGTTTCCATTCGGAAATCTGTGTCTGGTCCAAAACAGGGCCGAGCGGTGTCGTCTGCCACCGTCTTTAGGTGGATCAGGCAGACCGTCATACAGGCCTATGCCCTTAAGGGGCGGGCGCCTCCCTTTCCGGTTGCGGCGCATTCCACCAAGGCAATTGGTGCTTTCCGGGCCTTCCGACATCAAGCGTCGGTTGCACAAGTGTGCAAGGCGACGACCTGGTCGTCCGTTCATACCTTTTCAAAGTTCTACAAGGTTGATGTGGCTGCATCTTCGGATGCTTCCTTCGGCCGCAAAGTGTTGCAGGCCGCTGTCTAATGTTGCAACTCCTCCGTTGAGGGGCTCTGCTGGTTTGGAGTGAAGTTTTGGTTGTTTCTTTACTTTTTTTGCTCCCACCCTTTTCTTATACTGCTTTGGGACGTCCCACATGTAATCAGTATGAGAGCTGCGTCGGTCCATGGACGATAAGAGAAAATAGGATTTTTGTACTCACCGTAAAATCCGTTTCTCTGACGTCCATGGACTGACGCAGCACCCACCCTTCCTTTTAAGTTTGTACTGCTTTGTTACGAACTGAGGCTGCTAGCTGCAGGTGGGAGGGTAATGTCCAGAGGGACAGCCCCCCTGGGCGGGGCTGTTCAGCTCTGGCTTGTTCTAGAATGTTTTAACCTCTAACATTCTGCCTAGGTCTTCTCCTGCGAGCAGGGACATATACCCACATGTAATCAGTATGAGAGCTGCGTCGGTCCATGGACGTCAGAGAAACGGATTTTACGGTGAGTACAAAAATCCTATTTTTTCATGTGCCTTGTACAATGCCCAAGAAATAATGTTTGGAAAATACAAGTGGGTCATGGCACATCCGCATTCCAAATTTGGCACTTAAGATGGTCATGCACTATGCAATCTGATTGGCCAATCTCTGTACAACTCGATATTTAAGCAAAATAGTTAATAAGGAAGATGCATTTGATTTTTTTTTTTCAAATTATAAGAAATCAAACAGGCTCTTGCACTAAATCAAATTTATTTAAGATCTAACTGATTGCAGTGTATGGTCACCTTTAAAGATCAAGATCTGAAAATATTTATTTATTGGGTTTAGAAACACTTCTTTGTAATGTATTGAAAGATTTGGGTAAAAAAAGAAAAAAACACATTTCAAAGATATATTAGAAGTGATAGGAATGAGATTAGCATCAAAAGGGTTAATTAACTGAGAACACCTACTAATTGCCTAACGACACATCCAATGAGATGAAACGAACCAATTGTATTGGGCGTGCGCTATTATCAATGAGAAAACCCCAGTTACCCTAGCGACAGTTGCAGTTTACATATGTGGGGATTTATTATCGCTATTTGCACTTCAATGTTTGCCGGTTCGCACGTTAAATTAATGTATAAACTGGTGATGTGCCTTCTTCTTAGTAAATCACCCCCCATGTGTCTGTTTAGGAATTTTGACATTGTTGTCAATTTTAATGGTGACAGGCGGAGTTACTTAAAGCGGTTGTATAGTCTTTTTTTTTTTACTTTTACGTACAGGTAAGCCTAAGGCTTACCTGTAGGTAAAAAAAATATCTCCTAAACCGTTACGGTTTAGGAGATATTCTCCTTGCACTGCGCCGCTGACTGCAGCGGCGCATGCGCACAGGGGATTCTCGGCTGAAGGCCCGGCGGACGCCAGACCTCGACCAGACCTTGCCGGAAAGAAGTCTCCCGCGCGCATGCGCGGGAGTGACGAAACGCGGCTCCAGCCACTCACAGCGCTGGAGCCGCGATACCCGGAAGACACGCCGAGGCATAATGTCAGCTGCCTCGGCGTGGACCGGGAGGGACACCGACGCCTCGTTTTAAGGTAAGTATTTCATAATGAGCTAGTATGCTGTTCATACTAGCTCATTATGCCTTTTTCTTTACAGGTGTAAAAAAAAAAAAAAGTCAGCGGGTATACAACCGCTTTAAAGTGTTTGTAACCCTGAAAAAAATAATTATTCTGTTAATTTAAAGCATGTTATACATCACAGTGCTTGTGCTGTGTAATTTGGCCCTCTCTATCACCTGAAATACCTGACTGATCCTGCCTGGTTCTGCCCTCCCCCCTGTAAACTGACGACGGTGTATCATGGCTGCTGAGCCCTGACACCGTGGTCAGTTTACGTGCCTCCGTAATCCACAGCTCTCCTCTCCCCTCACCGCCTGTCAGCTCTGATCTGCTCCACGATCCTCCCCTCCTGCTGCTTTCAGAACAGTGTCATGTACCTACAATCCACTCTGTTAGATAACAACATGTGCCCTACTGTATGTCCTTTATTAAAAAAAAAGCAGATTTCTACCTTGTTTCAGAGAGCCTCCTAGCACTCAAGTGACCTCCCACATCTTTCCTTCTCTCCTCCCAGCTGACATCAGTGGGATTTCTCGGCCCCTCCCGCTGTAGCTCTCAGACTGGGAGAGGAGAGAGGCAGGAGGTTACGTGAGTTCCGGGAGGTGTTCTGAAAGAAGGTAGAAATCGCCTTTTTTTTTAAATAAAGGACATACAGTGGGGCACATGTTGTTATCTAACAGAGCTGATTGTAGGAACATGACAAGTGGCTGTACAACCACTTTAAAATTATTTCCATTTTTTATCAATATTAGTATTTTTCTATTAAATAAACTTATGATTTTTGTTGCAAAATTACACGGCTTGGTTTACCTAAGTACCTTCTTTTCCATAGGTCTGTCTTCTGGTTTATTTAACTTTTCTACTTCTGGTTGGGTACGGAGATCCATGCCTGTATCTAGGCGAGTCAGTGAATATATTTAACACATGCCTCCTGGTCATTAGTTGCTGTGGTCCAGCATTAACCCGCTTAATTTACATGTGGCTTGGTTCTCTGTCTCTCTCTTCACTCCCTCCTTCTGGGGTTTTCAAAGCCCGTTGTCCTGTCAGAATACCGCTACCCATCAGAAAATGTCACGGCAGTGATGTTCTGAGCAAAAAATGCTTACTGCACATGCGCCATGCCTTCCAACATGGCTGCTATGCGTTCCAATAGGTTTCCTATATCTGACAGAACATGAAGGTAGCAGTGGACATCTTACACCCATGCAAGTCTTTAATTTCACACTTATTTTAGCAGTAAACTCACCTTATATACTGAAATACAGCATTACATTACTATTATTATAGTAAATACAGCACCAAACCTGCAGGCAGAAGGTGGCGACGGCCATCTTGGTACACCCTGCACTGCTTAGCGCCAAACTGATTATATAGTGAAATAGACTAATTCACTCGGTTGCGGTGAAATAGTCTATTTTAGTATACAAGGGGAGTTAACTGCTAAAATAAGTGTGAAATTAAAGACTTGCCTGGGTGTAAGAAGATGTCCGCTGCTGCCTTCATGTTCTGTCAGATTAGGAAACCTATTGAAACGCATAGCGGCCATGTCAGACATCCCAACCTGCAAAAACGAATTTCAGGGAAGTTCTTCTGGGGAAGGGGGTGGGGGGTGGGTAGTATGTGGCAGTGGACAGTGTCAGTCATTTTTTTATTTTTAATAATAGATGACATCTCTCCTTTGAGACAGACAAAGGGACTGAAGACACATTCCCCAGTCGCTTTCTCAGCACTAAAGATGAATGAACAGGAGACAGAGGCTCCTGTTCATTCATGAACTGAGCAGAGTAAACACAGTTTACTCTGCTCAGTTATCACAGGACACAGGAACGATCTCGCTCACTGTGTCCAATTCCTGACAGTTCCCCCTGCAGCTGGCAGGAGAGGAGGGGAGCCTCCTTAACATAACTTGTGCCCATCAGCTTGCCCCTTTTTTATGTTAAGGGCAACGCTGAAGGTCGTATTTTGTTAAGGGGCAATCTGATGGGTAAATTTATGATAAGGGGCATACATTTTTTTATTAGAGTGACCCTTAACATAAAATGTGCCCATTAGAGTGGCCCTTAACATAAAATAGGGGCAAGCTGATAGGCACATATTATGTTAAGGGGGCACTCTGATGGGGACAACTGATGTAAGGGGGAACTCTGATGGGCACATTTTATGTTAAGGGGCACTCTGCTGGGCATACTCTGATGGGCACAACAAAATGTGCCCATCAGTGTGCCCCTTACAAAATATTGCCATCAGTGTGCCCCTTACAAAATATCGCCATCAGTGTGCCCCTTACAAAATATCGCCATGAGCGATCCTCTTAATAAATAATGTGCCCTACATACCTTTAGGGCAGGCACATGTGGCAAGCTGCAGGGTGCGGAAGCTGCGAGGTATACCTTGCAAGGCGCGAGAGGTGAGCTGGGAGCCGCGAGTAGCAGAGGGGCAGGGCGTGCAGGTGACATCACTACCCAACTTGCAGCCCAGCCAGGAGTAAGAGCTGCTGTTAGCAGCAGGGGGTGGGGCACACACATGCGATGGTGTCCAGGCAACCACGGGCGGGGCGCACACATGCGATGGTGTCCAGGCAACCACGGGCGGGGCGCACACACAACGTCACTGTCCCAGGTAAATTACTGCTGAAATGCGGCAACACACTGATGGTCCGGACAGTAGTTTGTGTTCGGACCACGGGAAATCGGTTTCAACAGCTGTTCCCCGCCGCACCGTTCGTTCCCGGGAGATCGCAAGGTGCTTGCGGTTATGTGGGAGCCGCCGCAGAAATGTGGGAGATTCCCGCACCTCGCGGGAGAGTTGAGATGTCTGCCATGTTAGAACGTATGCGCATTAAGCAATTTTGTTCGCAACGTCACATATTGCACTCCTTCCAGGAAGTGTTCATACATAATATTAGCAGCTAACAGTAGGGGACAGAAGATCCCTACATTCTGAAAGCATATATAACTTTTGAAAAGTTTATAGCACACTGATAGCTGATGTAAAAGCTCACTTAGAGCATTATCATTAATTTTCGTGTTGTCTCTTTTAACAATTGTAATGGAGCGTAGTGTTTGTTCCATTCACGCTTTGAATCACAAGAGCAATCACCCACTTCCTCTGTTTTATAACCAACAATATGGCGCTGTTCCTGAACCGGCGACACATCTGGAAAGGAAATGCGGTGTTCACACTCTAAGAGGCGATTGGTGGAGTAAGTGGGAACCGTAATTTGCCATGTCTTTGCATGTGGTTGGTCGGGCGATCCCGGAAATGAAATGGAAGCGTTGGTGATTGGATGTCTGTCCCCCGGCTGAAGCTGACGTTGTGTTGTGTGATTAGCTGTGCTTGTTTCAATACCTGTTGTATGGGAGATCCAGGTCTCTGTATAGACCGACGTGAGGCAAGTTGGGTCACTGTGTTGATGCGGTGACAGCCGAAGGACTCCGAGTATCTGTTCTGGTGACTGGCTTCATTCATTCACCATGAGGATCGGCTGCTTGTCATGGAGTAGCATCTGCCTGCTAGTCGTGTACATGCTGAGCATGGTGTGTGCAGGGTAAGTCACTGATTGCTATTGTAAGGCGGAAATATGGAACAGCTTGTTTTTTTTTTATTAGTTACATCCCCATAGAAGGTCGTGTTCCCAGCAGAAGATGTAGATCAGGGACACCCATGGATGGGGAGAAGTGATTGGCCAGTAATGGGCACCTTCCAATCAGCTCATCTACAGCATGTGAAATAATAGAATATAAAATGCTCTGCTGCCTGGTTCTTATCTGACCCATTAGAAGAATATAGAATGTGCTTTTTCTGCAAATCCACCCCCCCCCCCCTTCTCTCTTTTTACTTTCTTTTTTTTTCCCCCACATGCCTGATGTAGAATTTCATCAGGTGCTAAAAACCGTAAAATTTAATGCAACCCTGTTACTATACTAAACATTCCTGGGCAAACCTGTAAAAGAAGGTAAGTACTTACCTCTCCTTGTGCCTATGATACCAAACATCATTTTGTGTATGAGAAATGGAGTCTGCTGGGAATGGCTATAAAGGTCAGCAGAAGGACCCAGGAGATCAGCAGTCTCACAAGTGTCAGCTTCTGACTATTACACTCTCAGCCTTACCCTGAGCAGAGAATTTCCAGCTTGCGGGACAACAAGCTAAGTGCCAATCGACTGAGTGTGATCATCACTGGGGGTGGCTGAAGTGGAATGTCAGTGAAAAGGTAAGACATCTAGTGGGATGTCAGCACTCTAAGCCCTTGCCTCTGAAATGCTGGGGGCTGACCAAAGGAAGCCCAACTCAGCAGGAAGTCACTTGCCAATCATGTCCGATCATGTGCAACTTTATTAAAGCCGGGCTAAGCACCCTACAGCCCCGCCTAAAGCTCACCACACACCTTTCTATCCGATTGTACAATCTTCTTTAGATCTACCAACAACTATGTAGTGCAGGGGCCTGCCTGATTAGATAGGTTAGGTTTGTCCTCATATTAAATCGTTTTGGTAAATCTAAAGTTGCTTGTAAGTTGAAAGTGACCCTAATGCCTGGTACACACAATGAGATTATCGGACGAATAATCATCCGTGTTTTTTTTTTTGCATGCTAGTCTCATATTGAACATAAAAGAGGTTACGAAAATTCTCATACGACAGAATAAAAATTCGGAAGTGATGGCATGTATTGTATTTTCAGATGACAATTGTACTGATTTAAAAAGGAAACATTTTCGTGCTTGTCCCATCGGATGAATTATCGTGATCGGCTCTCAAACTGTGTACTAACGATCAGATTAGCATACAATCATTTCCAAAGCGGTATTTTTCATACGATTATCTGAACGTCTCACCCAGTGATCACAGATGATTTAGCAGACAGTCTGAACGCCGATTGAACAGACCGTACAAGTGATGTCTGCCCTCTCTTGACCAGTGTACTTTAAAGCTGATTTCCAGCTATAATCTGTTTTGCGTTCTTCTATTGGTCCAGTACAGTGTAAGTATACGTATCTCATACCTGAGGGGCCTCTGGGGAAGTCGACAATCACTGTAGAAGTTAGGGCCACTACAGTGATGGCTGTAATTTTTCCCTCGGCACTGTCACTATTCATAGCACACCACCTATATTTGAATACAAGGCATTCTCTGATTGGTTACGATGGAGAGGAGGGGCAGTGTTATGATTTCCGCTATGTCCAATCAGAGGACACCTTGTATTACCTGAAAAGAATGTAGGGCATCCTATGAATAGCAGCAGTTCCAGGTTAGTGACCCCTTGTGGTCAGTGTTCAGAGGGGAAGCCACTCCCACAGAACATCAGCATAACCTGGAGGATCATGACTTCCTCTGTAATAGTGTGGACCACTAAATAGATTTTCAGCTTCCCCAGTGGTCCATCAGGTATGAGATATGCCAAGCTGGATCAATGTAAATATGCAATCCAAATAATTCCTGGAGTTCAGCTTCAATATTTTGGGTACCTGGCAGGGTATATATATTATAGGAACCCCCTTACATGGACATGGTCTGACATCTAAACACTTGAAATCCTGGGCTGATACATTCATAATTTTTTTTTTTTTTTTTTTTTTTTTTTTTTTTTTCGTTCAACCGGGATGTTGAACAAAAGAAAATGATCCGATCCGCATCAAATGTGTGAATGGGGGAATCCTCCCACCATGCCATTGTGTTCTGATTGTGGGGCGCAGCACTGATCATTAACCACTTCCATACAGGGCATTTTCACCCCCTTCCTGCCCTGACCAATTTTTCGTTTTCAGCGCTGTTGCACTTTGACAATTGCGCGGTCATGCAACACTGTACCCAAATGAAATCTTTGTTTTTTTCCCCCACAAATAGAGCTTTCTTTTGGTGGTATTTGATCATCTCTGCGGTTTTTATTTTTTGCACTATAAACAAAAGAAGAGCGACAATTTTGAAAAAAAAGAATTTTTTTTACTTTTTGATTTAATAAATATCACAATTAAAAAAAAAAAAAAAAAAAAAAAAATTTCCCCAGTTTAGACGGATATGTATTCTTCTACATATTTTTGGTAAAAAAAAAAAATCGCAATAAGCGTATATTGATTGGTTTGCGCAAAAGTTATAGCGCGTACAATAGGGGATAGATTTATGGCATATATTTTTTTTTTTTACTAGTAATGGCAGCGATCTGCGTGTTTTTTATTTTTTTTCTCTTTTATTGTGACCATGACATTGCAGCGGACATATCGGACACTTTTGACATGTTTTTGGGACCATTCACATTTATACAGCGATTAGTGCTATAAAACTGCACTGTATACTGTGTAAATGTGACTGGCAGGGAAGGGGTTAACACTAGGGGGCGCTGAAGGGGTTAATATGTTCCCTATTGAGCGATTCTAACTGTAGGGGGAGGGGACTCACAAGGGGAGGAGACTGATCTGTGTTCCTCTGTACTGGGAACACACATCTGTCTCCTCACCTCTGACAGGGGGTGGATCTGTCAGAGGCCGTCATATGACGTCCACCTGGGGGGAGGGAGGGTTCCTGCCAGCGTCATATTATGGCCCGGTAAGGAAGGGTTTAAAGCGGTGTTCCAGCTGAATTATTATTATTTTTTTTTCTAAAAGTCAGTGGCTACAAACACTGTAGCTGCTGACTTTTAATAAGGGCACTTACCTGTCCGGGAAGCCCGTGACGTCGGCCCCCAGAGGCCGATCCGTCCATCAGATCGGGTGCTGGCACCACCATTCTATCTAAAGGGAACAGGCAGTGGAGCCTTGCGGCTTCACTGCCCGTTTCCTGCTGCGCATGCGCGAGTCGCGTGGCGCTTTGTGAATGGTCGACTATCTTCTGGTACACACACAGGTCCCAGAAAACAGCGCACCCAATTTCCCAGAACACCATGCAAGGGATGAAGAGAAGGAACAGCTCTGCGGTATAGGTAGTGGCAGATTAGGACGACTGCCTAGCAACAGCCATTTCTGGTAAGTAAAAAAAAAAAAAAAATTTTTTTTTTTCCCAAATGTTTTTTAATATAATTTAAGTACTGTTTATGTAATAAAATAAAATAAAATAAAATTGTTTTAGGGTGGACCTCCACTTTAAGAAATAACTTGACAGGCTGGTTGTACAGAAGTAGATCAATTTCTGTACAACTGGCGTACCTATACATAGATCAAAATTTTGATCCATGTATGGTCGGCTTAACATCTATCCTAACTATAATGAAAAAGGGCTTTGTGTAGGACAGATGTCAACACAGCGCCACACATTGGCAGGCACAGAAATACATTGAGGCTCTCTTTGTGTCTGCAGTGGTTGGGGTGCTGCACTGACATCCAATCTCTCAGATGAATAGAGGTCCGCTGACAGTTATAGGCTTCATACACACGGAACATTTAGCCCCTGTATAGGAGATCCCAGAGTTTTCGTGCGAACGCAGGACACAGGCGCCATCCAGTCCCACTTGCGGCAGCCTGTAAAGGTCTATAAAAGGCTGGACAATGCACCAAGTGGCGCTTACATTTAGGGCCCTGAAATGAAATTCTGAACACATGGAATCTGCCTTTCCAGCATGTGTCCCTGAGCTCATGCAACCCTAAACATCAGTAACACCCCATGCACTGTCCAGTGGCAGCAGCTTTCAGCGTCAAATAGTCTTTTACAGGCTGTCAACAGTAGGGCTGGATGGCGCACCTGTGCCTTCTGCCAACATAAAAGTGCCGGGATCTCATGGCCTGGGGCTAAACGTCCAGTGAGGTCTAAGATGGCTGTAAAGTGTGTGTGTGGGGAAGTATTTGCTTACTACTTGGCATGTGCAGCGAAACGTGAATGTTGTTTAACCTGCTTAATCGCTAATCTAATGATCGTAAATTTGAAGCTGTGATGTGGAATGCAGAACACCTCTAGAGTCGCACTTCCCAGTGTCCCCAGTGCAGTGTGTAGAGGTTGTGATCAGTTCATGTGTAAGTAACCATTTCGGTCCTTGTGTATTTTCATTTTCCTCACATGCACAGAACCTGGTTACAAGCATCAATCCATGGAAACCAAGTAGACAGTAATCAGTCCTCACTTTCTGCTTTGAAAAGCCTTGGTGGTATTAAGTTGCTACTTAATGAAGCTTGCCTAAATTGATCATAAAGGATAAGAGCACATTAAAAAAAAAGCCCCCTACCTTACCTAAACTACCCTACTCCCCCCCCCCCCCAGACTTACCAAGCCTTGATCTGGCGCCCTAGGCCTCCAGTGTTTCAAAAGTTTTTCCGTCGATGGCCACCCTTGTGCAGTACCTGCCTTAGGCTTTTATGGCCCCATTTCCTAGGCATCTCCTGCCTCAGAATACCAGCCCAATAGAGCTAATGTTGGGGCTGGGGATGATGGACATCATAGTCATGGCAAGCGACCAGAATTCCCTGAAATGTGGGCCACACTGGGTGCTAAACTGTAAACTGGCCTGAAGTGCCTGCTTTATTGTGGGTGTTTTTGCTTAATTTTTGCCTTTTAAAAAAAAAAAAAAAAAGCAGACATAATGGATCTAAACAAATGTGCATTCCATTTTATGTATCTGGTGGTAAAAAGCCTGTTTTGCTGGCAGTTGCTTATAAACTTTGTAGGATAAGGGTAACTTGCTTTAAAATTGACTACCTTTTATTGACCGGTAAGTTGTGTTCTCCCACTAATTGTGTAACCATTTATATGTAGACCTAAGGATGAGATCAGACGTGTTCCCAACCCGCACGTGCAGAGCCCGCCAGGAAGTCTGCACTGCACAGCGCTAATCGCAGGCAGTGAGACATTTCTTGCTTTTGGCAGCCGCGGATCGGGAAAATGTCTCACTGCTTGCGATTATCGCTGTGCAGTGCTGACTTCCTGGTGGGCTCTGCACGTGCGGGTTGCGAACACGCCTGAGCTCATTCTTAATGTAGACCAAGTAGAATTTTTTTTTTGCTGCACTCCAACAGGTTTATTGAAAGACTGCCACCAGGTCTATGACAACGGACCAAGGGGTGATGACGTTTAGGCCCATTTCACACTACTGCGACTTGAAAGTTGCGTGATTTTCGCCTCTCTTTTGCAGCCATGATTTTGCTGTGATTTTAGGGAATGCCTGTGTAAACTTGAGGTCTATGGACCTCAACTCGCATCAGTCAGACCAAAGTAGTACAGGGACTACTTTGAAGTCGCACTTATATGACTGGTTATCATTTTGAATCATAGGGTATGACTTGTCATGCGACTCTGATGTCCAAAGTTGCACAAGTGTGAAAGGGACTTTAGGGTTTTGAAGACGCGCAATGTATGTGTGAAACGTCGCCACCCGTTGTCATAGTCCTGGTGGCAGTCTTCCAATAAACATGTTGGACGAATGTTGGTGTGCAGCTAATCTCTTCTACTTGGTCTAGATGTTCACTGTTGCGATCCGGAGCTAGCACCCTGCCCTTCCTTTTTTGGTGGATTATCATCCTTACCTGGAGCAGCGATCCGTTTAGTTGTTTTTAACCATTATATGCACTGTGAACTGAAGCAGATAAATGTGTGTATAATCTCCTATACCCTAAAATGTATTACAGCGATTTTTTTATTTTATTTTATTATTGAATGGGCCCCAGGGGCTTTATGCGATAATATAATAGTATGCCCAGCATGTTGGCACATTGTAGCATGCTTGCCTGTCTAAGGCCGGGTTCACACTAGTGCGACACGACATCCGTCCTACTTTGGATCCGACTTTGCCCTGCGACATGAAGCCGACATATGTCCGACTTTCAATGAACGGGGATCCGACTTGGATCCCCGCCAATATCAGGCACTGCGTTTGGTATGAATCTTGAGGGGGAACTCCAGGCCAAATTTTAAATTAAAAAACCGGCGCGGGTTCCCCTCCAGAGGCATACCAGGCCCTTGGGTCTGGTTTGGATTTGAACGGGCACCCCCTACGCCGACAAAACGGCGTGGGGGTCCCCCCAAAATCCAAACCAGACCCTTATCAGAGCACACAACCTGGCAGGCCGCAGGGGAAGAGGGGGGACGAGAGAGCGGCCCCCCTCCCTCCTGAACCGTACCAGGCCGCATGCCCTCAACATGGGGGGTTTGGTGCTCTGGGGCAGGAGGGCGACCTGCAGCCCCCCCACCCAGAGCACCCTGCCCCCATGTTGATGAGGACAGGGCCTCTTCCCGACAACCCTGGCCATTGGTTGTCGGGGTCTGCGGGCGGGGGGCTTATCGGAATCCGGGAGCCCCCTTCAATAAGGGAGCCCCCGGATCCCGGCCCCCCACCCTATGTGAATGAGTATGGGGTACATCGTACCCCTACCCATTCACCTGGTGGAAAAAAATTGCAATAAAAAAACACTACACAGGTTTTTAAAGTAATTTATTACACAGCTCCGGCGCTCTTCTCTCTCTCTCTCTCTCCCTCTCCCTCTCCCTCTCTCTCTCCCTCTCCCTCTCCCTCTCCCTCTCCCTCCCTCCATACGTGTGTGTGTGTGTGTGTGTGTGTGTGTATATATACATATGGTCGGAATTTCCGTCAAAATTCCTATGCATGCTTGGAAACAATTCGACACATGCTCGGAAGCATTGAACTTAATTTTCTCGGCTCGTCGTAGTGTTGTACGTCACCGCGTTCTTGACGCTCGAAAGTTCTGAGAACTTTTGTGTGACCGCGTGTATGCAAGCCAAGCTTGAGCGGAATTCCGTCGGAAAAACCATCGAAGGTTTTACCGACGGAAATTCCAATCATGTGTATGCGGCATTAGATGTGGTGGCCCTTAAGTTTCTTAAGGCGATTTTTTTTTTTTTTTTTTTTTCCCCCTCCCTGGTCTCTTGTTTTTCAACTTCTTTAACGGAGAAAGCTGGCCAGCAAAAGTGACAGTTACAATGAGCAGCCTTTTAGTCATGTATGTAAAACCTTAAACCACAAAGGGGGAAATAAAACTGTTGCTGTAACTGCTTAAAGTGGAACGTTAGTCTGAAAATTTCAATCCTGCTAGATGATTTCAGGCTGGCTCATTTTGCAGGTATAACTATGTTAAACATTTTTAAAATAAGTGTCTATACTGTTTAAAATCCAGCAATACACTGTCTCACCCTGCTTTGCACATGCTCAGTTGCTCTCTATTTATAGGTATTGACGAATTTGTAGAGGCCGATCTGCTGACCGCCCTAAAGCAGAATAAAACCATCCTTATCCTTTATCGCCAAGGAAGCTGCTTCTGTTTAATCTGCAACTGCCATAGTGCTACACATGTGATCAGTTATGACACCAGCCATTTAATGGTTTGACAGTTTGGTTGAGGACACAAGCAAATGTGACAGTTGGCAATCCTAGCATTCCATTGTTTGTTTGAAACTGTTAAATTGATGAGTTTAGTTCTGCTTTTATGATGACGGTGATGTCACCGGCTGCATGTACAGTAATTATCTCCTAAACGGTATAGCAAATTAAAGTAAAAATTGCACATTTTAAATAGTCTGTTTCCATCTTTATATGAGCAGTCATCTTGGATCTATAAGTAAAACATGCATTTTGGGTTAATATTTATTGCCTACAAACTACAGAAACGGATGGGGGGGCTTGCATTTGAGGAAGGTTTGACATTTTTGTTGGGGGGGATTTAGATTTGGTCCTTGCCTCCGGTGCGAGTTTTCCCTCACTTCCTGCATTGATGACGAACTGTTAACTTGATAGGAAGTGAGGGCAAATCTCGCCAGTCTATCCCCTTCTTATCCAGTGTATGCAAAACCTGTATATATGAAACAGAATATAACAATAAAAAAATATTTTTGTTTTATATGCAATTTGATCTAGCATTGAACATTTTTCAGGTTCTTTTAATGAAATGTGTCCTTAACTAGTTTTTCTCTATGATATGACTTTAAAGTGAATGCCGCTCCCTTTTTTTTTTTTTTTTTTCTTTCTTTATTGTAGACGTGATTTCTATAAAATTCTGGGTGTATCACGAGCAGCTAGTATAAAGGAGATAAAGAAGGCCTATCGCAAGCTAGCTTTGCAGTTGCATCCAGATAGAAATCCAGATGATCCCCAAGCACAAGAAAAATTTCAAGACTTAGGTGCTGCTTATGAGGTTAGTATTAAATGTATAACCTGACCATACATCTTATTGTGTATTTGCCTTGGAGCTCTGGGTCCCTTGTTTTATTTCCACCAGGGACTCTATCTGCATGGAGTTTGCATTTAATTGCTGTTTGTGTGGATTTCCTCCCACAGCCTAAAATCTACTGAAAGACTACTTGGTGCCGGACCATTTTGGCCTTCGTGTGTGTGTGTGAGACTTTAAATGTGGTTGTAATGATACATTTTAGCATGTATCTGTGCATAATATAATGGGGGGGAGGAAGCAGAAGTCTGATCTGCCCATTTCCAATGAAATCTAATTTTATTCTTTCGGGCATTGATTTAAAAAAGATATGCCGGTTGCTTCTTGTGAAATGTTTTCCTGGTTTGCATTTCCCTTTTTTTTTTTTTAAGTGGTTGTAAACCCTTACAGACCACCCCTTCTTCTTTTTATTTTTTTTCCAAAGGTGAGCCTACGATGAGGCTTACCTGTAGCTACCCTGGATATCTTCTAAACCTGCACAGTTTAGGAGATATATCCTGTATCAGCATGTGCCACCGTCATCAGCACAAGCGCACTGAAGCAACTGCACATTCGTGCTGCTGCTTCAGCTAGTGTGCTGTTGCCCAAAGTAATTTCGGGAGCGATGTCGCCGGCCGGAGTGGTGTACGGGGACTACTGCAGGGGCTTCAATTTAAGGTGAGTATTTCATAATGCGGGGGCTTCAATCTAAGGTGAGTATTTCATAATGAGCTAGTATGCTATGCATATTAGCTCATTATGCCTTTGCCTTGCAGGGTTTTTTTTTTTTATTGTGGGTTTACAACCACTTTAATATCTTCAGCTTGATTTCAGTAGTTCCGCCAGTTGTATCTCAGATAGGGTTGCAGAAAATCTGATCATCTGACAAGCCGGTCAATTGAGTTATGTTACATTTTTATATGGGGATCACAGCAATAAGGGTAGACATTATGTTGATGGAAAAATTATATTACTCTTTCGTTCATGGACCGACACAGCTTCTCTATTGACATAGTGGGTACTGTATTTTCCGCACTATAAGGCGCACCTAAAAGCCTAAAATTTTCTCAAAAATCGGCCATGCGCCTTATAGTCCGGTGCGCCTTATGTGTGCACTGAGTTCCAAAATCTGTAAAAATGTTGTTGTGCGACTTTGGTAAGCACTCCGCTTGGTTAACTGTCGGACCATTTCCCACTGACACAGGGACGTAATACGTACACTACGTACGCTGGCAGCGATAAACCAGTCAGAGAACATTACGTAATATGTACAGCACGTTAGCAAGGTATCTGCTTTAACTGTTGTCCGAGCTTTTGCAAAAGCCGGCATCATTGCTTAACAGCCACCTGGCAACGAGACTGAAAAATAATGTGAGTGTATTGTTAAATAGTAGAATAAAGTTCAACTAAACTCACTGTTTTGCTTCCGTTAAATTTCTTTTTGTAGACCGTATGTTTTAGCATGCGTCTTATAGTCCAGTGCGCCTTATGTATGGGTTAAGTACAGAAATAGACCCGTAATTGAGACTGCGCCTTATAATCCGGTGCGCCTTATAGTGCGGAAAATACGGTATTATCCGTTAATTAGGAGTGACTAGGCAGAAAACTTGTAAAAAGTGTTGCATACCCTCTGGTATATCCCCTCACTCTGCATCTCGCAGATCAGGTTTTTTTTCTGTCTAGCAAGGAGTAAGACATGGCTCCCTTCGGGCCCATTGGTCCAGGGAAAAAGATTAATTTTTTTCTACATTTTGTTTTTTTTGTTTCCTGCGATCTTCAATCAACTGCCAACCGGGTGACTGGCTGGATCCTCGATCCTTGTAGTCCCCCCCCCCCCCAGTTTCGGCCATCGAGCGTGTGCCGACCCTAGCTACGCGCTGGGTTTTCCACGACATACCCGTCGCTCTACGGGTGGCCGGTGAGCTTACACTCCAGGGCCTGCATCGGACCGCTCAGCTTCGGCTGACCTTACGGCCGAGTCGCAGCAGCCTGTCCGGTGAGTATTGCGCTTTAGGGCATACATATGATCGTTCCCTAGGGTCCAATCACAGCATGCCTGGCCGACAGTCACCTTCCGTGCGCGGATGATGATCTGTTTTGGAATGTCTTCCAGCATTAGACATGCAGGATAAGCAGGGTGACTTGGCTGGACATTCCTGGAGAGATCAAGTAAGTGGTTGTGGCCCCTTTCTGTCTTCTCTCCCTGCCTTCCCTCCTCCCTGGGCTCTGAGCTAAGGGTGCTGGGGGTCACCTAAGGGGTTCCATCTGGTGTGGGGCTGGCTGTAACTGTCATTTAAAAGATGTATTTTCTGCTTACCTGTGTGTGTGTGTGTGTGTGTTCCCCCTCCATGCTGTCGGCGGCCATTTTGCGGTGGTCCATGCCTGTTTCGGCCTCTAGTGACTGCCCGCTTGGCGGCCATTTTCTTGTGGTCCGCACCTGCTTGGCCTCTATCGACTGTTCGGCGGCCATGTTTCCTAGGATTCACGCTGTATGTGTTTACCGCCGCTCGGCGGCCATCTTTTTGGGGTCCGCAGCCACTTTTGCCTCGGCAGCCATTTTCTTGGAGCCCACATGTTTCCATACAGCCTCTTGGTGGCCATTTTGCGATAGTCTCCGGCCTCTAGGGTGCATTACACTGATAAACTATCAGACTGACACAGCAGCGGTGGGATAGCATCACAGGCGCAGCACACGGCAGCATAGCGGTACCGATCCAAGGGTGGTGAGTCCTCCGGGTGACCCAGCATCTCTGATCAGCTAGGAGGGTGGCCTGATATCTTGCCTGGAGCCCTGTGGGTGTCGGCGCATGGTCAGCATGGCGTCTGAGCCAGATGTTTTTTCCCCTGAAACACCAGATTTAGCAGCTGGTGCCCCTGATGTGTCTATGGGCGCTATGTCGGCAATCCTAGAGGCTTTTGCTGCCAGGGTGGAAGCAGCACAAGGAAATACAAGGGGTATTAAACGCCCCCGTCCCCTGCAATCTTCTGGGAATAATTCTGATGCAGAACCAGGTCTAGCTATGGCTCATGACCCAGATTATGATGCATCAGAGACTGCAGACCGTGACCTGTCGGACAGTGAGAATGCTCCAAGTCCAGGTCAGCACGCAGTAAGGCTTTGGTATCTGACCTATTACTGCAGTGCGGAGTACGCTAAGAATAGAGAATTCTGCAGAAGCTGCAGAGACACCGGTCCCCTTTTTGGGTTCCCTAAAGCCAGCCCACACTGCTAAGGTGTTCCTTGTGTGTCTTATTAATAAGCTCTTGTACAAGGAGTGGGAAAACCCACTGAGGTTTTTTCCTTTTTTCAGCCCTTAAAAAAGTCTATTTTTTTGGGGCGGTCCGGTACTCCTTGAGAGTTCCTGAAAAGATGGACCTCTCCCCGATAGTGGACCCCCCTGTGTCCAGACTTAACAAGTTACCACGATTCCAGTGGAGTGGGCTCCTGTCTTCAGGGACACTCGCTACCTATACACAGTGGGGGGCTCAGAGGTACGTCCAGCATTGGCTGGGGTTTGTCTGATGTTTCAGACACTTACTGAGTAGGCAAGGTACCTACTCCAAGGGTTAAAAGCACGGGAGGCTCCTCCGTACGAGGTAGCTCTGGCCGACCAGTTGGTACAGGGCCTTGAGTCTGTCTGCAAGTCAGACATGGATACTATCCCCTTGCTGTCTTGAGCCTCAGTTTATGCAGTGGTGCTACGCCACCTGATCTGACTAAGGTGCTGGTCTGCGGACCAATCTTCCAAGAAGGCCCTGTTGGATCTGCCCTTTTAGGGCGACAGGTTTTTGGGGCCTCACTGGATGACATAATTTAAGATGCCACAGGAGGTAAGGGCACATTGCTTCGGCAATCCAAATAAGGGTAAGGATCCACGCCATTGGCTAGGGCCCTCCTTCACCGCATACAAGTGGTCCCTTTGTCTGCCTAGTGCGGCAAGTAAACAACCCAAGGCCGATTAAAGCGCCTGCTGAGGAACAGAAGCGTCCCTGGGTTTGCAAGCCCAACCTGGCTTGCCTACCGAACAGATATTTTACCACTTAGCCGCCGACTTGTTGGGAAGCCCTACATGGGGCGGTACACAACCTGCTGATACGCAGGGTAAACCTTCCTGTCTTAGTACAGGAACGGGTTATGGGGTTCTACTCAAATCTGTTCGTAGTACTGGAGAGGGTTCGTCCTATCTTGGATATCAGGACCCTCAACTGCTTTGTAAGAGTACAAAGATTCCGGAAAGGAGTTGGCTCGTTCTGTTGTCGCTGCTCTCCATCCAGGGGATTTTCCGGCATCCTTGATCATCAAGGACGCATGCTGCATGTCTCCAGATGCACCAGGCATCAGATGTCTGCGTTGGCGGCCGGGGAAGACCACTACCAATGGTGGCTCTCCCCTTTGGCCTGGCATCAGCACCAAGGGTGTTCACCTAGGTGCTTGCCACAATTCTGGCCCTACTAAGACAGCGCTATCATGGGCAACTTGGACGATCTTCTTCTGAGGGTCACTTCAAACTTAAATTTAGAAGTGAGCGGGTCTATAACCTGTCAGATCCTCCAATATTTGGTTGGGTGCTGAACACTCAGAAGTTAGTATTGGTACCGTCCCAACTCCTAGTATATCTAGGGTTGATTCTGGACTCCTCAGAGGCGTACGTGTGTTTTGTTTTTTTTCCCCTAGGGGAAAGTTGCAGACCCTTCGGGTTGCGGTGCGGCAGTTGACATCCCAAGGAGGGGTTGTCATGCCACCTTTGCAGGCGAGTCCTGAGCCTTTATGGTAGCCTTCTTCGAGGCGGTACCATAGGCACGATTTCACACGCGAGTGTTAGAGGGTAACTGTCCTGAAGGGTCAAGTGCCCTTCATCCCTGGATTATCAGATCCGGGTGAGCCACCTAAACCACTTTGTTGGTGGCCGACTTCACCGGCATTCTGTCTGGGAAGTTGTTACTTCCTTTTACTGGATAGTGGTTACGGTGGACGCCTGTCTTCCCGGTTGCAGAGGAGTCTGAAGAGCTCAGTCAACCTGGGTCGCTGGACTCCGGAGGAATCCCATTGCAGATCATTGGCCTGAAAGTCGGGGGATCTGGCTTTGCCTCTCCACATGGTCTCAGAGGCTACAAGGGCTTCCAGTCAGAATCCAGTCGGACAAACCCCACAGTTGTGGCGTATGTCAATCATCAAGGAGGAGCAAGCAACTCTGCTGCAGCATCGGAGGTCGCTCACCTCCTAAGGGGCTCCCTTACCAGAGGGGAAACACGCCAGTCGTATATCTCCTGACTTCTCGATTCAATCTGAAAGTATTGAGGTTGTGGCCAGGTCAAGTGGCCAATGGGTAAACACGACAGATGCGTTGATGGCACTGTGGAGTCAGTACCGACTAATCTATGGCTTCCTCCTCTGAAACTCCTTCCTCATCTGCTTTACAGATTGGAAACAGAGGATTACAATGGTCCCAATTGCTCTGAATAGGCTTCGGCGTCTTGGTACGCCGATCTAGTGCGTCTCGTAGCAGACGCCTTTTGCCAGCAACCGCTAAGGAAGGACCTGTTGTCGCAAGCTCCAGACGCCATCCTGTTTTATAGTCACTGGCTTGAGGGCATGGCTTGAGAGCCAGGTGCTAAGAGACCGGGACCTGTCAGACTCGGTGATATCTACCATGAGGAGTGCTCGGAAATCATCCCCCTAGGAAGATTTACCGTTGCACTTGAAAGACCTACACATCCATTTGTGAAGAAATGAGGTGGCATCCGCATACTTATTTGGTTCCAGAGTCCTGCTGTTCTCAGCAGGGAACGTGCCAAAAATTCTACTGTTGAGTACAATTAGGGGGCAGGTATTCCTGACCTTCTTTCCGGATCGTGTAGTTATGATTCTCATGTTTGGATCAAATCCTAAGGTAACATCAGTTTTTTTTCATGAGAATCAAGAAATCGTTCTTCCTACCTTTCGATCACCTGAGAACTCTAATGTCCATCCTTTAGATGTTGGAGAAGTTTTGAAACAATACCTGGAAGCCACAGCTTCGTTTCGCCAATCTGTTCATCTGTTCATTTTCTTTCAAGGGAAAAACAAAGGTTTGCGTGCTTCTTCCAGAACCATCGCAGCCTGGATTGTTCAGGCCATCCAAGGGGCATATAAGGCGAAGGGACCAGGAGCGTCTCCACATCATGGGCGGCCGCCCGTCATGTCTCTCCAGAAGTAATCTGCAAAGCGGCCTCATGGTCGTCGATAAACACATTTATGACGCACTATTGTGTAGAACCGGCTTCTTTGTCTTCGGTTAATTTTGGTTTACATGTTTTGTGTCAATTAAACCTTTTTTCTTTAACCAGCATTTGCCCACCCAGGTGTGTATGGCTAGTCATTTTCCACACGTAGGCTGCCATGGAGTCTATCAGGAAAGGAAAATTACGGTAAGTATATGATACAAATAATTTCTTTTTCGTACATCACGGGACACAGAGCGACTTAGTCATTACTAATGGGTTATATAGATTACCTTCAGGTGTTGGCACTGGCCAATTCCAAACCGGAAGTACCCTCCCCTATATAAGCCCCTCCCACCCAGGAGCACCTCAGTTTTTTGCCAGTGTCTAAGGTGTTGGCCAAAGAGTAACATGTGTTTTCACTGGGCTTGCGTACAGGTTCTTTTGGGCCTTAGTAAGCTGTTCCGGATCCCACCAAAAAAGCTTCATAGCTAAACGGTCGGTACCCGGGCCTTGCAGCAGAAGAGCAAGGTTTTGCCTGTAATGCTTCTCTTAGGAGGGCTGGACCCTGGGATCCAGAGCTCTGGTCATACCCACGACCAAGATGTTGTCTGTGCAGGGTGCTATACAGGTCCAGGGGAGTGGAATCCTTGGGAACCCGGTCCCTGAAGGTTTAATTACAATGCCTGCCGTGATAGGTGAAGTTTGGACTTCTGTGGACCAAACAAAGTCCTGCGGCGGGGATCAGGTAAGTGGGGGCCCCCAGGAACTTGGTTCTATTGGGGGACCCCCAAGCCTAATTTGTCTTTCTGTCTGTTACCTAATGGTATTCCCGCTAAATATCTGTGTTTGCCTATAACTACTGAAAATGTAAAATTTTAATAGTAGTCAAGAAAAAAAAAAAAAAAAACAGGGACCGCGGTACCTGTGTTAAACCACTAGAGGCCGCTGTAGTCCATTTTTCTTGTCATGTGGATCTTTGGTTTTCTCAAGTCAAAAGATCCAGGCAGCTGGTAAGTTTCTCTGTGGGAATCCACTTCCTCTGCCCTGTTGCTGCGCTCATCCACCGCACAGGCCCTCCGGCAAGAAGGGCCCTGGCTCCTAGTCCCCTGTTTGATTTCGAAAAGGGCGCCAATGGCGCACGGGCGCGCGCGCGCACGCGCCTCCTATGAAAAAGAGGGGCGGGGCGGGTGGATGACGCTCGATGCGCGCCGCGGCGCTTCTGCGCATGTGCGGGCGTCCCAGCATGGTTAAAAGACACAGTACAAGTGTCAGCTGCATGCAAACAGAGCTAGCAACAAACAGTGGCACACAGAGGCGGTTGATGCAGGCATCCCCATAGAAAGGCACTTTAGTGGACACCAGCTGGTATATAGCAGCACCTGTGTTAGACTATTACCAGCAAAATTGGTGTATGACGACGGGAATACCTCAGCTTTGTGCTTAAAGGATATGTCGTCCAGACGCTCCGGAAATAGATCTTCCAGGAAGCCAAAGGGGTCTCCATCGGGCTCTGAGGATATTGGGCATGCTTGTACTGCACCAATCTCCCCTGAGAATTCAGAGGTCAGTAGCCGTAGAAACCCCGCAGGAATGCCTGGTGCTGCGGCTGTCCCCAGTCCACCTGCTCCTGTATATATAACAGAGGAGGTTTTATCCTCAACTCTGGGAGGATTGGAAGAGAGATTAACAGCATTGATCGCTGCTTCCCTGTCTCAGGAAAAGCGCATCCGATCTCCGTCTCCTCCTTCAGAGTGCCTGTTACTGGAGGAACAGCCCCACACAGAGATCGACCTACCTGAAGGGGATCAGGATGAGGTTGATTCAGTTATGGAGGAATCAACAGTGGAAGAACCTTTCTCAGCTTCTCAGGCTGAAAGATTATGGGTTCAGTCTCTGACTAATATGGTCCGATCAGCATTTAAAATGCCTCTGGCGGAACCACCATCCACTACGGTTTCCTCGCTGGGGTCGCTAAAAGCTCCCCAGGCTGTCTGTTCCTTCCCAATCCACCCTTTATTAGAAGGGCTTATTTACCAGGATTGGGAGCATCCTGATAAAATATTTGCTCCCCCCAAGAGATTTCCGGTGATCTATCCCATGGAGGATAAGTTCATAAGAAAATGGAGGGTCCCTACAGTGGACGCAGCCATCTCTTCTGTTAACAAATCACTGACATGTCCAGTAGATAATGTTCCAATGTTCAAAGACCCAATAGATAAAAAATTGGAGTCTTTACTAAAATCTGCTTTCTCTACAGCAAGTATGGTGACACAACCTGCGGTAGCAGCGATTGGAGTCTGCCAAGCAGTGAAAGATCAGTTGAAACAAGTCCTAAGGGACTTACCAGATCAGCAGGCTCTTGCCCTAGCTGACCTGCCTAGAGCCTTGTGTTTTGCGGTGGACG
Source organism: Rana muscosa (assembly GCA_029206835.1). Taxonomy (NCBI): domain Eukaryota; kingdom Metazoa; phylum Chordata; class Amphibia; order Anura; family Ranidae; genus Rana; species Rana muscosa. The sequence goes on from CM055127.1 coordinate 273,655,091, forward strand.
CCATAAAGGATACAATCCAACAGGCCTCCCGCTTTACGCTGTCTATAGTACATATGCGTAGGCTTCTGTGGCTCAAAAACTGGTCTGCTGAAGCTCCCTGTAAAAAACTGCTGGTTAGCTTCCCATTTCATGGAGAACGCTTATTTGGAGAAGATCTGGACAAATATATCCAGAAAATTTCTGCCGGTAAAAGTTCACTCTTACCGGTTAAGAACAAGGGTAGAAGTCCTTCTTTTAAGAGGCCTACTTCTCCAGTCCCGGGCACATCGGCTGTGAAGCAGTTCCGACGGCCTCCGCGGTCAAATTCAGGGGGCAGAAATCAGGGACAATCACAGGGTAACAAGAAGCCCTGGATCAAGAGAGGTACAAAACCTCCCCCCAAGGCATGAAGCGTTGCCCCCACTCAATCGGGTGGGGGGAAGACTTCAGTTGTTCACAGAGACCTGGCGGGACACCATCAGAGACAGATGGGTGCTCTCCGCAGTAAGTCTGGGATACAAGCTGGAGTTAAAAGGCACTCCTCCTGCCCAATTTATGAGGTCAAACGTGCCAAGAGATCCCCAAAAGAGAGGATCCCTCCTTCTGGCACTAGAACAACTATTGCTCCAAGGTGTAATCGTGAAGGTTCCCCTGGAAGAAAGCGGATTCGGGTTTTACTCGAACCTTTTCACAGTCCCCAAACCAAATGGGGACGTGAGGCCCATATTAAATCTAAAAGGGCTAAACAAGTTCCTAAATATCAGGACTTTTCGGATGGAGTCGATCCGATCGGTGGCCACCGCCCTACAAGGGCAGGAATGGCTAGCCTCGATCGACATAAAGGATGCTTATCTGCATATTCCCATCTTTCCGGCCCACCAGAAATTTCTACGCTTTGCAGTAGAAGGGCGCCATTTTCAGTTCAGAGCCTTACCTTTCGGTCTGGCCACAGCACCACGAGTGTTCACAAAAATTCTGGCCCCATTATTGGCCAATCTAAGAACACAGGGTGTAACGATAATGGCATATCTAGACGACCTGCTACTAATAGACCACTCAGTGGAAAAGCTGGAAGTAGCTATTCACAAGACAATCGAGTATCTGGAATATCACGGTTGGATTATCAACCGGGACAAGTCAGCTCTAAGACCAGTCAAAAGTCTGGAATACTTAGGGCTAAGGCTGGATTCAAATCAGAGAAAGATTTTCTTACCTCCAGAGAAGGTGTCGTCTTTAAAAGATTTGACCCACTTAGTGGGTACAAAAAGAAAACCATCCATACGCCTCTGCATGAGGCTGCTGGGAAAGATGGTGGCTTCATTCGAAGCGGTACCCGACGGTCAATTCCATTCAAGGAATTTGCAAAGGGCCATACTGTCAGCCTGGAACAAAAAAGTTCAGGCTTTAGACTTACCAATGTCCCTGTCCCCTTCCGTTCGCAAGAGCCTCCATTGGTGGTTGGTGCCCCAGAATCTGGAAAGAGGGAAACCCTTCAGTCCGGTTTCTTGGAAGGTGGTCACTACAGATGCCAGCCTCATAGGCTGGGGGGCAGTACTGGAGCAATGGTCTCTCCAGGGCAAGTGGTCAGAAGCAGAAAAGGCCCTGCCCATCAATCTCTTAGAGATACGAGCAGCCCGGTATGCCCTAGTAGCATGGACATCCAAACTCCAAGGGTCCCCTGTCAGAATTCAATCAGACAATGCCACGGCAGTGGCATATATCAATCACCAGGGTGGCACCAAGAGTCGTGCAGCCCAGAGGGAAGCAAATTGCATCCTGGAGTGGGCAGAAAAATATGTCCCAGCCATATCCGCGGTTTTCATCCCAGGAGTGGAAAATTGGAGAGCGGACTTTCTAAGTCGCCAACAATTATGCCCGGGGGAATGGTCTCTTCACCCCGAGGTTTTCCAGGCAATATACCAGCGGTGGGGAACACCGGATGTAGATCTGCTAGCATCCAGATTCAACGCAAAAGTGGACAGATTTGTGTCTCGCACAAGGGATCCCCTAGCTTGCGGCTCGGATGCCCTAGTGTTCCCTTGGGATCAGTTCGAGCTGATATATGCATTCCCACCGCCACAATTGTTACCGCGATTACTCCGCAGAATCAGGGTAGAAAAGAAACCAGTGATTCTGGTGGCTCCAGCGTGGCCCCGAAGGGCATGGTACGCGGAGATTGTAAAAATGTCAGTGAGGAGTCCTTGGACCCTCCCACATCGTCCGGACCTGCTGTCGCAGGGACCGATATACCACCCTTCCTTACCAGCCCTAGGTTTGACGGCCTGGCTATTGAAGCCCACATTCTGAAAAAGAGAGGGCTCTCTAATTCTGTGGTATCTACCATGATCAATGCCAGGAAACCGGTATCCAGGCAGATCTATTATAGGATCTGGAAAGCGTACATTACGTGGTGTGAGGCCAGGAAATGGCATCCACGTAAGTACGTGATAGGGAGGATTTTGGACTTCCTACAGTGGGCTGTAGATAGGAAGCTTGCCTTGAGTACTATCAAGGGTCAGATTTCGGCCTTGTCAATATTTTTTCAAAGGCCCTTGGCTTCGCATTCACTAGTCAAAGCCTTTATACAAGCAGTGATGCGTATTAGCCCTCCGGTTAGTATTCCCATATGTCCTTGGGACTTAAACCTGGTTCTGTCGGTTCTACAGAAACAACCGTTTGAACCATTACAACACATTTCCTTGGTTCTTCTCACCAGGAAATTGATTTTCTTAGTAGCCGTTTGTTCGGCTAAAAGAGTATCAGAATTAGCCGCCTTGTCCTGTAAGGAGCCATATCTGGTTGTCCATAAGGACAGAGTAGTATTACGTCCTCATCCAGCCTTTCTTCCTAAGGTGGTATCGAGGTTTCATTTGAACCAAGATGTGGTTCTTCCTTCTTTTTTCCCCAAACCTAGCTCGGTAGAGGAAAAGTTATTACATTCTTTGGATGTAGTAAGAGCAGTTAAAGCTTATCTAAAAGCCACTGCTCAGATTCACAGAACGGATTCTTTATTTGTTCTGCCGGAAGGCCCCAGAAAGGGTCAGGCAGCATCAAAATCTACTTTAGCCAAGTGGATTCGACAGGTCATAATACAAGCCTATGGCTTGAGAAAGAGACCGCCTCCGTTCAAAGTTAGGGCGCACTCCACAAGAGCAGTTGGAACTTCATGGGCAGTGCATCACCAGGCCTCCCTGGCTCAAGTATGTAAGGCCGCAACATGGTCTTCGGTACACACGTTTACTAGGTTCTACCAGGTAGACGTTAGAAGTCAGGAGGATGTCGCCTTTGGGCGCAGTGTGTTGCAGGCCGCAAAAGATCCTCATGCCTGATGGCGCCCAGCTTATGTATCCCTCCCCTCATTTGGCATTGCTTTGGGACGTCCCATTAGTAATGACTAAGTCGCTCTGTGTCCCGTGATGTACGAAAAAGAAAAAGGGATTTTTATAACAGCTTACCTGTAAAATCCTTTTCTTGGAGTACATCACGGGACACAGAGCTCCCACCCCTCTTTTTGGGACACTTATTGCTTGGCTACAAAACTGAGGTGCTCCCGGGTGGGAGGGGCTTATATAGGGGAGGGTACTTCCGGTTTGGAATTGGCCAGTGCCAACACCTGAAGGTAATCTATATAACCCATTAGTAATGACTAAGTCGCTCTGTGTCCCGTGATGTACTCCAAGAAAAGGATTTTACAGGTAAGCTGTTATAAAAATCCCTTTTTTCCTTTCCTATCATATACTTACCGTAATTTTCCTTTCCTGATGAACTCCATGGCAGCAGGAGTTCCCTCCCATTGCTGGAGTAGGCTATATTACGGAACACGGTCTCTGGCTAGAAGCAAAGATTTATGGGAGTAGGGTCCTATGAGGTATGAGAGAGGTGGGATTAACCCACACGTAGGCTGCCATGGAGTCCATCAGGAAAGGAAAATTACGGTAAGTATATGATATAAATTTTCCGTTTTGACCCCCCAAGCAAAACATGATTTGGTACTTGGTGGAGAAACCCTTGTTGGCAAGCACAGAGATAAGACGTTCTTGTAGTTAGTGACCAGGTTTGCACACATCTCAGGAGGGATTTTGGTCCACTTTTCTTTACAGATCTTCTCTTAAAAGTGGAGTTCCACCCATAAATGGAACTTCCGCTGATCGGATTCCTTCCCCCTCCGGTGCCACATTTAGCACCTTTTCAGGGGGGAGCAGATACCTGTCAAATTCAGGTATCTGCTCCCACCTCCGGGGAAAGATCACCACACGCTGTGCAGAGAACTACGTAATGTCTGGCCCCTCCTTCCCCCCCCCCCCTCTCCAGCAGAGACCATTTAGAAAGCGGAAAGCGACTCGCACACGCGAAGTTGGAAACAGGCTGTGAAGTCATACGGCTTCACTTCATGTTTCCCTTAGTAATGATGCCGGCGCTTGCACCCGGAGCCGAGGGACGGGTCGGCATCGGGTGCCGACATCACGGGCTCCCGGGACAGGTAAGAGTCCTTATATTAAAAGTCAACAGCTACAGCATTTGTAGCTGCTGACTTTTAAACAATTTTTTACCCAGGCGGAACTCGGCTTTAAGGTTTTTTGGCTGTATCTTGGCAACTCAAAGTTTCAGCTCCCTCCATAAATTTTCAATAGGATTAAGGTCTGGAGACTGACTAGGCCATTCCATGACCTTAATGTGCTTGAGCCACTCCTTTGTTGCCTTGGCGGTATGTTTTGGATCATTATCCTGCTGAAAGACCTATCCATGACCCAGTGTTCTGGCTGAGGAAAGAAGGTTCTCATCCAAGATTTTACAATACATGGCCCCGTCCATTGGCCCCTCAATGCGGGAAAAAAGTTGGCTTGTACCTTTAGCAGAGAAACAGCCCCAAAGCATAATGTTTCGACTTCCGTGCTTGACTATAGGGGTAGTGTTCTTAGGGTCCTAGTCAGCATTTTTCTTCCTCTAAACAGTCCCCCTCCTCCAAGAAGGCACACGTACAGTCATGCCAATAAACATCTAAATGATTCAGATAAGGATTGGAGGAAAGTGCTGTGGAAATTGAGCTCTTTGACAATAACTCGATTTACCGTGGTCACCAGAAACAAGGGTTTCTTCAAGTACTAAGTCATGTTTTGCTTGGGGATCAAATATTTATTTTGCTCACTGAACTGCAACTTAATTTATAGCATTTGTATCATTTGTTTTTTTCCGGATTTTAGGTAGATATGTCTATATCATTTAAAATACACCCATTATAAAAATTATAGACCCTTAATTTCTTTGTAAGTTGGCAAACTTACAAAATCTGCAGGGGATCAAATAATAATTTTCCCCGCTGTACAACTATGTACTGCATATAACATTCTTCCCCACATATACTGTAGGTACTAGAGCTGAGCGATTTTGGGGCAAAAAAAAAAAACATAAAAAAAAAAAAAAAAACACGATTCAAATGGAGTTCTTTTTTCCTGATGGACACCGCGCCGGTCCTAAGGAGCTGCGGGCAGGAGTTTTTAGGCGAGGCCGCGGCTTCGGCCTAGTCCACTGCGATCCTGGGAAAAGGCCGTGAGCTAGGCCGAAGCCGCGTCCTCGCCTAAAAACTCCTGCCTGCAGCTCCTTAGGACCGGCGCCCGCAGCGATGCTGGGAAAAGGCCGCGGCTTCGTCCTAGTCCGTGGTGTCCGGCCTCGCGGCCTTTTCCCAGGATCGCGGCGAGCTGCGGGCAGGACTTTGTAGGCGAGGCCGCGGCTTCGTCCTAGTCCGTAGTGTCCGGCCTCGCGGCCTTTTCCCAGGATCGCGGCGAGCTGCGGGCAGGACTTTGAAGGCGAGGCCGCGGCTTCAGCCTAGTCCGTGGAGCGCCGGTCCTATGAAAAAAATTAAATAGATTTGGTCAAAATCTAAATCGATTTGCCCTTGCAACTCGATTCAAGATTTAAATCGATTTTTTTTTTCCCCAGCCCTAGTAGGTACATATAGGTATTGTATGTTAGAGTCCCTTCTCTCTCTCTCTCTATATCTATCTCTATCTATGTGTGTGTGTATATGTATATATATATATATATATATATATATATATATATATATATATATATATATATATATATATATATATATATATATATTGCACACACAAAAGTGAGTACACCCCTTACATTTTTGTAAATATTTTTATTATTTCTTTTCTTTTTTGTGACACTGGAGAAATGACACTTTGCTACAATGTAAAGTAGTGAGTGTACAGCTTGTATAACAGTGTCAATTTGCTGTCCCCTCAAAGTAACTTAACAAACAACCATTAATGTCTAAACGTCTGGCAACAAAAGTGAGTACACCCCAGTTCTTGAACTGTATTTGGCGCTTTACAAATAATAAAATCAATCAAGTGAAAATGTCCAAATTGGGCCCAATTAGCCATTTTCCCTCCCCGGTGTCATGTGCCATTCGATGCCGTCGCCGCCATCTTGCTACACCCTACCTATGCCTACCGCGCATGCGTCAAGTCATTTCGAGCATGCGCGGGTTTCCACGGCGACAGGTAAGTATACACACTCTCGGGTTTCTCGTCAAGATTCTGGGCAGTGTTCTTGACGAGAAACCTGAAAGCCTCGTACACACGCACGGTTTTCTCGGCAAGAAAGCTCTGCCAGCAGTTTTCTTGTTTCTTGCCGAGAAAACTGGTCGTGTGTACGAGGCCTTAGACTTGGTGGTCAGTGGGAGTAAAAATATTATGTAGCACCTGTTATCAGTAGGAGAAATAGTGCCCCGTTGTTGGTGCCTGTGGGAGGAATAGTGCCCTGTCAGTGGGAGGGACAGTGCTCCAGGGGCCGAATAAAAGCTAGAAAACGGCCACAGTATGAAGACCACTGGACTAATGAATAGTGTAAATGGGTTTTTAAAATCAGTTTGTGATTTAGAATATTTCCTCCATACATTAAGCAGGCATTCACACCTGAGCAGAGAGCATTCCTGGAGATTTTAATGCATTTTACAGGTGTGTTTTACAGGAGTTATACAAGTGTATCAAGTTTCAGGTGTTTTTGTTTTTTTTCCAGGCCTGGGCACAAAGGGAGGAGAGCTGTTCTAGTGGTATCCCATGTTTACAGGTGGTCCTATTGAAGTTTAGGGGGCCAAAAATTCTTAAACATTAAAAAAATCATGTACTTTTTTGAGCGTACAATGTAAACAGAGACCATTAGAAACCATGGTGTTCAAGCTGAAATACCCTCAAGTGTGAATTGTGGTTCAATGTGAATATACAGCCTCATGCTACATAACTAAACTCCCATTTCATTCTGAATAAACGTAATTATTAATGTATCGGAAATCGAAAACTATCTTTTTAGAGAGATATATTTTATTATATATATATATATATATATATATATATATATATATATATAATAAAATATAATTTTTTTTTTTTTTTTTTCTCAAAGCATTTTATTTTAAAAAATCGATTTAAAAAAAAAAAAAAAAATACCATTGATTTTTATCCACCCTGCCCCATACTGATCTATGGTAATAATTTTTTTATTTTAGTCTTAAATAAAACTGTCACGTGGTGCTAAAAATAGGTATTGGTAATTGCTATCGATGAGAAAAAGTATCGGTACTCATACTCATCTTAAAAAAAAAACTGGTATCGGTCCATCCCTACTTGCTGGTCTCAAAAAAACAGCGTTCAGTGTTTTCCTTGCCTGGGCACTTGCTGCTTAGCACATATCCTTGCATAGTGTTGGAGAAATGTTTCTGGATTATGGCTCTGCATCATGTGACCTGTGCCATAGGGAAAGCCAGGGGACAGCTTCTCTCACTCTGTTCTGAGTTCTTAGAACAGTACCTGGACAGCCATTAGTACTGCTGCACCGTAACGCAGAACTCCATAGCCAACATGGAAAGTCAGGCCAGTGAAGGAAAAATATCTATTTTCTGGCATCAGCTAGTTAAAGCAGAACTTTACCTTAAGATATTTTGCAAGTGTGACCAAGTCCCGGGCCTCTCCAGGCCTAATGGTGACCTCCAGAGTTAGGGACAGCTGACATCTTTCTATATAGGTAGGACAGGTAGATTAATGGGCGCCAGACACTTCTTGAATGCAAAGAGATTTATTGTCTCTTAAACAGAACTGTGGCAGAGTGGGTTAGGGCCAGGACACCCTTTAGCAGTTGCAATGCTAATTGGCAGCCTCCGAGATCTCGTCAGACAGACAGACAGACACTGTCTCCAATGGCAACAGTTTCTAACACAAGTTGTAATGAACTCCTTTTACTTTCTGTACAATCTCCTCTTGTAGATCTTCACTCAACTGAGCTCCCAGTCTCTCTCACTAGACTTGCTGATCCACTGGATCCCCTGAGCTCTTCCAATCTTCTCACACAGTGTCTTCCTCAAGCGTCACCCCACTGGCTGGCTCCGTGGCTTGACACCTGCTGAAGTTTCCCAATTTTTCACTGTCTCCAGTTGGTGAGAACACTGCTGTGGTACTTGCTTCAGCTACTCACAGTGGTCCCCGGTAATGAGGTGGATGGTCCCTTAGTGGTGACCACTCCAGCCGACAGAACCGTTAGTTCTGGTTGGACAGTAAGCCGCAGTCCCAACCCAATGCTGCTCTATTGCTTCTGGATAGGTCCCTCAGACAGCCTAGCAGCAGGTGCCCCCGGCAGAGGCCTCAGGTCTTTGGCCTAGCAGGCCGGGGCAGTACAACACACGTCCACCCAGACAGCCGTCCAGGTGGCACAGAACCCCGATCACCTGACTCTGCTCTTCTTTCTTCTTCTTTCTTTCTTCTTTCTTCTTCCCTCGGGCCTCCCGGAGGGGAGGGGGCCGTCCCCTCCCGCTGCTTGTACTAGCAGCCGAGCGGCTGCTTAGCCGTATCGGTTATTACAAGAAATCCGATCGTCTGCTCTATAAAAAAAAAAGGTACTGGGGTGATGCGTAAAGCTGCAGGCATCACCTCGGTACAAACACCTTGAAGCCGAAGGCTGCATATTTGCGTTACTTCGGCATCAAGGGGTTAAGCCTAAAAAAAAAAACTGCTCAGGTTGGAGTTGCTGTACTAACAATCCAATGTTGGTACTGCGATCTCCACTGCTGTTCTATTCCTTCCTGGCCCTCCGGCCAGAACACTGCAGTCAGCGCTCTCCGCTATTGGCTAAGAGCGCTGATCTGGAGCTGGACAGCAGACCTTTTTTCGTTCATGCCCCTTCGACAGAAGCCCTCTTCTGTTGGACCGGCTTTCGTACACATGGGCCAAATGTCAGCCGATTTTTATATTGAACCAGCCAATGCTGCCCAACATTTGGCCTGTGTGTACGGGGTTGAAGAGTGAAAATCCGTTTTTTGCCAGGCACCATTTATTTACTACAAGAACTGAAAAAGATGCCAACGGTTCCTCTGATCACTATCTCTATGCTTAACTGCACAAACACATATGGGCAACTAGAGCTTGTGCAAGGCAGAGAAGTCTAGATGAGTTTTGAACTCCGCTGTACAATGAATGCAAGTCAAACTTGGGAACTAACACAGTAGATTTATTATTATGCCTTCTTATATATGCCTGAAGTTCCCCTTTTAAATTATATGTGTGTGTGTGTTTTTATATTATAACAGCCATTGTTATTTGTCTTTTTGTATGGATTTGGGGCCTAGTACAATAATTTTTCTTAATGGGGGGCCTCGGATTAAAAAGTTGAAAAGACCCTGTCGCCTATAAAGATGCATTTATAAAATATTGTATCGGTATACATACTTTTTTTTTTTTTTTTTTTTAGGTACTTTCTGATGAAGAAAAGAGAAAGCAGTATGATGCATATGGAGAAGAAGGACTTAAAGATGGCCATCACAGTTCTCATGGTGATGTATTCTCACAGTAAGTCAATCTAAATAACGTGATCTGACCTCCTGTATACACTTGGTTTTCTCTAACAAATCCTTTTAAAGCTTTTGGGATAGAAGAGTAGGGGAGGTTATAACCCCTGTCAGGTTTTTATTTTGTCATCTGTGTCTCTTTGGGGAGATTTTCCCTTCACTTCCTGCCAAATTAGGAAGCAGAAAATCCTTGAAAAGTGAGGGAATAAGTTTTACATTTAGCTATGCTCTAATCCAGAAAATATGCAGACACTTTAAAGAATTTGTAAACCCTTGCCTTTTAAAACCACCCATTCAGTTTAAAATGGAAATGAAAGGTAAAACATTTGGAGAGAGGGAGAGAGAGCGAGAGAGCGAGACTCTCTCTCTATGTGATCACATACCCTCTGTTCTTAGCTACATACGGAGCTTGGAGGATAAACAGCAGTACGCCGGTCTTCACAGTGAATAGCTGGGGGGGGTGGTGTGTTATCAGCAGAAGTCTGAGTTCTCAGCATAGCTAGAAAGCTGACCACACTGGGCTCTCGTACCTAGCGTGGTCCATTTTTATAGGAAAGCAGAGGGGTGGCAGGAACATTTGGTATTTCAAACAAAAGAAGCAATACAAGAGAACAAGATATTTTTTCATACAATTACATGGTACAGCAGGCACATATCAAAAGTTGGTTTAATGTACTCTTTTTAACCTATTTAGGACCGCCCACCCTCATTGTCGTACCTGTACGTCACTGGCCTCTTCCGGGTACAGGGCCCGCACGTCTCCCCCTACGCCCACTCCTGCGATTAGACACAGTGGGATTTTGTCAGCAGGTCCTGGCCAATAATTCATGGCCAGGACCTGCTAAGTGCTGAGACCTATCACAGCCTAGAGCCTGTAAAGAGGGAACAATCTCTTTGTTTTTTCTCCCTGCAAAGCAGGCAGATACACACTGACAGAGAATGAACTACCAAAGCTCTCAACGGTGTCACGGTAGTTCATTAAAACTACAAGACGACAACCGCAAAGGCTGCCAGTACTTGTAGTTTCCCATTTAGAGAGCACTGCAAATAAATGATGTGACTGGGCAGGCGGAGCCCCACTCAACCACGTTATTTTCAAACCGTAACCTGGAGAAGGTGCTCGCTCAATGTCACTGGGGAGAGGGGGAATGGCTACAGCTGCTGGAACATGTTACATGTTGCACCCTAAATTGTTGTGGAACATGTAATATGTTCCAAAAGGTGAAATTATCCTTTAAAGTGTTTGTTTACCCCCAAAAAAAAAATGGATCCTGGTCCCTTAAAGCAGAATAAACGGCACAGTGCTTGTGCTGTGTAATCTGCCCCCCTCTAACCTGTAAAAAACAAAACCCTGAATCTGCTACTTCTTCCTGTATGCCCTCTCTGCGGTGATCAGAGTCTGTCCCTGCATCATGCGTTTTCTGTCCCCTCTGCTCTCCCACCCCCTCCTTCTTGCCTGTCATCTTCTTCTCTGTCTCCGCCCTGCCGCAGAAGCCATCTATTGGAGCTGTAAAGTGGCCATGAGTCATGTGACCGGCCTGAAGACAGCTCAAAATTGGTATTTAGAATGCTCGTGTTTTTTTTTAAAACAACTTTTCATAGTGCTATGACAGCCTCTAATAGAGGGGCTGGCATAGTCCTCTATAAATGGGTTCACAAACACTCTAAAAAACACTTCTGGACCGCCGGACTCGCGTGCAGAAGCGAACGCATACGTGAGCAGCGCCCACATACGAAAACGATGTTCAAACCACACATGTGAGGTATCACCGCGATCAGTAGAGCGAGAGCAGTAACTCAAAACATGCAACCTGTAGAATTTTTTTAAACGTCGCCTATGGAGATTTTTAAGGGTAAATGTTTGTCGCCATTCCACGAGCGGGTGCAGTTTTGAAGCGTGACATGTTGGGTATCAATTTACTTAGCGTAACATCTTTCACAATATAAAAAAAAATTGTATTCTCTAGGGTGTTAGGAAAAAAAATGTATGATGTTTGGGGGTTCTAAGTAATTTTCTAGCAAAAAAAAAAAAACTGTTTTTAACTTGTAAACAACAAATCTCAGAAAGAGGCTGGGTCCTTGAGTGGTTAATGAATAGAATGCATTAGGCCCCTTTCACACTGAGGCGCTTTTCAGGCGCTTTCACCCTAAAAAAAGCGCCTGAAAACTTATCTCCATTAAAATCAATGAATCCTTTCACACTGGGGCAGTGCGCTGAAAAAACGCCCCTCTCCATTGAAATGAATTGAAAGCGCTTCAAAAGCGCTCAGTGTTTTACTGGCAGTTTTTCAAGTGCCTCAGTGTGAAAAGTGGCCTTAAGGTAAAAAAAACGTTTAGGCTTTAGAACCACGTCAAGGAATAGCATGTGTATGCTCTAACACATCACTGTAACAAACTTTTCTTTATTAGCTTCTTTGGAGACTTTGGATTCATGTTTGGTGGCAATCCACGTCAACAAGACCGAAATGTTCCACGAGGAAGCGATATAATCATCGATCTAGAAGTGACATTGGAAGAAGTATACTCTGGAAATTTTGTAGAGGTACGTTTTGCAGTATTATAAAATGACTTGAGGAAAATAATTGGCTCTGCATTACAAGGAGAAATGTATATACTTTAGACCAGTGTTGTGTTATTTTTTTTTTTTTTTTTGGTGAAGACACCTTTTAAAATTGTGCACTGTATGCTAAAAATGTAAAAGCTAAACTTAATAGTTTTACATAATGAAGCAGCATCCACACATCCAAAATTAGAAGCGATTTACAGTATTTTTACAAAGCAATTACCGTATTTTTCGGACTATAAGATGCACTTTTTTCCCCCAGAAATATGGGGGAAAATGTCCCTGCGTCTTATGGTCCGAAATACATAACAGGGGCCCCGCCCCCCCGCCGTCGCTGGCACCGCCCCTGCCATCCGCTCACAGCCTCTGGAATCCCCCGACCGCCGCCACTGGCTCCGCCCCCCCCCCGCCGCAGTGTCAGGGGCTTTGCGAATCGAATTAGAGCCGCTCTCTCTCTTTCTCTTTTGCTTACAGAAAGGGAGGGGGGGCGGCGGGGGATATCCGCAGCTCTCCTCTCCCTGTCACAGCGCCGCTGCCGAGTTCTCTGGCGCTGTGACAGGGAGAGGAGAGCTGCGGGCTGTCTGTATATCCCCCGCCGCCCCCCTTCCCTTTCTGTAAGGAGAAGAGAAAGAGAGAGCGGCTCTAATTGGATTTGCTGGGTCGCCACCCAGCTTCCTGCCCACTGTTCCCCCCCCCCCCATGATTGGCCACAGCAGAGGGCCAATCAGAAGACACTGGGGGCATCATGGGAAATGAAGTCCCTGCAGAGTTTATGGCACCAGTTCACCCAGCATGCAAGCACTCTGCTGGAGGGGAGGGAGGGGGTGTTAGAAGAGGAGCAAAAGAGAATACTCTGCTGGGGGACACCGCCAGAGAGCCACGCTGTATCCCGCACCGCCAGGGAGCCACGCTGTACCCCGCACCGCCAGGGATCCACGCTGTACCCCGCACCGCCAGGGATCCACGCTGTACCCCGCACCGCCAGGGATCCACGCTGTACCCCGCACCGCCAGGGATCCACGCTGTACCCCGCACCGCCAGGGATCCACGCTGTACCCTGCACCGCCAGAGAGGGAGCCACGCTGTACCCTGCACCGCCAGAGAGGGAGCCACGCTGTACCCTGCACCGCCAGAGAGGGAGCCACGCTGTACCCTGCACCGCCAGAGAGGGAGCCACGCTGTACCCTGCACCGCCAGAGAGGGAGCCACGCTGTACCCTGCACCGCCAGAGAGGGAGCCACGCTGTACCCTGCACCGCCAGAGAGGGAGCCACGCTGTACCCTGCACCGCCAGAGAGGGAGCCACGCTGTACCCTGCACCGCCAGAGAGGGAGCCACGCTGTACCCTGCACCGCCAGAGAGGGAGCCACGCTGTACCCTGCACCGCCAGAGAGGGAGCCACGCTGTACCCTGCACCGCCAGAGAGGGAGCCACGCTGTACCCTGCACCGCCAGAGAGGGAGCCACGCTGTACCCTGCACCGCCAGAGAGGGAGCCACGCTGTACCCTGCACCGCCAGAGAGGGAGCCACGCTGTACCCTGCACCGCAGAGAGGGAGCAAGACCGAGCCACTGCCAGGATACAGACATGCTACACTACTGACTAGAGTCACCCCAGGCAACCCAGAGTGAGCGAACGTCCAGCAGAGGGATCATTGTTGCGATTTCGCTGGGTCTGGTAAGAGGCCTGTTGGCCATTATTCATTACTGTTCCCAGGGACTGAGCCATTAGGAAGTGCCTAACCTGATATCCTCTAGGCCTTATTGACCGCCACAACGTCCCTCTCTGTCCTCTTCCCAAGGCGTCCCCTCTGTCCTCTTCCCACTGCGTCCTTCTCCCAGGGCGTTACTCTGTCCTCTTCCCAGGGCGTTACTCTGTCCTCTTCCCAGGGCGTTACTCTGTCCTCTTCCCAGGGTGTCCCTTTGTCCTTCACCCACGGCAACCCTCTGTCCTCTTCCCACAGCGTCCCCTCTGTCCTCTTCCCATGAAGATGACAGGGCGGGCCTTGAAAGGAAGGGGTGGGTCATATTTAAATTAGGGGGTGCGCAAGTTTAGTCAGGCCTAGGGCAGCACAAAACCTAAATACACCACTGATGGCATGGTCCCTCTGTGTTTACTATGGCATGGTCCCTCTGCGTTTGCTATGGCAATGGTCAGGCTGCATTTAATGGGCACTGGAAAATATTTTAGTACACAATTTGGTTCAGAATATTTTTTTTTCTTGTTTTCCCTCCTCTAAAACCTAGGTGCGTCTTCTTATGGTGCGAAAAATACGGTATAT